>JAGFMF010011380.1:5485608-5555541 GCA_019455555.1 Galemys pyrenaicus | reverse complement strand
CCCCCCCCGGCCGGCAGCAGGGATCGAACTCGTGCTGCAGTGGCTGTGATTTGCTTCGTAGTGCGTTGCTTAACCCACTGCGCCACCAGGGGAGGCCCTTTTATGCTAATGATTCTTTAATCTACGTGTTAAACTTTATTTCTCCTCAGAACGGCCTAATTGGCATCTTCTGTTTTATTATCTACTATCTTTAATCTTACATAGTCGACATAAAACTATGGATTTCTAGGTTCCCCCCTAACCCTCATATCTTTATTTTATCTAGTATTCACAGTCTTAGCTAATGGCATGACCATCTACTGAGTTCTTAAACCATAATTGAGCAGTTAACCTTGATAACTCTTTTTCTTACTACTTATATCTAATCCAGTCAAAAAATTCTCTCTTCTGCAACTTTAAAGTATAATTATATTAATTCTTTTGAGGTTCTGAGAGTTCCTTTGTGATCTAATAATTGACCAACTTTTGAAAATATTTCATAGATACTTAAAAACATATATTTTCATTGTTGGGATATCTATGACATCAAACTGGCAAACTGTAAAAAAAATTTTATATATTCTTACAATTTTTTGTTTTGATCTTGTCTGTTTTTTGTAGAGAGGATTTTAAACACTCTCTATTATAATGGTGCATTGTCTTGTTCAGTGAGATGCAGCCCCAGAAGGAAACAGGAACTCAGGACAAGACTCAAAAGCAGGCACACAGAAAAAAATTTCAAAAAGGTTTTATTTATAAGGGGAATGAGTAAAAAGAGAACAGAGAAAGACTCTGAGATCATATGTGTTGCATATAATACCAAGCATTACTGCTTAACTTCATCCCTAGTTCCCAGTGGACCCCAGTTCAAGAAGTCAGATTCATGATATGTTGGGAGTTATAGTCCCAGACACCTGAGATCTCCTGAACATGAAGATGGGGTTGAGTCTATAAAAATGTGATGGAGGTGGAGTTTACTTAGAATATCATTCATAGGCTCAGAGTTTGCTCCTTATTGTTCCTCCAATAATTTTAACTTTTGTGTATATGAGACCTTATTGTTAGATGCATGAAAATTGAGAATTGATTTTCACTTGGTGAATTTTAACTGTTTTTCATTTTATAGTATCCTTTTTAAATCTCTAAATAATTTTTTTGCCTTAAAACTTTTTATTTCTGATATTAACATGTCTACATTAAGATTGGTTTAAAACAATTCCTTCTATCCCTTTATTTTGGAGGTTTATGTACTCTAATGTTTTGGAATTTCTCTTGTAACATCTCTTGTCTACTGGGAAATGTTTTTCCTTTCAATTTGGCAAAATTTTACAAAAAGGCAAAAATTTGCCTTTCAATTGGAGAGTTCAGTGTACTTACATTTAACATAATCACTGATATATCTGGAATTACTTCTGTCATCTTTTGCATATATATGTGTCTAATTTTACTTCATTTTTTTCTTCTTTCTTGAGTTCATATTAATGAGTTTTTTAAAAGAAAATTTTTCTCCTTTATTATTTGGAAAGTACTCTCAGAAGTTACTATTAAATTTTTTAATTGCATATTTGACTGAAGGTTTAAAAATTAAAGTAACCCTACTCTTCTGATATTTTAGATGGTTTGAGCTTCAGTTGCTACCTTATCTTATATTAAGATGTTTTTCTTATTTTCCATTTATTTTTATTTTTAACATTTAGTTTAAATATTTATTCATCATTCTATGCAGCATTTTTGGTTTTATTTTATTCACACTTAACAATTTCTTTTCTCATATTCTTCTTGTCCAGTTTTTCTTTTTAGAACCATTTTCTTTTTTATGATTACATAGGTTACGTTGCATTTCCCAAAAAGAGTCTTGAAGTTCTACCTCCTAGTACCTGAAAATGTGACTTTATTTGAAAATATGTATTCTTGCAGATTTAGTTTATGTTAAGGTCATATTGGAGTAGTGTAGGCCTTTAATTCAGTATGTGTGGCATCTTTATAAGAGGAGACACAGAGAGAGACATAGGAGAAGGTCATATGAAGGTGAAGGAAGAGATTAATGTGTATACAAATTAAGAACTGACAAGAATTGCTGGCCAAGAGTATGGTACAGGTATAAAAACAGACACAAAGACAAATGGAACAGAATAGAAAATTTGGAAATAAGCCCATGACTAGACATCTATCTAATCCTTTGATAAGGGTGTCAAGTACACACTATATGATAAAGAATAGCTTTTTCAATAAATGGTACTGAAAACTGAGTATCTATACTCAAAATAATGAAACTAGATTCTGATCTTACATCACTGATAAAAATCCACTCAAAATGGATTAATCCCTTAAATATAATACCTAGAACTACAAAACTCCTACAATAAAACAGTGATGAGGCTTCTTAACATTTGTGTTGGCAATAATATTTTTGGGGACAATACCGGAACACAGACAGCAGAAGCAAAAGTAGACAAGTGGGATTATATCAAACTAAAAATTGTTTATATTATACACTATATGTAGGCATATATATACATTTTTTATTTCAAACTATACCCCAATAAATCACAAATCTAAGGGGAAAATAAAGTTCAAATAAGAAAAGAGAAGGAATAGGGAGATAAAATAGAAGTATAACAAGTTAAGTTAACATCTTAAAATATTACCTGACCTCTCTTCTGACAGTGATCAGCAATCGCTGGTACTGATTGGAAGAGGATAAAAGGGAGAGAGGAAAAAAGTTTCTGACTCCTTAAAAGAAACAATCTTTTAGAATTTCACTAGGGAAAAGTGGGTAAAATCTGTGTAAACTGAAGAATATTAATGTGGTCAAGTTTATTCTGTAAATGGGCAAATAGTGATTTTTTTTAAACTGTCAGGTTGTCTGCCTTATAGTTTCTGTGACAAATCTCAGTTGTAGATCAGATATAAACAAATAAGCCTGAGTTCCAATGAAACATTATAAGACATGAAGACTGGACCAAGATGGCATCAGAGGAATTTCCTTGCTTTGCTACCAGGAAGATAATTTGAGTGTCACCAGAAAGCACTAAATCTGGAGAGCCCCATGGCTGGGAGTGAATATGGAGCATCTCTTCAACACAAGAGACCAGCACAGACCACAACAGAAGGGACACTGAGGAGCTCCATTAAATAACAGGCAGAGAAATGCCTAGTGGCAGTGGTCTGGGGTGGGAGGGAAAGCTGAACCTTGGGCAGGGAAAGCTGAACACTGGAGAGGCACAATCCTTCACTGAAAGGAGATACATACAGAGGAGCTGGGGTGCTCCCAGTGAGGTGGATCCATAGTGAAAAGAAGAACAGTGTGCTGGATTGTTTCCCCTACCCAATGTATAGTTTCACAAGGTTAGAACTATAACTGACCTTGTGAAACACACTATCAACATGCCAATTGCTGAGACTTGGGAATGGAACCCCAGAAAGGAGGGATATTGGTGATGCCACAAGGGCAAGCAGACCCCCATCCCAATTCCACTAGTGACACACCTCTTTAGGACCTTCCCCAACATGCTGACTCTGAAGCTACAAGATTAGATCTCCAAATTTATAGAAGCCCAGAAAGCCAAATAGCTAAAATTATATAGAGCTTGGAAAACCTAAAAAAAAAAAAAAAAACATCTCCTAAAAACCCAAAACCAAACTACAGTGTCCCCTGACAGAAAAGTATAAGTATTACAAATCTCCAAGATACTGCTACAAATAGCTTTAAAAAATAGGAAAAATCTAAAGCAGCAAAATGGGCAGACAACAATACAACACAGGGCTCCTTGAACCCTTAAGGTATGACATCACAAGGAGAGACTCACTTTCCAGAATCTAACCATAAAGATATGGACAATTTTATCTTCCTATCAGATACAGAGTTTAAAATTAGCATGATTAAGAAATTCAAAGAAATGAAAAAAAAATCCAGAAAACCTTGTCAAAGAAATCCATGAACACTCAGAAAAACAAATGAAGCTTTAAACAAAAATATAATTTGAAAATGAAATGAAGCTTTATAACAAAATAACAAAGATTCAGAAAATAAAAAGATCAAAAGAGGAGGAAGATAGGGAAGAATAGCAGAAAGCTATGGAAACAGACAAACAAACAGAAGATTGAATCAGTGACCTCAAAGGTAGAAATGAAGAGAGACCCAGGTGAAGCAGAAAGAGAAATATGAAGAAAAAATGAAGAAAAACAGAGAATTATCTACCTACATTAGGGAGGCAAAATCATTTTCTCCAGCCTCAGTGGTGGCTGTCAAGGTCCTTGACAGAAATGACTTTTGTGATGAGTTGGCTTCACATTTTGCTGCCAGTTGTTAGTTTGTGGACAGCACAGCACCTGTGACAGCCCTGTTGGCTCGTGAGTAGTAGCAAAGCCTAGTTCATAATCTTCAGATTATAGTTGCAAAGTAGCATATAAAAACCAAATAGTCAGAACATTCACTCCTCTAGTCTTTTCAATGATCTTGTAGACCTCTGTCTAGTTATTTGTTCTAAATAACTTATGTACTTGATGTACTTTGTGTAGTTTCTGCTCCCTGAATTGAACCCTAACTGACATAGGTCCTATTTTGTTCCAGTTCTTGTTTCGCTTGGTCTTTTCTTACATTACCTTAGTTAATAATTATTTGAAAGTCTTAAGGAAAGATTATTCAGTTTAAAGAGGAGGAAGCTGAATATTAAAAAGTCAATATGACTTGTCCACTGCTAAGAGGAAGAGCCAAAGAAAAACTCAGCAGCCAAGCTTGTAAGTGCATTTTTCAAATCAACTATGTCTAAAATATCAAACTTAATTCAACAATCTGTAAAACTTAAAAATCTTTAGATTTTTTTTCCTTTCCTCCTCTCATCTCTTCAACTGAGCTTGTTGATTTTTCTCTACGAGATGTCTTTGATTCCAGCCCCTTTTTAATCCCATTCCCCTGCCTTGGTTTGGTCATTTGTAAATTTTTTTTTTTTTTTTGGCTTGGATTACTGTAGTTTAGTTTCTTACCTAGAAATGACTGCCTCCATCTTTATCTCAATCCATTTTTCTTTCTTTCTTTCAAAGGTTTATTTATGCATACAAGAACTGGGGTACAGACTAGAATTGCGGGGGTAAGAGGATTCCCAGCGACATGGTGGGGAACAGAACAGGTGGATAGAATGAAATACGCTGCAGAGGGGTGTAGCAGGTGAGAGAGGAGAGGTCTGCTGTGCCATGTGGGTCACCTCCCTGGTAAGGGATTGAACTTGTGCTGCAGTGGCTACAGATAACTTCATAGTGCTGTGATTAACCCCTTGTGCCACCAGGGAGGTCCCTTAATCCATCTTTCATACTCTGGCATAGAATTAAAATTTTAAAACAAAACCAATGCTACTCTGAAGCCTAAATTTTTTCAGTGCAATTTTTCAATGGCTCTTCATGCTATTGGATGGTGTCCAAACCTTTCAGCCAGTGAGAATAACCTGTCATGTTCTGACCTCTGCCTGTCATTTCTGCCTTCTCTGTAGCACATCTGCCCTCTTTGGCCCCCACATCTCACTGCATTCTCCTCATCTGTCTCTCCATTACCGTAGGTAGGGCAAGGAGAATGTCTTCTTTATCTTTATACCCACTTTTGAGCATAATATCATGCCCAGCACTTAATAGGGGCCCAACGAATCTTTACTGAAAAGATTGCAGGAAGGAAAGACTTAGCATTGGTGGAAACCAAAAAAATCAGTCAGATTTTTATTAAATGTACTAGGGAGAGACTAAAAGAAGTTTTTTCCCAGGGTAGAAACTATAATGAGTTCACTAAAAAAGTTACCCTAATCTAGTCCACCAAAACTTGTTCTGGTTAACTTATTTGGCAAGTTACTATTCTGCCTGCATTTTATTTTATTTGTTTATTTTATTTTATTTAAAGATTTATTTATTTATGCACACAAGCACTGGGGTACAGGCCAGAGATGTGGGGGGGTGAGAGGATTCACCACAGAGAGTGGGGAGCAGAACAGGCAGATCAACAGAAGTACACTGCTGAGGGGAGCAGCGGGCCCAAAACAGGAGAGGTCTGCCGCGCCATGTGGGTCTCCCCACTGGCTGGCGGCAGGGATGGAAATTGTGCTGCAGTGGCTGCAGTTTGCTTCATAGTGCGTTGCTTAACCCACTGTGCCACCAGGGAGGTCCTCTGCCTGCATTTTAAAGATTATTTTTCTTTATTTATCTAATTATTGACCTGTAAACTACTATAAATATTACATTTTAGAGAACTGCAATGAAACAATAGAGGCTGCAGATTGTTCACTGATCATATCTCTTCTTACTAAATCATTCTTCCAGATGTTGTATCTATTTTTTACTTCTTTTTCCCCCTTGTAGCAGTAAGAAAAATGAAATTATTTCCTGTGCTGCAAAGCATATGCCAATAATATATATTTTCTATCAGAATAAATATCACCTCTCCCTTCCTTAACCACAGATAACACAGAGTATTGTAAACAGCTCCAGTATTTGTGTTAAAAGTAACAGGTGGGGTGCTTGGAAGTAGGGAAGGTTTGAACACTACTTAAAATAATATAGATGCACAGTATAGAGGAACCACGAGTTCATGTCACAAAGATATTTCTCACTAGGGTTGTTGTTTCTGAGCATAGGTCCTGCACTCAGGTGCCTGGGTTTGAATCTCTTTTCCACCATTTAATGGCAGCATCACTTTGAGAAGTTAGTTAACATCCCCAAGCTGTACTTTTTTCCTCTGCATAATAATAGTACCTGACTCATGCAGTTGTTATGAAGATTAATGATAATGCAAAGAAAGTGAGTAGAGATCACTCAGCACAGTAGAGATCATTGAGGTCAATGGATGTTTGCTGTCATTATTGTAATTACTTGCTTGTTTCTGTTAACACTGGGTTTGAATGTGATAATAAAGATCCCCAACAGGAGTGACTTAAATAAAATAGAAGCTTGTTTTTCTTTCGTATAGAGATCCCCTAACAGAAAGTCCAAACCTGGTCTTCAAGGTCCTCAGAGACCCCAACTCTCTCTAGGTCACTACTCCACCAGTCCTAAGGTGTAAACTTCATTTACATGAACCAAGATGGTGCCAGAAACTTCAGTGGTGTTCTTGGCAGCAGAATGTAGAGGAAAAGATAAAGAAAAAAGGGCAAATGATGGTCTGCTCTAGCTTTGCTGTAAGGAAGTATCGCAGGAGCTGTCTGGGACATTTTTGTCCATAATATATGAAAGAGTTAGTTTCATGATAATACAATTCCATTTCAAACTTAATTTTTAAAGCTTCACAAGACTTATAGCCTATAGTCTACTGTAGTTCACTATGATAAAGGAATCCATTTTCTGTTCTATTTCTACAACACTAATTTTAAAGCATAAAACATTAAGTTAAATCTCTCGATGTTTCATATCAGGGTATCTTTGACACATTGTTCTTCCAGTGACTTAGATGTACCTGCATTGTTTAGGTTCCAAATTCTGCACTTCAAAATATGATTTCCCTCCATTTTGCAAGTCAGTGTCAAGTTAGGCCAAAGGACAAGTTTACATTGTGGGCTGATTATATTCCAAATGCCTCCATCGGAAGCAGATGTGGCCAGAAAAGGAGTGTGACAAAAAGCAAGGTTATGTGGCAGAAATATTAGCTTTGCTCCAGAATTCACATGAATAATAGATGCAATATAATGCAGAATAAAACAATGGTAAAAAAAAATTAGACCTACTGAAGTGACAGTAACCTAAGATCATATCATATCCATGTTGGATATGTACAAGTGGAATGAATTCCTGCCTTTGTGAAGTTGGCCATGTGGTTTCTATTCTTTCCTTATTAGTAAAATGACTACTATTTGGCAGCTATTTATTAAGATGAGTAGTAGAATCACTGGATATAAGGCAATAATTGGAGTATAATTTCTCTGGGTCTATGATATATTATCTTTTGCAACTGATAAAACTGATACATCTAGGGACATCTTATTCACTATTTCTAACTATCATAATAAAATCTCTGTTGAGTTGATTTCTATATTCTAGTGCTACTGCTTTCTTTGCTATCATTAGATTACAGAGTTACAGAATTAGTTATATTTGTGACCCAAATACAAATTCATTAACAGTGTAATTGGGCCAATTTGGGGAAGCAAATATATAAGCCCTAGTAATAATGAGGATTCAGGAGCACAAAATCATCCAAAAAGGACAGAATTACATCCTTTTAATGTTTTGGTCTAGTAGACCCACTTTACTGTTTTCATAATTTTAAGTGAAAAGTCAGATTAAAGGGATAAAGGAAAACATAAGGAAAAGTTATGTAGCAGTTATGATGTATGATCATCTTTACTTGATCTTAGACGAAAGCTGAGAAGTGATGATAATATGATCATCTTAATGTATTGTTGAACACAGTTTGCTAGGATTTTGTTGAGGATTTTTTGCATGTATATTCATCATGGGTATTGATCTGTAGTTTTCTTTCTTGTGTGATGTCCTTGTCTGCTTTTGTCATTAGAGTCATGTTTTCCTCATGGAATGTGTTTGGTAGTTTCCTCTTCCTTAATTTTTGGGATGAATTTGAGGAGAGGTATTAGTTTGTCTTTGAAGGTTTGGTAGAACTCACTAGTGAAACTGATCCTGAACAGTGAAATCATGAAATCAAAGTTCAGAGAGTAACTGACTATAGCTCTGATGCTGTTAGTGGTGCCATTGCCAGCAACCGATTGCCTCCAAATGTTACATGAGCATCTGACAATTTAACCCATTAGGGCTTTCTGTTACTCAAAGGTCAAATGTGTAGCTAGTCAAAGCCCAAGTCACACAGGTAATTGTCATCATCATAAGTATGTAGAGTGGATATGTCAATGACTCATGAATAAGTTTAAAAAAAAGACACAATTCTTATTTTTAAAGCTGGGCTAGTGGAGTGCATTCAGAATTCTCGGAATTAAATGGATGCTGGTTATCCATCATTTTTGACCTTTTAGATCTATTATCTGCCTTCCTGCAACTCCCTTTGTACCCTAGGAAGTTGCCCCACTGCACTGCCTTTCCTGAGCCTTTCACTTCTGTTTAGGTTCAAACAGTAGGGAGCATCTATAGGAGACTGGATGTTGGGAGGTATAATAATTGTAACATCTAACTCAAGAAGTAAATTGTCCCTTTTAGGATACCTATTTTGTGTTCCTGAATCTGGTGAATAGTCCTGAGGTTTAATTACTAATATACTTGCTTATCAAAACCCACTTATGGTGTTAAATTGAATTTGTGTTTAGTATCCCAAAATAGCTAACTCTGCATCAACTCTGTAAGAGTGTGATTTACTAATTACCATGGGAAGATAGCAGCACTAGGAGAATTCAGTGATCTGAATCAGCAGAAATTTATACTGAAATAAAATATTGACTGAGAGATGAAAAAGTGATGGGGGAGAAAGATTGTACTGCCTCACCTGCTTTCAGCAAAATTATCTGGCAAAATCTCGATTCCTGAACTGCATTCCTGGCAGAAGATCCTTCATAGCCTTTTTTAAAAAAATAATTTTTTAAAGTTTATATCTTTTACATCATTGTGTGTTCCCCATAAAATTCCCACCACCATAGTCCTTTGTGCTCTCCTCTACCCTGTTTTAATCCCTTTTCCTTCTCCTCCCTCACAGAATGTCTCTTATTTATGTTTGCATGATACTTATGTTTTATTATTATTTTTTTTCCTGATCCTTTATTTGGTTCCACTATATTCCTCCTATAAGTGAAACCACCGGGTATTTTTCCATTCTGCATATCCTTGTTTTTTCCTGGTTCCCTTGCCCTATAGGTGTATTTGTGGAATCATTATTATTATTTTTTTAGTTTATGCATACAAAAGCTGGGGTACAGGCCAGAGGTACGGAGATGAGAGGATTCACCAGAGACAGAGTGGAAAGCAGAACAGATGGATCTATTGAAGTACACTGTTGAGGGGAGCAGCTGGCAAGGCAGGAGAAGTCTGCTGCATGTGGGTCCCCTCCCTGACTGGGGATTGATTTTGCGCTGTAGTGGCTGCGGCGGCATCACAACGCAGAGCTCAACCCACTGCACCACCAGGGAGGCCCTGTGGAATCATTATTCTGTGACTCGTTTCTAAGGGGTTCCACATTTGTCCTCAGTCCACATCTTATCTTGGTCCACATTTTTATGACACATTTTCCTTCAACTACACAAGTTGATTCAGTTTTCTGTGAGTATGTCTGAATTTCTAAAATGGATCTTAATTTATTTTATGAAAGCTATCTTTTTAAAAATTGCCTGAATTTGGCATTTGACATGGAACAGTCAACTGACATTTTGTTGATTTTTGTGACCATATAAGCAATGTAATCATTTAATACAGGCTAATTCATTAGGGATGACATTAACATTTGCTAATTTATTTGCATTTCATTCTCTTTTTATGGCAGTAATGCACCATCAAAGAAATTTCAAATTTTATTTCAGTTGCAACAATGTTGCCTAGAGTTAGATATTCTGATATAATATAATATTATGTCATGTTTCATTACTTTTAAGTTAATTCTAACAGTCTGCCTATGAACTGGGTCAAATTTATTATAATCCTTATTTTAAAAATCTGGTTTCTGAGTAAGGAAAAATGATCTGCCTCAAGTAATACCACATGTTAATTAAACTAGTTCTATCTAGAACGCATTGTTCCTCATTTTTGTTCTTGAGATTATTGCTTCAATGCTGAGGGAAAGTGTTCATTCTCATTTTCTTTTCCTAAATTGCATAAACTCAGGAAACCACAGATTCTGAAAAATGACAGCTATTTGGGATCATGAAATGACCTTGAAAGATTCACAGATTTGGATGTATATGAATCGTGCATTGTTTCTCTTTGATTCCTGTTCTTTCACATACACAGTAAGCAGCAGTTTTCTCCATGGATCTATCTTGGGCCTTCCATTTTCCTTACTGTCTTTCTTACACAGTCTCTCTTGAGATGTGTCTCAGGTGGATACATTTTGCCTTTACCTGTATGGTGATGAATTTAGCACATCTTTTGGCTGAGCTACAAACCTAGGTGCCTACTAGACTTATTTGGCATCTCCAATGGAATGCCCTACAAGCAATTCAAAATCAATGTGTTTGAATTATATTTCCCCCCAGTCTGGTTCTCCTATATTCCCTGTCTTGATGACACCAGTCAGTGCCTTCTGGTCCACTTAAGTCACCATTCCTTCTGCTCACTTTCAGCCCTCCCCCAGTCTCTGAATAACAGTAATCCCTTCTCTCTTTTTTTTCCACAATTCTCACTGCTTTAGTGGCAACCGGTACTGCCAATTCTAACTTGTTTTGGGGCTCTGTGGGGCAGAGTACATTGCTTTTTGGTTTTCTTTTCTGACAATATAGATTTCAGTTAGTTTTGTTGTAGAACGTCAGCTACTTCTCCATTTGCTTGTTGGCTTCCATATTTTCATTACTGTTGCTCTTTTCCCTTGTGTTTTATATCTTTAGCTGATAGTGGGAATTAAAGAGGGAGTGATGTAAATGCCTGAGTTAAATCCAATTCTTTACCTAATATAGCCCTCAGTAATTATTCCCATCACTGGCCATTATTAGACACTCAGTAAAAGTTCATTGAATGAGTTAGTGAAAGCTGCTTATAAAGAGGAAACCTTTATAAGGTCAGGTTCATATTCCCTGCTTATCTGGGCATTCTAGCTCCTAGAGAATCTGCCGGTGGTAAAAGGGAAACTATGTTTATCAGGAATAGACAGTATTCTTGGGATTCAATTGATGGAGGTTTATGTCTCAGGTCTGTTTTGAAAGCCTGGCAATGTCTCCAAAAGTGGGCAACCCTTACTGTGTAGAAGTTCTTTTCTTTCTTTTTTTTTTTTTTTTGGATCTGTGAACTAATCTTGACAGTGGAAATTATATATGTTTTGAATGATATATCCCTTAGCTCTTGAGACTAGGTCAGTGTGAAAAATACCAGAGTAGTAGGCATGAATTTTACTCTATGACACTGGGTAAAAATTTCACATTCTTTTAAAACCATCATTCAAATATTAGTCTTCTTTGAATTCCCTGTCTACCAGCTTACCCTGTCTACCAGAATTGCCATAATGGAGACCCCTTTTTCTATGTCCAGGTGGCCAGAGAGTTTCAGCATCTAGGAAAGAGCCTCTCTTACACTTCACTGGACTGTGTACAGGCTCATGTGGTCTAAGTGGGGATGGGGTGCAGATTTTCTTCTTTGGACCAGAGCCAAACACTGGGTATTTAGTAGCACATCCATGGCCACAGCAGCTGGTGGGGTCACCCACAGCATCCCAAACCACCCCATTAAAACTCTGTCATTGCCAGCATTTCTATAAGGGAGTAGAGGAGCTTGTCAAACCCTGCCCCCGCCAGTTTCCTTTCCTAACACCCAGAAAGGGGGCAAAGTTAAGAGAATCACCTTCATGACTCTCTGCTTCCAAAGCCCATCCTTTTTCTTACTCTCAGATGATCCCACATAGTCACCTTTAGATTTAGAAACACAATGCTGGGGTTTTTTATAGGAGGATTGAGAGGAATAAGAGGAAAAAGTTAGTCAGGTCTTTTTTAGTGCTTTTTTCCCTCATTAACTAAATGGAAAAAAAAAAAACAGTATTCTCAGGTATGATCAAAATTTTGTTAAGATAAATACTTTCAGTCCAACTAAGAGTATGTCTCCTGGCAACCCTTCCATGTATATTTAATTCATGTTACTTTTCTTCTTAAAATACAATTGGCTGTACCCTGACTCCTGTCTAGAAGATGCATCTTATAGAAAGATTACTCTAACTTTTCTTTTATTATTCTTGGATTAAATGATAGCCAGGTGCTCAGAAATAAAATGCTGAGGGCTATACTAGTTAAAGAAGTTGGAATTCACACAGGCATTATCTGGTGAGAGCTGAAAATTATTATTACCATTCAGTTCTTTTTTTTTTAAGATTTATTTATGCATACAAGAGCTGAGGTGCAGGCCAGAGGTGGGGATGGGGGCATGTAAGAGGATTCACCAAAGACAGACTGTGGAGCAGAACGGGTGGATCCACTGAAACACACTGCTGAGAGGAGTAGCAGAGTAGGCAGGAGAGGTCCACTGTGCCATGTTGGTCAGCTCCCAGGCAGGGGGATTGAACTCACATTGCAGGGCTGTGGATAGTTTCATAGTGCTGCTGCTCAGCCTCTTGCGACACCAGGGAGGCACCTCAGTTCCTTTTTATTGTTCATACGGTGAAGTTTTCTTTCTAGTTCAAATTCCTTTATTGTTTCCTTTTTGTAATTGTTATGTGAGGGATGAAAAAAAGTAAATATACATTTGCACAGTGACTCTAGACCTTGGCTGCTATTGGAATTTCTGAGGGAGTTTATAAAATACTAATACTGGGGCCCATCTCCAGAAACTCTGATTTAATTAGCCTGGGGTGCAGCCTGGGCATTAGATGGTAAAAATTCCTGAATAGATTCAAAGGAACAATAAAAATTTCGAATCACCACCTTCAAGTATATTAGAACTGACATGTAAAAATAGATTTTTTATTCTATCTTAAGTAAATCAGCAATTTAAGTCTGTAGTAGAAGTTTGGGGAATGAGTTTTTGATTCCTCCCTGCTCCTAAAAAAACATTGGGTCCAGAGTGCATTTCACAGTTTGTGTTAGCTTAGTTGTTGAATGATGTAGTTGGGACATCCCAGCATATCACAAAGGCTTGGTATGTGGAGGGTTTGGCAGTTAGGAAATGGTTTTCCTGTTTGGTAGGACCCCCAAATTTTCCTCACATGCACAATTTTCAAGACAATGTTTCAAGCCAGATTGTCTTGAAAGATGTCTTGCCAGATGTTTATTTTCCCATGGTTCTATTTCACTCTTGTACATCATAGATTTCCTTGAGTAGGCTAACAGAGATAGAGAGTTTCTTTGAAACAAAAGCCAAAGGATGTTTCTGGTAGAGGGAATGGATGTGAACACATCTCTTTAGAGTGCTGACTAAATGTCTTCAACTGTTGTGTCAAAATTTGTGCAGTAGCTTCAGTGGTACTTTTTATTTACTAAGTTTTCATTTATTTATTTTGTTCATAGTTTTCTGAGGATATGCTCAATTTTCTCTGCATCTGATTCCCAATTATAACAAGTCCAAACTTAATTTTAATAGACTTTGCTCTGTATATTAATTACTGTTTTGATCATGAAGTTTTAGCCAGATAATTTTCATTTGAAAATATAACCGTATGATTGGTCATTTTTGTATAAGTAATTTATTAATTGATCAAATATCAAAAGAACCATCCCATGAGTAACACTCTGATTTATAAAACAAGTTTTATCAGAGGAGGTTGATGGGAAATAGCAACTATCTTTGTACTAGGTCAGGAGACCTGGTTCCTACTATTGCTTCTTTGGTGAATAATATATGGCCTTGTGTAAACACAATTATGGACCTGTGCACCTGTTTCTTCTGACATAAAATACAGTTAATGGAATCTACTCTGCCTACCTTTCAGAACTATTTCAAGTAGTACATAATATTTTTTCCCATACAACATTCCTATAGATGTACGGTTAATTTCATTTTACCAGTGTTTTTTAGTATACTTTAACCTTGGTTAGTGGTCTTCAAATTTTGTCTGCATCAGAGTCAACTGGGGAACCTTTTATAGGAGTTTGCTGTGTCCCATCCACAGAGTTTCTAGTTCATTAGTTGTGGGGAAGGTTCCAAAATGTGGAACATTTCTAGTAAGTTCCAGGTGATACAGATGCTGCTGGATAGGGATGAATACCCTGAGCAGTACCAATCTAGAGCTTGTTCCCAGATAGGCAAGGCACAACAAACCCTAATGTTCTGGGCTGAACTGTGAATTTACCCTCTCCATTCATACCATATGTTGAAGCCCTATCTCCCAATGTGATTATATTTGGAGATAGGGATTTTAATAAAATAATTAGGATTAAATAAGGTCATAGTGTACTAGGTGCCTAATCCAGTAGGACTAATGCTTTTTTCTGGAAAGGGACACTTGGAATGCACTCACAAGGGGAAAAGGCCCTATAGGAGAGAAGGCAGTCAACTGAAAGCCGGAAGAGAATCCACGGGAGAAACCAATCCTGCTAGCATCTTGATCAAAACTGTGAGAAAATGAATTTCTGTCTGTAAATTTCATAGTCTGTGCTATTTTGTCATGTCAGCCATAGACGTTAACATAAGTTTGGTTCATTGATAATGTATTTTATTTTACTTTCTACTCTCATCTCTTTCAGC
Organism: Galemys pyrenaicus; assembly: GCA_019455555.1. Lineage (NCBI taxonomy): Eukaryota > Metazoa > Chordata > Mammalia > Eulipotyphla > Talpidae > Galemys > Galemys pyrenaicus. The sequence continues at coordinate 5,540,322 of JAGFMF010011380.1, read as the reverse complement.
TTCCCCACATCTGGCAACACTGAATTTAAATGTTTAGCTCCCCTCCAAATCTCCCTTCTTAATTTCTATCCTCTTCTGTGCATTTACAGCTCTTTACTGGGTCTCTGCTTCTTTGACTGCTCCCTGATGACCTATGACCCTACATTGCCATTTAGTTTTTCCACACAACCCTCAAGCCTATTCTTGCCTTTCAGTCTCCCTTGTCCCCAACACAATTTAGTCATTTTCTGTAAACACCTGAGAACCATTTGGCAACAGGACTAACTGGATGATCTAATTTAAGCTAAAGTGTTAATAGCTGATATATAACCCCACTGGGACTTCTAGAATAATCAACACTTTTTTGATCACTTCATGGTGCCAGACCCTAGGCTAATTACTGGGCATATATTAGTGAATAAAATAAAATTATCAAATAACACAAAACTTACACTTCTGAAGAATAAGGAAAATGAACTTCAGACATAGGAAAGGAACCAGCTGGTAGAGAAGAGGCCCCTTCAATACCTTTAAACATTAGTAAGAAGACTGAAGCATACTGATAGAGGTCCTTGAGTCTCTCGCTCTTTGCCACCAGGGCCAGTCATTTTTAGAGCTCTTCTCTCAGCAGAGGTAGCTAAATTGTTGGGTGAAATTGATGTCTTCCAATTATAGGAACTTGAAGAAAAATATTATTTTAGTGAACATTTATTTAGTGCTTATTATGTGCCCAGGTCCTTTCTAAGAACTTTATATGTTAACATACATCAACCAGTGAAATGTAGGTTACTTAACTTAACATCAACCAGTGAAATAGGAGCTACTATTATCCTATTCTGCAGATGAGAAAACTGAGGCATAGATGGGCTTCCATTTTATAATAAATGAAATTGATATGTGTGAGGTATATAACCTTGCATCACTGTAAGAATCACTGTACGAATACTCATGGCAGCCTGTCTACTTGGAAATGTGCTTATATAGCTTTGAACCACTGAACCATAAGCAGATTCTCCCATACTTTGGTGCTTTGAGCATACACAAACCAATCCTAAAAAATTGTTAGTTTACACATATCTCAGTGGCTCAAGTGAAAAGTTAAGACATTTTGTAAGCACAGAGTACAATTACTTAAGGAAACTGAATATTAATAAAATACCAAGGTAATTCATATTTCCAAAAAAGTCTACAAATTAGAAAGGGGTGACAGTTGCAGAGATTTTTTAATCTGATCATGTAAAGGTAAATGTGGATGACTTTGAAAGATATACGTAGTCTCAATCTCTGCTTTCACCTTCAGCAATAGATTCCTAACCCAGACTACACAGTAGAATCACTTAGAAATCTCTTAAAAATCCTTTTTCCCAGGCCATTCCCCAAAATCATGATATCAGAATCTCTAAGGGGTGGGACCCAAGCTCCAGTATTTTTTAAATCTCTCCTTCTGTGTAGCCAATACTTCTGTGTAGCAATACTTCTGTGTAGCCAAGGTTGAGAAACACTTGAGAGAGAGAGACAGTGACAAAATAAGAATGCTTCCTTCCTGCACGTGTTAAGGAAATATTAATGAGCATTCTGACATTTGCCCAATCTCCATCATCTGGGACATTCTGCAATAATTTATACAAGTAATTTAATTAACATGATGGACGCAAAGCACACCATGAACACCCAGGTCACTAATAAACTGACTAGAGACAGTTTACAATAAGGCAGCAGATCCTGACATTTTGAAAGAGATATAGAATTAACTACATGATCCTAATTGGATCAAGTTTCTGTTACCTGATAGGTGCAATGAATACAAATGAGATCAGCAAGATGGAAATTTTATTATTGAGGAAAATTTTTCAGGTGGAGAATGTGGAAAGATTACTTATAATCAATTCATTTTAGCAGATATTTTAAGGATAGTAGCAATAGTTTACCAATTGTTTTGCTGAAGGAGTTGTTTTTAAAATAACTTGTATTCATTTCCAGGTTTTACTATAAAACTTAACCCTGAATCTACAAAAAGTAATTTAAAAGCATGTTAGCTCAGGAATTGATGCCATGGTGTGAATCACCAAACTGTCCAGAAAAAATTATCATTCAGGATCCATTTAGAAATTATATTTCTTAGATTTTATGAGTAATAAATAGAGTTCTCCTACTCTTTATACTGTAATATATTTGCAGATATTTCTTAGTGCTTTTACTAGCTTCATGAATACATATGTGTGATGGTTAAAATCAGATAATTTGGATGCAATTTCATCTCCACCATTGGCTAGCTTTATGAGTTGGTGCAAGTTACTATCATTTTTGTGCTACAGTTTCTTCAACTATAAAATGGGGATGATAAAAGAACCTGTCTGAAAAAGTTGCTCTGAGAAGAAATGAGTTCTTTCTGGAATTCTTAAAATGGAGTTTGGTACATAATAAATATCATACATATTTCCCTACTATTACAGGGATGAAGATCAAATTTATGGAACTACACACTTTTGCTCTCTTGTCTTTTGGCTGCCTTCAGGCCATTTCGCTGTTAATTAGCACCTCTATCTTATCATGAGTGACAGAAGTAAAGAAAATCAAGACAGTCAATTTTAACCTAGTTAGAAAATAAAAAGGCTGAACCCATTAGTGAACATGAGATATGGGGTTGTCTATAGAATTCAGTTAGTTGTTCTTTCACCCTGCCATTCTCTTGCAGCTTGCTCTTGACAGGGCTAATTGAAGGTTGACTATGCTAATCAATGGCTCAATACCTTGTGCACATTGGGACCATCTTGTTTTCAAAAATACGTTTAACCTGGTCTTACCCAGACCAGGTTTTGAAAATGTGCTTCTCTAGTGTTTGAACCACTGAACCAGAAGCAAAGTCTCCCAATATAAATGCTTTGGTACAGCCAGGATTGATTAAGATAGATATTGAGGGTTTCTGATGGCCTTAAGAGTTTAGGGAGAAGTGAATATTGGTTGTCACAGGGTTTGAGTAGTAGAGATGCATTGCCCCTGGCTCTTGATTACATTCCCTGCAGAAGGCCACCTAAAAGAGGCTTTAGAAATTGGACTTTATCTGCCCCTCTGGCCTCATCTCCTTACTTAGAACAGATGATGTGGTTGATGACTCAAGTCATTTCATCACCAGTGTTCTTGAGTGTTTTCTTCTGACCTATACTATCAGCTCCAGATCATTTACACAATCCCCTACTCTTCTATCTTGGGACAATTGAACACTTCTAGAAAAAAAAAAATCACTGAAGTTTGCAGATCATCACCATTTGAAATCTTCCCCAGAGTCAACCTGCCAGTCTCACTCACTCCCTTTAGCAGCTATCACAAACCTTCACTGGCTTCTAGCTCCTTCCATAGTCCCTGGCCTCCAGATATTTTGCTCAGACTTATCTCTGTTTCTGCCCCCATTTCCATCTATAAACTTACACAGTGTAAGTTACTATGTTACTCTACTCATTCTTGCCTTTACCCTCTATTTTCAAAGAATGTGTCCTTACTTCTGTATAAGACCAGCTCTTTCTTGCTCTTGATTGCCATTGTTCCATCAGCTACCTTCCTAGAGTATATATTTGCATCCCTTTTCTCATTGTCAGCTCTTCTCCTATAACCCATAAAAATGGACTTAAGTTCTCAAACCCCAAAACTCTTTTGAGCCTACCTTGTCCCTTTACTTTCCCCTTCCCTCCTTTGCTTTTCAGCCAAATTTCTTGAAAGGTTAATTTACATTGACTATGTCTACTTCTTCATCTCTTCATTTACTTGTGTGGCTCTCAGTCTATCCAGAGCTTGGAATGCTTGAGGCATTTATCAGGGCTCAGATTACTTGTGGGAAGCCCCAAAGTCATTTCCTTGACAAATTCATGCCCATGTGTGGCTGGATCAAACCAGGGGCATTGCTTCTAGTAGGATTTGAGGGTGAGGTGACTAGTGCTTTGTGGGTTCACTTTTTATTAGAAAATTTTAAAAAATTATGAGAAATAGGGAGCAGGAAGGAAGAAGTGGGGTCACTCAAATGATTAGTTATTTAAGTTAAATGGGGTTTTCTAAAAGTGGGATCTTTATGGGTGGGAGTGGTCTCCTTTATCTGGTGGTTTTGAAAGTAGCTGTGTCATACCACTATTATATTAATTTGAGATCGATGTCTTTTGAAATGGATCCCTCAAACAAACACTTCAGGAAATTATGTTACACTCAGAAAAGTTTAATGTCAAGCACTTAAGTTGCATCCCTTTTATACCCTCTGCAACCTGCCTTTTATTTTAACCTGCTCACTAAAATTTCCTTGACCATCAACAAATTCCATAATGTCCGATGTGTACAGTATTTTTCAGCTCTTTTGCTATTAAAAACCTCTCCACTAGGGCTTCCTGGTGGCACAGGGGTTAAGTCTCAGCACTATCAAGCTATTGCCAACCACTGGCCAGGAACTAACCCACATGGAGCAGCAGACCTTTCCTGTCTTGCCCACTGCTCCCCTCAGCAGTGTATTTCAGTAGATCTGCCTGTTCTGCTCCCCACTCTGTCTCTGGTGAATAATCTTACACCCTGCAACCCCCTTCACCTCTGGCCTGTACCCCAGTTCTTAAAAAAAAAGAAATATTTTGAACTCTTTTTTTTTTTAAAGATTTATTTATTTATGCATACAAGCACTGGGGTACAGGCCAGAGGTGTAGGGGGTGAGAGGATTCACCACAGTGAGTGGGGAGCAGAACAGGCAGATCAATGGAAGTACACTGCTGAGGGGAGCAGCGGGCCCAAAACAGGAGAGGTCTGCCGCACCATGTGGGTCCCCTCCCTGGCCGCAGCAGGGATTGAACTCATGCTGTAGTGGCTGCAGTTCACTTTATAGTGTGTTGCTTAACCCACTGCGCCACCAGGGAGGGCCTATTTTGAACTCTTAATGGGTTTTATAGGTGCTTGGTGTACCAAAATCTGCTAAAGTTTCAGATAGTTTTAGGGTACCTAGAAATACAGGTCAGGATCTAGCAATCCCAAAATATCAACAGTAGTTATTTTATGAAAGTAGTTCCATCGTTGGATTGATGAGCTGGATTTTTTAAATAGTTAAAAAAATAATAATAGAATTTTAGATTACACAGTAAATATTCATAGTCTATGACTTAAGAAAAAGCAAAGAGGCATAATGTGGTCTTCAGTTCATTTTGCCAAATATTTGGAAGAGTTGAAAAGGGTAATGGAGCTGGAGGAAATGTAACTGCCAGAGGAAGAAGTTTGAACTCCAAGTTTGTTAGAGAAAATGAAATGAGTATGTTCCATTCTAATGAAGTTCTTTTAGGTTTTGCCTAATAGAAATCATTAGACCCCAGAGGAAAGTAGGTAGTAGCAGGTAGGTAGGTAGAAAGTAGGTAGACTACTAGTTGCCAAGGAGTAAGAATGAGCTAGACTGGAGTGCATCACTGGCCCTAAGGGAAGTGCAGAAGAAAAATCCCCAGTGAATTGGGGGAAAGGGAGGCCAAGACCTTGCAAAAGCATCCAGAAAAAAAACATCACCTTTAAACATCAGCCAGATTCAAAATATGAGACCAGCTAAGATTGTACCAGTCAAAAGTGACCCTTCCTGCTCCCCTAATATTCTTCTCTCCAGACTCAGAGAAGTCTGAAATGGTAACTAGGAGAGAGAAGCTGTTAACACCTTTCCCCCCACAATATGATTCAAAAGACTGTACGGAGGGGTGTGGGGGAGAATAAACAACTGTAACTTAGTGAAGTTGGAAGCTTTGATTAATGCGAGTATGAATTTTAAAATTTCCTATTTGAAACATTGTTTTGACCCATAGAGGGCTTACTGAACTTTGAATATTGAAAATAATCAGAAAGTTATCTGATTGTTAGAGTTTTCATTCAGAAAGATAAAAAAAGTATATACCTTCACTGAATAAAATTAAAGAAAATAAGCAGAATTAAGTTGCCTTATGATCCTACTTCCAAAGATACACCTGAAGTATAGGCTTATGTGGCGCTTCCTGATGATCGACAGAGGATCAGTTCATTCTAAGATACAGTCCCAAGAAAGTAAAAATATTAACTGGATATAGCTGACAATTCTAGTTAAAGGTAGGGGACTATCTGCTGATGCTAATGCATTTGTTCTTCAGACCATAGTGAGCAGAACTTTTTTTCTTTTGAGACTATTCTTTATCATCATTTTATTGGCTCTTTCTAGTAGGGGCACCATATCATATATAATTCTGTTTTCTTACAGAAAGGAACTAGTCTTAAGGAACTCTTTATTATATTTTCCTTATAATATAATGTTGACAATTAACATTTAATTAATCTTCCATATTTATTAAGTCACCAAAAGAATTCCTTCTTCAAGCTCTCAATTTTTGGCCATAGGATTTCATGGTATGGAAAATTGTTTTGCTCAACATTAGCATAAACTTTCTTATGATAATTAGGGTTAGAGTGCGAGGTTTTAGGTTGCAATACAGACAGTAGGGAATGGTCCATTGTATACTTTATTGTGATACACCAGAGTCTCTGTCCTGATGGAGAGATGTTTTTAAATAAACCAGATAAACTATGCTGTATTTTGGCAGTAACGTTGTTTTTTGATGTTTTTTTTTTTCTCAGAAATTCTTAGATGTCAATAGCATATTTGGAGAAAGCTAGACCTTCCTCAAATCCTTTTCTACCAGATTACAGGACTAAAATAAGAGGAACCAACACTTTGCTGAAGTTTTCAGAGAGAGGGTGCAGGAATCTACTTGTGGGTGTCTCACTATTTCAAGTGCAATAGAATTTACTTTGGCTTATCTCTTTTTTCCATTATCTTCTCTTCTCTCCTTTCATGCATGCAGATTCATAATTGGCTGTATAAATTAAATAATTCATAAAGAAACTAATTCTTATCTTCTCTAAATGCTATTTCATTAACATTAAAGATTACTGAGCAGTCTCTGTCATGTCAAATCATTGTACTGATTCAAAAACACACTAATTACCACAGGATTTGTGACTATAACTGAAGTCCAATGATAGGAGTGCAGAATATAGAGAAAAGTGACAGAGAATATTAGATAGGATGTCAGGGAATACAGAAATGAGCCAGAACAACTTCAAGTCAGCCCAGAAAGTAAGGAAGCCCTGGAAGGAAAGGATTGTAGTGGGAGGGAGGAAAGAAGAAAGGAAGGGAGAAATAAAGGAGAAAAGAAATAAGAAAAAACAAAACAAAACACTGTTTTGGTATGTAAAAAAGACACAGGAGTCAACTGAAAGATCTCTGAATGGGAAAAACTAGAACAACTGAAGCAACAAAATAGTGTTACAGTCCAAAGTGTAAAGTAAATATCCATGGAATCCAGATTGATATAAATGAAAAATGTAAATAAATAAATGAATAAAGGAGAAAAGACTATGCAGAAGAATTTTCAAATAATTTATGTTAATAATTCTCCTAGAGGGAAAGGGGCATAATTCCTCACTTCTTCAGTATGAACAGCACAGACTTCCTTCTAAAAAATACTGTAAGGAAAGGCGAGGGTGTGGGAGGGGTGTGGTATAAGAGGAAAGTAATATTTCCAGTGGAAAAATCTGACTAACTGCACCTCTGCGAAGTTGTCAAGGTCAAGCTCAACAGTGAGAAGTCCTTGTTTTTAGTATTGTAACATTTCTATGCCTTTGAGATGATATGGCGAAAATGGTACTCTAGCTCCATGATTTTCCTCCATAGAACTTACAGCCCCAGTCTAATTACGAAAAACATTAATACAAACCCCAGTTGGGAGACATTCTGCAAAACAACTGGCCACTATCATCAAACCTGTTAACATCATAAAAAAAGAAAAAAAAGAAAGTCTGAGAAACTATGGCAGCCAAGAGGTGCCTAAGGAGACAGGATAACTAAATAGTATGTGTTAGCCTGGAGTGGAGAAATGACATTATGGAAAGACTAAAGAAATCTGAATGTAATGTGGACTTCAGCTAATAATACTGATTCGACTATCACAGAGAAAACTAACTTTGTGGTATATGGGAGTTTTTTGTACTAGTGTGACAACTTCTCTGTAAATTTAATATGATTCTGCTATTAAAAGTCTATTTAAGAACAAATCTGAGCAATAGGATGTAAGTGAATTGATGTAGTTCAAGTTAGTGGCCTTGAAAGATAGAGGCTCAGGCCACAGGAGTGAGGGGCTGGCTGGATGCCCAGTAGGAGGGCATGGCAGTGAGTGCGGTGAGCAGAGCAGACTGTTGTACTGTGGAAATGAATAAATTCTCATATGATTATGCTTTGCAAGTATTCTATTCTGCATGTCAGAAAAATTATTCTCAATATCCACAAGGGGAAAAAGTAAGGATCTTTGAATGAAAACCAAATTATAAAATTCACTTTAAATGAAAGAAATTTTTCATTAGAGATGGGTCATCATTTGATTCTTTATTATTCTGAAAAGTCTAGAAAAATAAGTGTCATGGAACAGGCTGAGTGGCACTGGTGTCACTGTAATGGCAACTGAGCAGTTCCTCTAAGAGCAGAAGGAAAAAAGAGGACTGTGCCTCTTTCTCTCATTTCTGTCTCCCATTTGGTGAAAGAGTAGAGGAAAAAGAGAGTTTGAGGGAAACCTCATCAAATAGCAGCTGGTGGCACATGGGTTACCACTGGAACAACTGGTAGAAACTTCCAACCTCTGCACAGGTCCAGTGGGTCTTTGAGCCTCAGAGCTCTGCCCAAGCAGAGATGAAAGACCTTTACCCCCGACCCCCCCGGCCACTTGGCAAATGTCCATCTGATTAAACTCTTTGAGGGAGGGTGCAAAGAGGTGTTTGGTCAGTGAATACAAAATTGTAGTTATGAAAGATGAATTTTGAATTTTGGAGATCAGATGTACAACATGCTAACAGTTATTAATAATATTGCATTATATACTTGGAATTTGCTAAGAGGATAGATCTTAAATTTAATGTTAACACACACAGCAGGGTAAATATGTAGAAGGGATGGGTAAGTTATTTAGCTCGATTATTGTGATCTTTTCACAATGTTTTTATACATATATCAAATTGTACACCTGAAATATATATATATAATTTTTATGTCAAGGATCTCTCAATAAAGCTACTGAGTATAAAGTCTCTACTAAATCATATGGTATATAGAAATACCTACTTTATTGACTTACCATCTCCCAAACTTATTTTGCCACTGGGCAAGGAAAGACCCACCTGCACAGCAGCCATGCCCCTCTAAGTGATACTTTATGAACGTACTGTAAAATTTTCTGGGCTCCCCCCACTCCAGTCTGAAAGACAAGAGAGCAAAGCCATTCTCATGTCTGAAACAGCTATGCAAAATCTGATGCCTACCTATAAAGCCAAGGAGCAGATAAAAAGGGCTTTTAACAGTGGATACTCAGTCTTTACATATCCACAGTCCTTTTTACAAAGGAAGAAATTAAATATACATTGTCTTCCTCTAGTATACTTGAGGTCAGGACATTTTAGAAGTAGAAGCTCCTCCTATCAAGAATAATTGCATTCTTAATATCAATGACTCACTGTTCTTACTTATGGAAACTAAATTCAAACTTGTATTTATTAGAGAGCTGTCAGAGTATGATTGTTAGCAGAACAATTCACTCTTAGGACATTTTTTAATAGACTTCATCCCATCCCCTCCATGCCAAAGAGATCTCAGACACCAAAAACTACAATTTATAGCACGTCATGAGGCTGACTTCTGGAATGGGGGAGCTGCTGGGAACTAGGGGTGGATTTAAGTGACCATACTTGGATTTTAACTGAATGCATGCATGCTCAGACTTTCTTGCTATTCCAATTTGGACTTGCACTCTGGAACTTAGACACATGGAGGAGAGACATGTAGAAACTTGGAAGAGATACTTGGAAGAGACATTGTGGATAGGAGATATGCGGAGAGGGTATTCTGGTCCTTGGCAAAGACATTGGCAGTTACTATCTTGATGTAGTTGTAGTGCTAGCAAGGTATGGGGCAGGTTTTCTGTTGATTTGGGAGATGGGTAAAGGAGAGTCCTGGAGCCCTCAGTGGCTTTTTCAGGCTTTTAATGACCTTTCTATGCCACTAGTAGTGTAGCAACCAGGCACAGGGCAGGGATGGGTATGGGGGAAAAGGGAGGCTGGCAGGTCTTTTAGCCCCCAGCAAATGTTTACTCACTGCCAGGCTCTTTGACATCTTCTCATAGTCACTTCCTCTTGCAGCTGCTCTCCACCCTTACATGCTTGACCTCCAGGCTCAGATACTTACCATACTCCTGGTGCCCACCGTGAGGCATGTGTGCCCCAGCCCATGCTCCCAAGTGCCTCCTACATTCAAGGCTGCAGGTGATAGCTACAAAGGCCTATGGTGCAAAAGCCCAAGCAATCTTCATTTACCCTACAGTAGTATATTTTGCATTTTGAGCTCTTCTTCTGCCCCAGGTCTCTGGGACCTGTCTAACTCCTTTCTTGTGATTCCTCACCAGTTGGTATGTTGGACTTGTGGCTTGCTTTTGGGCATGACTTAGGCTGAGCCTGTTTGGCTGGATATTTGCCAAGAGAGGATGGGTAATTTGGGGATTTTTATTGAGAAATACTTTCTTCTCTCTCTTTCTCTATGCACACTGATTCTATTAAAAATCTGTCACAAAAAAAAAATAAAAATCTTTCACATTAAAGATACGTTTCCTTTGCCTCTATACACATAGGTGGCTGAATCCCTTTTAGAATGTGCACCCCTAGAGAGTGCACCCCTGGATATCATGTGGTCACTAACAAATTCTCTCAGACTGCTTCTTGAGTTCACAGTCTCACTCTGATTATCTATTAAATTCTTTAACCATCACTGAGACTTTATTTTCATTTAACAATATTTATAAGAAATATATGTTTGGTCATTCAGATGAGCAAAATGTTTTTCTCATCTGTTGATATAATTGGTTTTCATCCACAGTTCTTGGCTTATAGCTCTCAAAACCTTGAATTTTCTTTTTTTAAAGATTTATTTATATACACAAGAACTGGGGTACAGGCCAGAGGTGCAGGGGATGAGAGGAGTCAGCAGAGACATAGTGGGGAGCAGAACAGGCAGATCGACTGAAACACACTGCTGAGGGGATCAGCTGCCACGCCATGTAGATCACTTCCCTGGCCGGCAGCTGGGATCAAACTCGTGCTGTCTTGGCTGCGGTCTGCTTCATAGTGCGTTGCTTAACCCATTGTGCCACAAGGGAGGCCCCCACCTTGAATTTTCTTATTGAGACTGACAAAGCCGTCTCTTGTTATGTTATGAAGTCACTTTTGGAAAACACCTGAGGATAGGGGCATGTTACCTAGAGAATGAACATCATGACTAGAGGAGTGAAATTTCCAGTCTCACCCCAAATCTCCTGGAAGTGAAGAAGAACTAGAGATTGTGTTCAATTGCCAATAGATAATACAATCATGCCTATGTGTAAATGAAAACTTCATAATATGTCCTAAAAGGAGGTGCTTCAGAGAGTTTCCAGATTGGATAACCAGAGTGCTTCCACATTCCACCATGTTGGGCCCCAAGTTCTAGGAGGACAGGAGCACCTTTGCTCAGGACCCTGCTTGATATATTTCCTCATTTGATTGTTGATTCATATCCTTTGTAATAAGTCAGTGATAAATAGATTCCTCTCACATTCTGTGAGCTGGTCTAGAAAATTAATTGAACTTGGGGTGAAGGTCCTAGGCTCTTCTAATCTGTAGTTGGTTGCTTGCTCAGAAACACTGGTAACAGCATGGGTTTGTAGCTGTGGGAGGGTGGTTTGGGGAGACTGACCCCTTAACTTGTGGAACCTGATGCTATCTCTGGGTAGATAATGTCAGAATTGACTTGAAACCTCAGACACTTAGCTGGTGTCTAGAGATTGCTGGTGTGAAGAAACCGCTACACATATTCACCTTAGAATTGGGCCCAGGAACTGTTCTTAAGATGGATATGGAAAAATCAGACACACTTGAGTCAGATAGGAAGAGTTTTATGCTGAGTGTTTACTAGCTGTGCGATCTGGATTCATTTTTTTTTTTAATTCTGAGTCTCATTTTTCTCATCTGTGAGGTGGAATGAAAGGAAGGAAAATACTCACTTTGCATAGTCATTTTTAAAAATTATAGGAATCCATCAAGCATCCTAATATATGCATGACATGTGCATGCTGCTGAGTAAAAGGGGTCACTGTCATATCAGCTTATAGCAACTGAGGAGCTAAATTGCCCTTTGCTAGTATAACATTCAGGAGGCTTCAAATTCTTTAAAGTAGAAATTAAAGGCAAATTTTTATAAATGAATACTTTCAAAAGATTAAATTCAGGAAGATACTTGGTTTCTGTCTTAAACTCCTGCTTTAGTTGTATTTTACTGATGATAACATATTTTATATATTGCATACTAGTAATTATGATGTCACTTATTTGAATTTATAATATGATGTTAAATGGCACTATTTTTACTGTTGTCTTGGAATTTTCATTGAAGCTCTAGAACTGAGAAGATAGACAGGTTTCTCCTACTTTAAGGTTTCAGATAAATCTAAACAAGGTCTGCTCAGAGACATCAGGTCTGCTAACCATGACATACATACAACCCCCACCAGCAGCCATTACCAGCCGATGTGTGTAGGATGGTCAGCAAAGTAAGAGAACTATTGGTCTGGTGCAGCTAGCAAGGCATTTCCTATTTTCCAAGCCAACTGATGGTGCAGGGAGGAGGGGATGATCTGGGAAACACGCTCTCCAAGACTAGAGGTACCTGTGAGAAGAGACATTTGGCATCTCACTTGTGGCTCTATATTAACTCAGCTACAGACTCTCCCAGACCCACCAGGTGCACTGAAGTAGAGGAAGTGGGGTGCAGCAAGAGGTTCACATGGGTTTCCCATTAATAAGGAGCATATGTAAATAAAGAATGGTGATTGATTTCTACCTGGAATACTCTGAAGTTCAAGAATCCCAATAAGCCATTGATTTGGCATGGCACAAGAAGATTGTTTTCTCATTTGTTGTAGAAAGATGCATGAGTCCTTAAAGACTCAGAGAATATGGCAGTTGCAGGTGGTCACCAGGCTTGAGCTGTCTTGATTGGAACTTGCTGAGAGCTGAGTGTTGAGTCCAGTATTCTGGTCTTGGGGTCAGGCAGACACCAAAGAGCTGGATCTGAAGGGAGAAAGAGGCTCCTAAAGTCTGCTGAAGACTTCACTGTCCATGTCCAGGAAGGATGGAGTGGAACAGAGGGAGACCCCAAAGAACCCTATGCGATATCTTGACAGAACTGGTATTTGCATGCTGCCCAGCTGGGAGGATATGACAGCCAACTAACACTAGCCAAGAAGATCACCATGGACATTCGACCTTCATCTCCTTCTTCTAATCGCCCTCATTTCTCCTAATTTTAGAGCTACAAGAAAGGTAGAGAAAGGACAAAAGTTTTTTTTGTTTAAGATTTATTTATTTATGCATATAAGAGCTGGGGTACAGGTCAGAGGTGTGGGGGTGAGAGGATTCACCAGAGACAGAGCAGGGAGCAGAACAAGCAGATCTACTGAAACACACTGCTGAGGGGTGCAGCAGGTACTACAGGAGAGCTCTGCTGCTCCATGTGGGTCACCTCCCTGGCTGGGGATCGTGCTGCAGTGGCTGTGGATGCTTCATAGTGTGGTGCTTAACCCCTTGTGCCACCAGGAAGGCCCCTAGAACAAAAGTCTTTTTATCAACTCCTATCTCCATGCAGAGTTCTGAGCCATGGGTAAGCTCTGAGTAGGTAGTGAGTAGAGGGGAAAAGCTATGAGGTTCAAATTTTGAGAGTAGATGGGATCAGACCTTGAATATTCCCAGACCAATTAGTTACTAGATTAGACTTTTCTTTATTTTTAAATAACTGGAAGTGATAGGAAAGCTAAGCTATGCACTCCACATAAGCTATAATCAGAGGGTGGATGGGAAAGGAAATCTGAGCATGAAAATGTGGTTTTATTTTTATTTATTGATTAAAACCCACTTTAAAAACCTGTAACTGTTATTTTAAAACTTAATTTTTCTGTGGAAAAACCTTTATTGATAGACAGGCCACTGAAATTTTTCTCTCATCTCTCTGAGATATGCAGACCTAAGCAGAGAAAATGGAAAAGGTAATGCTTCCTGAATGCAGAACCTGCATTCTGGAATTCAAACTTTGCTAGTCCCACTTGATAGCACTATGGTGTGAGAGGTTGGGCTGTGAAAAGAGTTATAGTAAAAAAAGTGACATTTTTAGGAAAATATAAAATGTTTTGAAGAGGAAGAGAAAAGGACCTAGCATTTAGTTTTTCTTCTATGCCTGTTAGTCTGGCACTGTGATAGGCAATTTATCTCATTTTTTTTTCTGAAAATATATGCAGTATTTATTCATATTCCCATTTTACAGATGAGTAAATTGAGCCTGAGAAGATTATGAAATTTTTCCACTCACTCAGTAAATAAATGCCTTTGATTCAAAAGTCATTCTGTTTGTATCACAATTCATTACCAAACTTGTGAAAGAATATTAACCTCATCAAATTCAAGAGTGATAGTAACAGATATTTTACTAGTAATAAATAATAGCAAGGTTCATTATTAAGAAACTTAGTAAGAGAAATGGATGTCCCATAAAGGAAAATAATAACTAAAAGGAATATGAACCTCATATTGGGGAGATGCTGGTAATGTCTTCAAACAGACTTCTCTGACTAGATCAAACAGAACTGAACCTGATGAAGCAGGAACATGGAAAGAGTGACATGAGAGGGACCAGGAGGAATACAAAAAAAAAATACACTGCAAGTAGAGGTTGGTTTTTGAAGGGGTCCAGATTTGGAGTGAACACCTCCAAGAAGGATGCTTCAGGGAGATTCCACACATCAGCTGGTTTTGGTTTCACTACTTCTCAAAAGGTGAGCCCATCTCTCCCTGCCCAGGTCAACTCAGGGGTGCACATGAAAATCAAGGGGGAAGTTTGGGGCCTCCCTGCGGGCACAGAGGTTAAAGTCTCAGCACTATCAAGATATCACCAGCCACTGCAGCATGAGTTTAATCCCAGCCAGGGAGCTGACCCACGTGGCGCAGCAGAGCTCTCCTGTCTTGCCTGCTGCTCCCCACAACAGTGTATTTCAGGAGATCTGCCTTCTGCTCCCCACTTTGACTCTGGTGAATCTCACCCACCCCCAACACTATATTCCAGTTCTTGTATGCATAAATAAATAAAAATAAATCTTAAAGAAAATCAAGGAAGAAGGTTGAGGAGCTTGGACAAGCTTGCAAAGCTCTTGTCATTCTCAAATTGTTCCTTTTTGAGACCTGCCCAAGCCTGGCAAGTGACCTGAGGTCACAGGATTTTTCAAAATGAAATTTAAACCTCTTTATCCTGAAACTGTCCTGTCTCATTTGGAAGAGTACCTCTAAATAAATCAATGAGTTTTATTTGGGTTGGCATTTTTCAGTGCCTAGGAATCTCCCTGCTACAACTGCATATAAACAGGACATCCTTCCCACTTCTCACTCTCATTCTTGGAAAACAGGCAATTTGGAGCCCAATTTAAAGATCCTCATGTTTGGGGAGTAGTTTGGACAAGTGTAGGGTAAATGGAAGTTATCAGGCTTTTCCCGTCCTCCCTCCATTAGCATCAGTAATCGACACCTGTGGTCTTACATGAGCACATGATGGCAGCACTGGAGCATGGTGTGTGTGTGTGTGTGATAGGCACACCTGAGCAGAGAGGCTGAGCATTTAAGGGCGGCAGCAGAGAAGCGAGCACAGCAGTGGGGTGCGGCGGAGTACAATGGAGTATAACAACGAGCGTCAGAGAACAGGTAAGAGAGCAAAGAAGATATAAAGATTTGCAGGGGGCCCAAGTTGCTGTCTCTCTGCTGATGTGTCTTCCCTAACCTGTGAGGATGATCTCAAAGGTTTCAAGATTCTTTTTCAAGCTACCTGAACCAATGATGAACCTATCCAGCCTGGGATGGTTGCAGAACAACAAAGAGGTCTGAAGTCAGACTCAGAAATTTCCTGAAAGAGTCATCAAGGAAAACCTCTCTGTGGGCTCTTCTAACAATCTGCCTTTTCCTCACACCTCTGACCAGACATCTACCACAAAACAGGATTCTGGTTCTTCCTCTGACTATTCCCTAGGCCCCCATCACTACCCTGTGCTGAGATACATGTCAGAAAAGGGAAAACCAGCGCATTACCATGCACACCGGGTCTCTGACGAGGGGTAGGTGTCCTCACTGCCTATTGTCAGTCGTAGCTACTCTGTTCTCCCTCCTCTGAACCAAACTGACCCTGGAAGGCACAGCTCATGTGCTTCATGGAAAGGGCACAGGCTTGATGTTACAAACCACAGTTCAACTCTTTCTTTGTGTCATCTTGGACAAGTTAAACTCCCTAAAACTTTATTTTCCCAGTCTGTAAAAGGCACCACCCCATATCATTGATTTTATAATTGAAAAAAATTCAATGTTTCAATGAGTAATGTGACAGTGTCTATAGAGTATTCAGGGATAAGCTAGATATGTGCAAGACACTCAGTAAACACTCCCTTTTTTCTTCCAAATCTTAGTCAGTGTTTATAGAGCTGCCACTGCTCCCCAAACCCACAGCTTGGGTACCCTGGGGATGAGTGGGAGTCTGCTACCCACTGAATCCATATTTCATGACATCTTCATTCAGTTGCCTTCATGTTTTCCTGGTCTGTGTTCTGATTTCCTTTTGGCTGAGTTAATAGGACAGAGATGGCACCAGGAGGTTAGGTCCCTTGCAAGTGCTGGTGTCACTTGTTTCCATTCTTCCTTATATCAGAGCAAACCTGTTTCTGACAATATCACAGCAGTATGTGACAATATGCAACTTCATAGTGCTGCAACATAGCAGGCTCTGATTGTGTGGGGGTGGGATGGATGGGGGAGCTTCAAGAAGCTCCCTCCTTGAGCAGAAGAGAATATTTCCTCCTTGAGTAGAAACTCTTAGCATCATTAATGAGTTTGTGAGAATTCCTTCCAAGCCTCAAACTAAGCTAAGCTTTAAAAAAATTTATCAATGCATACGAGATCTGGAGTACAGGCCAGTGGTGTGGGGGTGAGAGGATTCACCGGACACAGAGTGGGGAGCAGAACAGGTGGATCTACTGAAATACACTGCTGAGGGGAGCGGGTGTACCATGTGGATCATCGCCCTGGCCAGGTATCAAACTGGTGCTGCAGTGGCTGCAAAGAGCTTCATAGTACTGCAACTTAACCACTTGTACCACCAGGGAGGCCTCTAAGCTAAGCTTTTTGAACAGGTCTTGTTTTTGTAATTTTATAGACAGAGACATGTAAGTAGAGAACTCTAATGTAGGCTTCTCTAAGTGTGGGCCTACACCAACATGGCAGACTGGCTGCCCCCTGGGATAGTGCCAGAATTGCAAGTCTCAGCAGCTCCCAGACTAGTAAACCAGGAACTATAGGGAAGGACCCGACTATCTGTTAGCAACTCTTCTAACAGATTCTGCATGTGCTGAAGTTTGAGAACCACTGCTGTGAAAAGTAGGGATCACTAATGAGATTGGATTAATTTATCCAATGAGCATTTATTCTAAGTCCCAGGTTGGTACTGGGGATGTGGGGCAAACAAGATTAGTTCCCATCAACTGGTTACTCACAGACATGAACCCAAATCGTACATTTTGCTGTGACAGAGGCATTGTCAGGTAAGCAGAAACTCAAAGAAGTTGAGACATGGCTCTTCCCCAAATGCCACCAAGCAATGGGATCAGAAAAGCTAAGGTCATGAATTTCAGAAGTTCTAAAGTAGCAGGAGCCTGAGAAGTTTCCTTCATACAAGGTTATATAGCACAAAGTTCCCACACCAAGCAGTGTTGCAGAAACACATGCAGAGCTTATAAACAAATCTCCAGCTCTCAAGGATTCAATTTTCAGTGGAAATCTATATGTTTTAACAAGCTCCCAGGTGATTCTTATGTACACTACAGTTTGTTCTAATGGATGAAAATTAATCAGCCTATGACTCTCTTGCCTCACTTTTCACTTCTGTTGCTCATTAAACTATGCAGGAATACAGGAAACACTTAACTCCAGTTGTCCAAAATCATTCCTCTTCCACAACTTATATTCTGTGAGACAAATTGGCTCACAAGTAAACTTGAGAACAGTTGATTAGTTGAGAACAATTGTACATGGCACAGGAAACCCCCCCTCAATATATTATAACTTATAAACAACCACTGTTAGGGGTACAAAATTCATTTAGCAAATACTTGCTGAAACCCTGTGATTCACAATTACCTTCTCCTGGCATGTTTCAGCCAATAGGAATGACCAGGCATGATCTTTGCCATCACTGAGCAGAAGCTTGAAATACCTTTGCATTGGATGGCCAGAACTGATTTCCAGTACCATGTTTTAGATTATGGCTTCTTCTTCAGCCTATATTCCTAACAGAGAAGCCAGATGACCTGCAGACCACATATAAGGTGAACAAGAAATGAATATTTGTTGTGGTAAACCACTGAGATTTTTGAGCTTGTTCACCCTGCTGCGTAGTATAGGAGAGCTAACATACCTATTCTGTGTCTGCTGTCCCCTACTGTGCTGAGAGGATAAGGATGAACGATGCACAATCTCTTCTCTCAACACATTTGAGGGCAATGGACAATATCTTACCCTGTCCTATCCATCCTGTCTTATCCTAGTCATTCATTCCCTCATTCCCAGAGAGGGGAATGAAGGCAGACAGGGAAAGAAGTAGACAAAAAAGAGAGGATATTGGAAGTAGGAAAGGGAAAGGATTCAGTCTTGCCATAAAATATAAGTAATAAAATTCAATAGGTACATTAGAAGTAGATGATTAAAAAAATGGGGAAAAGAGAAGTCAAGAAATAAGACATACAAATGCATCATTTATGCTTAAGAATGGACACAAATTTGATTCTAGTCATCTACTTGGAGTTTATTCCAATTCATAAAAGAGACATGATTAGCTTCACAATTCACAGATCCCATAAGATTAAATGCCAACCAGTTGCTCCAGAGAGGCACAGCTATAGTTCATCAGAAGACCACATGGGAATTACTGTGAAAGTTTATGGGATTAAACATTAGATTGAACTCGTGGGATTTCTCTTGCTGTTGTAATTAAAAATTTTCTTTTCCCAATATACTCTATATATTCTCAGCTTGATTCTGTTTTAATTTTTAAGAAAAATTGAGGAGAAAAGAGATTTTTTTTTTAGCTAGAAGAATGTGGAAAAATTATAATGTGCTACACCTATAATGCATTCTTTTTTGAATGTAGTACATCATTAAGATTACATTGAATTTAAGAAATTGTTTACCACTTTTTCTCCTGAGAATTCTTCTAAAAGAGGATCTGTCTTAATTTATTTTGACTTCTTGACTCTACCTAGAACAAAGAAGTTCAGTAAATGTTGACTGAAATGAATGACTGAACACTGGATTTATTAATGTTCATTGTTATAGATCACACTTGCACAGCTTTTCTGCTGTGCATAAATATACATATCTTCAGAGAGTAAACCTTCCATGAAATAACTGGGTTATATGGTGTATATATCTCCCACCACTTTGCTTCCCAAAGTGGTGATTCCCATTTACCTTCCCATCAGAAGAAGAAAGAGTGTCTGGTATACATTCACATAAACACATCAAGTATTTTCAGAAATTTTGATACTAATTTTAATTTTAGACATCATATTATAATATCTCCTGTGGCATTAATTTACATTTTCCTGATTACTAATGAAGTTGTTTACACTTTCATGTAAATGGCTATTGGCTGTCATTTCATGTGAATAGTAAGTTCAAGAATTTTGCATATTTGAAAAATTAAATTCACTTTTTTTAAGAATTTATTTTAATATTCTGGATACTAATCATTTGTCTATTATGTGTCTTCAAATATCTAGTATGATTCTAGGGTTTATCTTTTCACTATGGTGTCTCAAAGTGGAGATGTTCTAATATCAAATTTAGCACCCTTCTCCTCTAATGTAAGTGATATTTTTAAATCTTTTCTTAGGAATGCCTATGTATTTCAAGTCACGAAGATATATTTTCTTCTAAAATCTTTATGATTTTGCTTTTCACATTAGGTCTTTTATCCACTAATTATAATTATTAGATTATTTGAAGTGGGGTATAAGGGAGATTTCAAATGATTCACTTCAGTGATATAGCGTAAAAAGATGCCACAATACAACTGCGTGGGAGCTACTCACATAGATTGTATGCAGTGGTAAAGTGGGAGGTTGGTGACTAAACAATAATCATTAGAATGACAGAACAGAGGCATTGGCCACCATCCCACTGGCCTTCAGTGTTGTAATCAGAGGTGGCACATCAGTGGGAACACAAATAGGCAAGGACTGTCCCCCAGCCTAAGCCCAAAGGTGGGCACTAACAGTAGATAATCCAGAGCTATGGAAGACTGAATGACTCTCCAAAGATGCCCACATCCTACTTCTGAACTTGTGCCTATATTACTTTATATAGCAAAAGCGACTTGCAGCCTTTAAGTCAAAGATCTTGAGATGGGGAAATGATACTGGATTAGAAGAATAGGTCTGATAAAATCACAAAGGTCCTTAAAAATGGAAGGAGATCAGAGAAGATAAAAGATACCATTGACTTTGAAAAGAAAGGAAAAGTTCACATGTATAGTGCTGGGAAGGTAGCACAGAGCAAGTTCTGGATGATTCTAGCAGATGGGGGTAAAGGAATGAGTCTTGGAGCCCTCGGTGGCTTTTTATGCTTTTATTACAGAGGTGGCATCAGGTACAATGCAGGCATAGGTGCCGGGGGGCCAGGAGGCTGGCAGGCCTCCCAGCCCCCAGCACATCTCACCCTCTCGGCTGCTTTGCTGCTCTCGCTGTTCCTCTCGTTCTTATTGCTGGTACCAGCGTCCTCATGATGCCACCCATATAAGCCCGCGTTCAAACAGGTGCACCCACTTGCGCATACCCACCTAAGCATGCATGCAGCATCACAGGTGTCCATCATTATACCAGTGGTGGGAGGGTGGAAAGACCTGATCATTTTCTCTGACCCTACAATATGTCAAGTAATATAGGCAAACTCTAGAAACTGGAAAAAAGGAAACAAACAGGTTCTCATTTAGATCCTCCAGAAACAATGCATTGTGGATCCAGTTTAGACTACTATCTAATTCTGCAAATAATAAATTTGTACTGTTTTCAGACACTAAACTTGTGGTAATTTGATACAGTAGCAATAAAAAACTATGCAAGAGTCCTAAACTATGTCCTGTGTCCCATATGAGTATCACCTAAAATCATCATACCAGCACTTTTCTGGCAGCCCATTCTTGCTAAAATCTCTCTCTCAAACAAAAAGTACTTCATTGATCAGTATGAGTGACTCACTGATTCCCTCGCTTAGAATTTGGAATCTATTAGAAAGATCACCCTGTCTGCTGTGTGGAATTTACACTAGATCTACCAATGGTGGAATCAGAAATCACATAAAAGAGCAAGCTAGGATGATTTGGCAGTTTCAGGGACAGTACAGGTCCCCACCCCCACCCCCCCACCAAGAGTTAAGCTTCAGAGTTAAAGGCAACAAAAGAGATAAGGGAAGAAATACAAAGTTCTAAAGGGAGCTAGTTAACACTCTAGGACTAGGAACAAAAGGACATTCAAAAGCAAAGAAGTGATAATGGATGTAATGTAGAAAGATTCCAGTGTAGGACAGATTACAAGTATAGTAGTAGATTAAATGAGACCACTTAGAACTAACCAATCACAAAGAGACTAATGGAGCTTTAGAATAATTAGGGAAAGGCACAACACTACTTAGGCTCCTTTGACTCTTCCTGGCCTGATTCCACTGGCTTGGAAGTCCACTTTATTTCTGTTCCTTTTCTCCTCAATAAACTTTTCTTTCTCTAAACAAATCTGCCTCTATTTGCCTGCTTGCCTGAGCATGCAGAGTTCCTTCTGTGGCTTTGTGAGACACCATCCGGTGGTGGTCTAGTGGCTGGGACTTAGCTCTGCCACTACAGCCTGAGATCCATTCCTGACTGGAAGACTAGGGCTGAAAATCTGAAATTATGGTATCAAAAACACTGTTCCCCTCATTCAAGAGAAAGAGATGATGGCTGTGATTAAGGTGATGAAGGCAGAGAAGGAAAGAAATAATAGACAAAAAAGAGAGGATTTTGGAAATAGTGTGTTGCTTGTATTCATTCAGTGGCTATACCCTTCATTCTGCCTTTTATTACATTATCAGGGAGGCAATAGAGAAGGAACAGGCATGGATGATTGAGATCAACTTAACTTTGAATCCCCACCCCCCTTCTTAATAGTTTGTGAATTTGGACAGGTGAATTCCATATCTGTAAATACTGCAGAGTTATAGTTTAATCCCTAAGACTTATGTGAGCATTAATGGAGCTCTGCATAAGGAAGCCTGTAGTCCAGCCTGCAGGCACACAGCAGGAATTTAATCAAAAGCATTGCTTTCCATCTCCATATTCATAGTCATAGCTCTACTACATAGTAAAGTATCTGGCAAAGAGGTGACTCATTTTTGCAGAATCAAACTGATTGGTATCATTTTTTTTTGTTTGGGAAGCAAATGTTCCCTCAAAGGAGTGTTCTTAACCTGGTTTTGGGCCAGAGACTCTAAGTTTCTGATGAAACTCATAGTCAATATATGCAAAATTTTAAGCACAATTTCAGAGGGTTCATGACTCATCTAAAATATATTCATTCACTCCTATGTTGTTGTGTTTCGAACTACATTCTCTTATTAGGGAGACAGTGTATGCTGTTGGTTTAGAACATAGATTCTTGAGCCAGAATAGATTAAATATTTTGGAGACTACTTGATAGGTTCCTTAACATATCTCAGCTTCAGTGTCCTTCATTTAAATTAGACACTATGCTTATAATTGATATAATGGCCCAAATAAAAGACTAAAAATGCTACCAAGGGCTTAGAACACTTAAAACAGCACTTAAAACAGCGCTTGCCATTATTATAAAGCCATGGGACAAGTCTTAAAACATGTATCTCATTGTTCTGAAAGTATGCACTTGGAAAAAGTGAAATTTTCATTTATTCATTTGTGTCCATTGTTATTATCCAAATTCAGGTTAGGAATTTAAGTCTTTTACCTTTAAATCAAATAAATCTATTTAAAAAAAATAAAGATGAGAGAGCTCAAGATCTGTCTAGACTAATGTCTGTAGAAGTGACTGGAAAGAAATATCCTTCTAGGAATAGAGTCTGCTAGTCCTGACCTGACACCCTCCCCCTCACAATGTACTCTAATTGTATTAAAGTTCCTTTCCATTAAAGGTTTTATATGTTTGTCTTAATGCAGCGTGTGGCAGACCCTTTCAGAGAGGGCAGGTCTGAGGGTTCTGGGGTGCTCCTCTCCCTGCTCGGTAACAAATCCACTGTAGCCAGTTTCATCACCTGCGTGACCAGAGGGACTGAAGTTCAGAGGGCTGTGGTGAGCAAAGGTCCCTCTCTAAGGACTGTGCTCCTTTTTTCCCCCAGTCTGTTTCTACTCTCTTTTAAAGGAATCTAAACCATTATAATCCCCAGCATTCCAGAGAATTTATAGATGTGACAAAAACCTAATCCATTTTGGTTTAAAACTGGAACATGCTCTGGTGTTGAAATATGTGCAGACACACGTGTTTCCTTAAGATCACTGAAGTTCCTCTTTCTCCTCCTTCCTTCATAATAGTTTCCGATACCCAGAGATTTATATAAGAGTTTCATACACCTGTGCACCTATATATCATGACTGTAGAAGTTAAGTGGTAGATGGTCTTACTAGGTCATCTGGCCCTTGTATATATCTTTCTTACAATACACTCTCTGGAGACCTACTCTAGCTTCAAGTCTCTAATCATCCTGCTAAATGATTCTATAACAATCTAAAGATGCTAGAATATCTTCCTTAACATTGATTATTATTATTATTAACATTTATCCCCAAATTTTAACCATGTTTTAAAGATCTCCTTTTTTTAAATAGCTTTTTCAATTTCTGAGCACTTAAAAGACAAGCTACAAATAACAAAATGAAACAAATTTTCAGTATAAGAAGCTAAATGATGTATATCAGGATCATAATAGATTGTGTTTGAATCACTTTATGTGCTAGTATCTTTACTCTCTTGCTTTTATCCATTATTCCTGAAATAAATTGCATATCTTTCTCATCTTTTGAATATGAGTGCAGACATGTGAATTAAGTGTTTAAAACTTGAGAATTTTAGGGTAGTTTTAAAGTTAAATAAGACAAATATGCAATATAGAAAATTTAAAATATAAATAAGATGATTAAAAAGAATTGAGTCTGCCATCTCTGAGGAGATTGCATTTTATAAAACCTAATTTTTGGATGTGGTCAACAATAATCAGTTCTTTCATTATGTTCTCCTGTCAGGATGAAATCCTTAAAATATGAGGGGAATAAAAGCAGAGACAATGTAGAAAACCTTTGAACTCATGTTTTGCCTCATATCAGGCTTTCAAATTGTGGTGTACAAGAGTGTAGTTGCTTGTCTGTGCTGTGACTGAGAAGGTAGGGGTGTTTTATAAGGCAGTTGTGATCTATATTTCAAAATTTGTTCCCTGCCCCACCCCTGTTCCCTTTCCGTGATGATGGGCTCTGTGGCTTTTTCTTAGCTACAAGAATTTAAGGATTCATGAGGATCAAGGGGACATTGTCAAGAGAATATCCTTGTGGCTGAAACAAGAGATTAAAAAGGAAAACACAAAAAGAAACTGTAAACTCAGACTTACATTCTGTTCCCTTTGTACAAGGCAAGAAATAAAAACAAAATCTTGGAAACTTTATGATCAATAATTGCCTTCACTGGGAATTTTCTTGCCTTTTATAAAGTCTGTAAAGTAGAGGATTGAGAACTGAATTGGAATGAAAATTTAAAAGCTAAATACGGTCACATTCACATAAAAGAAACTTTATTCAAATAGTTGTTTGGCTTTT
Source organism: Galemys pyrenaicus (assembly GCA_019455555.1). Taxonomy (NCBI): domain Eukaryota; kingdom Metazoa; phylum Chordata; class Mammalia; order Eulipotyphla; family Talpidae; genus Galemys; species Galemys pyrenaicus. Next base: position 5,515,313 of record JAGFMF010011380.1, on the reverse strand, counting down.
CATTTTTGTCTGGTGTAGTTTTAATCCTTCTTAAGTATTTCATTGACAAGAGTTCCATATTTCTTGTTAAATACTTCTTAAATCCTCTCCTTTTGCCAGTGTAAAAATTATTCCATAAATACTGAGATATTTTGTCAGAATTCTCAGTTGATGGATATATCTTAGTTGACACTATTCTATATTTTCCTAGTGCAATAATGTTTCTAATAGACTTGATGGCCAGAAAGACAATGTGGTATAGTGAAAAGAATGTGCCACATGAAATGAGATCTCTTGTTAGGTACCTACCTGATTGTTAGGTACAAGAGTTGTCTTTGATGGAGGATAAGAATAGAGAAACTGGAAATGAAGCATCATAAAACCAGAAACCTGGCTCACACAAGGAGGTCAGGGTAGAAGGGATTAGCATAGCCATCTATCCAGCTATAGAAACCAAGATCCTTAGGTGCCAATGCCTGCATCACAATGCAAAAGATCCAAGCAGGTATGGGACTGCTGTAGCAGGTGTCTGGAGCACAGACTTGAAGGTAATGATATGGAGATTGAGTCCATTGTAGAATATCCAGAACCCACTGTAGAATTTCCTGTCCCTTTCAAATTGTACTTAGTTTATTCAAAGTCAGCAAGCCACTCCATGAAGGAATGAGCCCCTCCCAAAGAGAATAAGACTATACAACTCTTTCTGCACTGGCACTGGGCAGCCGTCCTTCTGCCCACCTGTGACTATGCAGGTGCTGCTTTTCACCAACTCTCTCCTCTGCGGGGCAGCAGCCTTCCTGCCTGCCCATGACCAGTACCTGCCAGGGCTTCTCTTCACTGACCTCCCTCAGCAGAGACAGCTCTCCTCAAGGCCACACGCCTGCAACCATGCAGGCCTCTCTCAGCAAACCTGCCTTTTTGGGGCAGCTCCTTCTGCCTGCTCTTGTCTATGAAAGTGTCTTTCACTTTCCTGTCCCTTTTCCTAATAAACCTGCTCTTTTAAATATAACTAATATCTTTGTCTCGTAGGGAAACTTGCATGGGGAACTTTCTGTGTGCCGCTGGACGGGGAGCTCTGGTGAAACCTTTCCCAGAGTGAACCCAAGAACCTCCTTTCCAAGTCCGCTGACTCCAAAAAATGACATCATCTTGATCCTCGAGAGCATTGTCCCCCACACAAGGAAATAGCAGATTGTTAGCAAATAGAAAGGAAATCAGCCAACTCTGGTTTCCACTTCCCAGGCAGATCTTACACCTGTTTGGAACCTGCACCACATCACTCAGGGAAGGTGTTACAGGGCAACCCTAATATAAAGTGGGTTTGTTTGATTGGGTCCCCACCCATGCGCTTGAACAGCATTTATAATGCCCCAACTGCAGGTACATACAACAAAGGTTAATAAAGGGTTTTATTTATAAGGGAAGGGAAAATAGCATAGTGAATAACAAAAGGGGAAGAGAGGGATATAGATTTGTAAATATCCTACCAGTTTCTTGGAGCTGGAACTTAATGGTGTGCTGAGAGTTGACTTTTAAGGAAAAGGTGACCCCCCAAGGCCCACATATCTGCTTTTATTTATTTATTTTTTAAGATTTATTTATTTATGCGTACAAGAGCTGGGGTAGAGGCCAGAGTCATGGGAGGTGAGAGGATTCACCAGACAGAGCAGGGAACAGAACAGGTAGACTGACTGAAACACACTGCAGAGGGGAGCAGCGGGCGAGGCAGGAGAGGTCTGCCATGCCTTGTAGGTCTCCTCCGTGGCCTGCAGCAGGGATCGAACTCGTGCTTGCAGTGGCTACGGTTTGCTTCATAGTGCGTTGCTCAACCCACTGCGTCACCAGGGAGACCCCCACATGTCTGCTTTTAAACTTGGCCTGACTGCTTAACTTTACTCTTAGGTCCCAGTGATCTGCTCTTTGATAATGACTTTATGGGATTTGTAGTTCTTGGATTTTGTAGGTTTGGAACGGGGGTTGAAGTTTATAACCTATTTGTGTAATTCATTTAGGAGGGTTTTTCCCCCTAACAAAGGGAGGAGACTTGTTCCCTCTCCCCAGTAGTCAGGTTTTCAACCATTTTGTTGTGCAGGCAGAGCTCATGGTTGTGATATTACAAATCATAGAAAATGTACAATTCCCTTTCTCATTTGAAAGAGGCAGCCAGTTTGTCTTGTTACTTTCTGCATTTCTCCCAACCATGTAACCACAGCTACAGGAGCCACAAAAGGCTGTCACTGGTTTCAGTAAGAGTTTAACTGCTTGCTTACCACTCCTAAACTTCTAAACCTCAGTTCTTTTGTTAGTCTCTTGTCACATAAAAAGCTTGAGCAACAGTGAATTAAGTCAGAAGGAAAAGAAAAATACTGGATAGTCTTACTTATAGGAAGAATATAGGGGATCAAGGGGGAAAAATAACATCAACAACAAAACAAAAATGAACAGACAACTACAAAACAAAGACATACTTCAGGGAAGAGGGAAGGACTGGGATTAAAACAGGGACAGAAGAGCACAAGGGACTATGGTGATGGTGCACGGGTGAATTGGTGGCGGGAGTTCTATGGGGACTATACCTAGAAAAGAAAGCAAACATTGTCAGAAAAAATAAATAAATATAATTAAAAAACAAAACAAAACAAAAACTTGAGCAAAATACATACTTCAAACTCTTGACACTCGGCTATAAACAGAGCTGCTCACATCCGGGAGACTCTACCGAGGCCACACTACTAAGGAGGCAGAACTGTGCTTCTCACTGCATCTTCCTTCCTCACAAGTAAGGCTTCAGACAATAGCCCTGGAAGTAGGTTTGGACCTGAGATGTGTTTGATCTGAGAAGAAAGGAATTTGCCAAGCTCATCTCTTGAGTTAAGGTGCCTTCCAGTCTGATATATCCACATGGATCTAGTGAATACTGAATTGATATTTCTGGTATTCTTGAAACGCCTATAATTTTGTTCTTAAAATAAAACAGTTTTGTGGTGAGAAGATGTAGCGCCTCTTGATATTGGAAGCAAATGATAATGTGAAAATTTTCCCCTTTTATTCTACTCTAATTGTGGATTTCTAAATTTTTCTCAAAATTGCTCATGTCAATATTTCTGTTTTAGGCCTTTTCCACTCTCAATAAATGTGTTATCATGAAAATGTGGATGATTAACTTTCCTCACAGAGCTGCTATTATTTTTTAGCCAGTTTCTTAAGTAAATAGAAAGCTATTGTTGTTTGTGTTGCCATGTCAGAGACCCTGAGGGTGGAGTGAATAGTGTGTACTGAAATGAAGAATTGTAGCTTATGGAGAAGAGTAGCTTGTATTTGGAATAACTGACTGAATGCAAAGAACCAGAGATGAGCAGGATTTTCAATGCTGAATATTCACTGTATTATCCAGCTTTGATGTTGTATATTCTGATGTTGTAACATCTCTGCCCTGCTGGCCCTGGAGGGGCTGCCCTTACTGGTTCCTAGAGAAGGTAAACAATTGGCCCTCAGGCTTGCTTTTCAAACACAAATCAACCAGTCTAGAGTCCATGCCCCAACCACCTCCTTTATGGGGTTCTCACATGCTGGGTCTCTATTTGTCCTAGTCACCCAGGGGAGATACCAGACATGAGAGAGACAGCTCCAATATCCCAAAGCGTGGTGAAATTTTCCACACACCAGCTGATTTTAATCCTGTTATCCTTGCCCTATCTGTTCCATACAATGACAACCACTAAAAGGCCCACAATTCTCTCTCCCTCTGTTTCCTGACTAACCCTGGGGTGTCCCTAGGTGGCCTACTATGGTGAGGCACACCCCCTTCTCTTGAGAACTGTGGGTAGTGAACTATCTTCAATGTTAATCATCTCCTGACCTGTTGGCCTTCTTTACCTCAAATGTAGTAATACACTGCATCTTAAAACACCCACCGATTGCCTACTTACAGAATGGAAACATTCTTCGATCTCTGAGATGTTACTAGATGATGATGTAACCTCAACCTTCATATATGGTACAAAAGTTTAAATTATATACTTAAGAACAGGAATTTTTTTAAATCTTTAATAGCTTGAAGAAAGTAAGTCCTCAAGAAAATACTTGCTAGGATGAACTGATTTGCTGTCAAGAGTTCTGAGAAGTTTGGTGAACTACATACAGTGTGCTTTCCTTTTCTGCCAGTTTTGGGCTCTATTATTATTCACCTGCTGTTCTGCTTGACTAGGATTATAGGGATTAGGTAGTTGATAACTCAATCTGCATTTTTATTTTGCTTTCACTTGTGTACCAGATAAAAGCTATTCCTGAGACTGAGTAAAGTTTAAAAGCTCTATGAGGAAGAAATAGATTAGGTAAGCTGAAAGCATTACCATGAAACCTTTCTAATTAAGATTTATAAGAAAAAAAAGTGAGATAACTATAACCTACTTTTTTTTCTCTCCCCCGCAAGCATTCATAATTAGAATAATGACAGGCTTCAGAATAAAACTGGAACATGTGAGGGTCTGAGTTTTATTTGTTAGTGCAAAACTTAAAAAGTAATGCAGAGTCCAACTTTAAAACCATTACCTTTATATCAGCTATACCAAATAGAGTTAATACTTCATTATGAAATGAAAGAAAATATTGCAAACTCGAGTGATCCAAGTTCAACTACCAGACTTGACTATGCCCAGGTCACAGAGAGAGTCCCCCAAGCTCATGGTACCCCAGTTTCCTCCAGTTGCACTACATACAGCCCTACTAGGGGTGCGGTAGAGGCAAATCATCTTGCTGTGAACAATTCATGTGTCCCAATTATACATAAAATGGCTGACAAGTACTCTAGAAATCTAAGCAGTGCAAATCAAAATAATAGTGAGGTTTATTTCCAACTATTTAAAAATAGGTAAAGATTTAAAAACAGTGGGACTTGCTTAATCTCATTGTGAAAGTGTAAGTCCATATTACCTTCTGAAAGCAATTTGATGACATGGCAAAGGCTCTTTAAGCTGACCAACACTAAGCAGACCTGCTAGCTTATCAAAACTCTCTCTCTTTGTAAAACATGTTGATTGATGCCCACCCATGTGGAATACCAAGAGGCCACATGCGCTTCCCTGTACGTTTGTGCTCCTACCAAGTGAGTGCTATGCTCAACATGATTTCTTCTAAAATCTGTGCACAGTGATGTTATAGGTCATTTTAGTCATGATTTAATTAAATAATATAAAACCCCCTATTAAATATAACATCAAAATAAATAAAAAAGAATTGAATAAAAAGGTAGTTTTTTCCACTATGAAAATGAAACTAGTTTAGAAAGACTAAATGAAATTGGTCATTAAAAAGTCTTGTGAAAGGCCTTCCTGGTGGTGCAAAGGGTTAAGTCGCAGCACTATAAAGCTATCCATAACTACTGCAGTATGAGTTCCATCCCCGCCAGGTAGCTGACCACGTGGCCCAGCAGACTTCTCCTATCTTCCCCACTGCTCTCCTCAGCAGTGTATTTCAGTCAATCTGCCTGTTCTGTTACACTCTGTCTCTGGTGAATCCTCTCACTCTTGCCCCTCTGGCCTGTACTCCAATTCTTGTACACACAAATAAATAAATAAATAAATCTTTTAAAAAAGCAGTTAAGATTTTGAAAATCAGTAATCACAGAAGACTGTAACGACACTTTCAACTTCCATGATTTGATAGGAATTTATAGGCCATCATTTATAGAACTGTAAAATATATATTATTTCAAATGTGTGGTATATTCTTCAAAACTGATTATATTCCAGGCCACAAAACAAGTTTCCATATGTTTAAAACAATTGAAAAATATAAAGTATATTATTTAAGATCAATTATAAATAAATAATTGTATTTAAGAGAAGATAAAAAATATTAGAAATTAAACAGTACTCATAAGTTATTTATGGACAAAAGCAGAAATACAAGAGAAATTAGAAAATATTTTAATTGAATGATAATGCAACCAATTAAAATATGTGGAATACAACTAAAGCAGAGATTAGAGGAAAACAGTTTTAAATACCTATGTTAAAAAATAAAGGCAATCACCTAAGGAATTAAAAAGCTAAAAAGAAGAATAAATTAAACCGAAAGTGAATAAAGGGAAGGAAAAATTGAAAATTAAAGCAAAGCTTAAAATAAAAGTAGAAAATAGGAACAGAGAAAATTAACAAAGTCAAATGTTACTTCTCTGAAAAAATGTATTTGCACAAATCCTTAGGTAGACCAGTCAAGAGAAAAAAGAATCTAAGCACCAATACAAAAAGTGAAACACAAGTTATCACCTCAAATGTCTACAGACATCTGTAGACATTAAAAATAATAAATGAAGGCCAAACCATTTTTGGATCTTATTTTGTATCTGGGAACTCATACTAGACAGAAATCCGCTAATTCGCAATAGAACAAATAAAGGTTAGTCTTAGATCCTTGTTGAATCACAAGATTTTCTTAAAATGTACCATGAAACTTAATTATAATGGTATTTAAACCATAATATCTCAATTTTAAGGAAGCTAGAAAATCTTTAGTTTTTGTTTTTTAGGTAAGTCATGAAACAAGGAATAAATTTTTTTTGCCTTGTCTAAAATACAAGGTCCATAGGAAGCCATTAAGACCATGGTTGCTTTGTCTTCTGTTTTCCAGTCTGAAGTTCTAAAGGATTTCACAGGAGAGTCATGGCATTATGTGCACACTAAACATATTCTGTAAAAAACCATTATTGCAGGAAGGAATTATAATGTTCCAGGTAAAATCACTTTTATGTGAAGTTCTAAAGCAAGAGGAAATATCCTTGACAAAAGTCAATCAAATAATTAATCAACCAAATAATAATTTAACTATAGATTTAATGCAGTTATTATCAAGTGAAAAATATTGTTAATTTAGTTTCATATACTAAAAGTATAGCTAATACCTTGCTTACTTTGACACTACACTACACAGAAAAATATGAAAATATACATAGAAAAAATCTATATTTAATAGTATCTATAGTGGGAACATATAAATAAATCTCATCTTATTTTTGTGAGATTAAAAATGATCTTATTCTTATGGTATTTCAAAACTTCATAAAACAAAAGTGTAGCAGTGACTTTTCAGATTGTTCTTTTGTCCTATGAGAACTTGGTTCTTATTTCGAAGTTGCTGAATTGACTTTTTATTATCATTGTAAACAGAAACTATTTGGTTCATATTATATTCTGAAAGGAAAAATATTTGCTAAGTGGATTTGGATATCCATTAATATGACTCATTGAGCAAGTACAAAATCATTCCTCTTTTTGCTCTCAAAGAATAGAAATTTGAATCAAATATATTTTAAAATCTTAGACTACACCAAATATTTCATTAATATAAAAATTAAATAGAAATATATAGAATATATTCAAAATAGCTCTGTTTAAAAGGAATAATAGTGGAAGTTCCGTGTTCTAGTAAGACTAAAGAGGCCATAGTGAAGACTGAAGCCCCTGGACACATGAAAATAGTAAATAAGTGGGGAAAAAGAGTTCAAGTGTTAGAAGGCCCATACAGAAATGATTGATAACTGTGAGCCACTGTGGTTTGAAGGATGAAGTTACATTCTAGGTAGTTATCTATCAGTGAAATGGCGTGAATGAACTTTAATGAATCTCTGGAATGACTATAACACTCGACTTTTCTGTGATAATCAAATAAAAGAGAGGTATCCATTAGAACACCTTAGCTATAGTGGTATGGCAGCATGACATCCTGATTACTTCTAATCATCTGGATATTGCCTACCCACTGCCAACCAAAGACTTGTTCTTTCTCTGTGCAACATGAAGGGCCATATTGAGGCAAATGAAAAATTCTTGAAATGAGGACTTCATAAGGGAATAACAACTATGTAAGGTAAGATCTCAGACAAAATGATTAACACATGATAAAATGCCATCAATTGCAGTAGTCAGCAAATATAACAAATGAGAGAAATCATACCCAAAGAAATAAAAATAATGAATTTTAAAGGATCATAGTATATACAGAGTTTGCTCATAGGGATTAAAAAAAGGAAAACCACTAGTTTCCTTCCAATGAGAAAGAAAGGCTATATAGCAAGAGCAAGCACATATTTTAAAAAACTGAAATCTTGTAAATGTCAAAGAAATTTTCAAAAGAGAAGCTATATATAGTATGAACAGAAGACAGAATTGAAGACCATTGAACAGAGATGTTAAGAGAAAATATCAAAGATAAGACAGATGGTAGGTAGATTTAAAAATTCTAGAATATTTAATAGAAAAATCCAGAAAAAATATTTAGTATGTCAAAAAAGAAATATTTGAAAGCTAAAAGACTGACAATTACCCATAATTGGAAAAAAGATCACAGATTATAACAATTTACAGTCAAAATAAATAAGAAAAAAACTGAAGAGAATGCTTGATCAAGAATTGATTGAAGTTAGAAATGAGTTCAAACATTTCGTTAATCAAAATTAATAAAAATGGGTTAAGCTAACTTATTAAAATTCAGCTTTATGGAGCAAAAAAACTGCAGATAAAAAACCAAATTAATAGTTAACCAGAAGGGAGGGGAGAAGAGGAGCATGAAATAAGTAAAAAGGGGTGAACTATGTGATGAAGGATTAGACTTTTAATGATGAAAAATGTGTATACATCTATAATACATATATAAATCTATAATTATGCATAACTGAAACCTATATAATGTTATAATGTGATGTTATGTTAATAAAAGTTTTTTTAAACATACTGAGAATAAAAGAACCAAAGAAGTGTAATAGGGATATAAATGTTGGTAAAAGAAATACTTGTCCAAGTAGAACTTAAAGTGAAATGTATTAATAGGGAGAAAGGAAGGCATTTTGTACTAATAAAAAGACTAACTTACCAAAAAAAATCAATTAATATTGAAGAAATGATCATGTAATTATAAAACTGAGAAAATAAAAAAGGGAAATGAGTAAATTAATAATTGTTATTTTAGCACATTTCTTGGAAAAATAAATAATGGCTAGTCAGACAGGAAATATTCTGAACATATTAGTATTGAATGGCATTATATCTATTACAATATTGATGTAATAGATATATAGAAGCCTATACTTAGGAAATAGAAATATACTTTCTTCTCAAGAATGCCTGAAACATTTATAAATATTCTGTCCTAAAGGAATACTTGATGAACCACAGATATTCAGTATCACTCTGACCATAACAAAAGAATAAAATTAGATATCAACTTTAAAGAAAAAGTTCAGAACTCCAATAATTAATTCATGAATTAAAAATGAAATATTTAGACATGAACAACAAAAATGTTTATTAATGATTCATGGACTGCAGATAAAGCAGTACATAAATGGAAATTTTATATATAAACACATTTATATATAAATTATAGTTTGAATGCAATAATCATTGTATCAACTCAAGGAATTAGAGTAAAATAAGAATTAAACCTAAGAAAATTATAATAAAAGAATTAGAAAATTAGAGGCATAAATGCGTTTAATCAAAAATAACATGAAAATCAATGTGGTCAGCATAATAAAATATAGTTTTTTTGCAAAGACGTAAAAAATAGCCAACTTTTTGTCAAGACTGATCAAGAAAAAAATAGGCAATTGTTTTAAACAATTAAAAAATATAGAGAAAAATAAAAATGAATTATTTTGAACTATATATAAATACAGATAGTTACATATATCTTTAGATATATATATATAAATAACTACAGATACAATAGTGACATATCATGAGGCAACTTTATTTGACATCTGATTCTAAGAGTAGCCAAGACAAATTGAGAAAAATAACAACAACCAGGGGAGAGGGCTGTATGCCATCAGAAAGATCCATTAGAGAGGGGGAATTTTAACGATATGGGGAGGCAAAGGAATAGTGGCAGGAGTGATGTTCTTGAGGAAGCTGGAATAGATAGATGCAGTGCTTGAGGTGAGACTGGCATTAGGATCACAATGATTCATGCATATTAACAACAGAAAGACACCTTTACATATGAAATCTGTTAATAATTGACTCAAATACAGCAGATTCTGATAATGGGATTTTGAAGCAAGGATGACACTGGGAAATGGATAAGCTCAAAGTATTCAACTTTCTCTTTATTTTTTTTTATTTTAAAGATAAAGTAAAATTAAATTTTAAAATATTTTTCCATGCTATCATTACTGAGGTTTCAAAATGCATATTAAACACTTACACAGTTTCCTTCTCAAAGTCCAATAATGTTGAGTCTCAAAAATTTGTGCTACAAATATTTTTAGGTAGTTTTTTAATGTCCAGTTTATTCTATCTACCCTATACCTGAGCTGTCTATGATCTTTAGGTTGTATTAGAACACAAACAGAACCAGATATTTTCAGAGAAGGAAAAAGCAAGCTGTGTTTCAATGCAGATGAAAGGAAGGGTACATAGTAAAGAACAAAACACAATTTTGGCACCAACCTTAAGAAGAATTTGAAAAGAGAGCTAAAGCAGCCCTGGCTCTTAAACAACAAAGTATTTGTTTTTGAGCCATGTCAAAGCAAGAACAAGCAAACAGATCTGTCACCTTCAGGGAGAAAGGGACGGATGCTGGTGCAACTGCTTATATTCTTGTACCTCACTTTCTTCCCTAAGGGATCTGAGCTTATCAATAAATACACTTACAGTAAAACAAGATCTTTTTGAAAATGAGAAAATAAAGGGAAATAAGGATAAGAAAAATACGATGAAGTCAGGCACACAAAAGCACCAAATACATGTGCTGTGATCCTGTTCACTTTGTTCAAAATGGGTCGCAAATTAGTTTTTGAGTGACAAGCATAACCAGTTATTCTGTTCTCAGAATCCAAAAGATAAAGACAGACCTTTATCTTGAAAGTACAGCTATCCTTAAGAATGGAATAAAAAAAAATAGCATGGAGGGCTCTAAGGTAAAAGTGGGGTTGAGATGGAACTCCAGATTTCTCTTTCCCCAATATCTAACAAAATGAACAAAACACAGTAAGAACTGACCACAACACAATTCCCAACAGGATCCTAATAAAGACTGGGGGAAACAATGCAATTAGCTCTAAAATATGGCAGTCGGGGGAAGAGACAGGAGATTCTGGAGCAGTGTGTCGAGGGGCACAACTAGATTCCAACCTTGCTCCTTTTTCCAGATGATGCATTGTTCTGCTCAGAAAATCCTGATATTACACACGAGTATTTCCAAAGCTACAGAGATGCAACATAAGAGTACATTATCTTTTTTGTTTTCTTGAATGAAGATTAGTGGGAAGATTAACTAAAGAGAAAGAGATGAAATTCAGATAGCTGACTCTTTAAGTAAAAGAGAAGCACTAGGAATCCACTGCATGAAAACCTGAGGATATTCTTCTTGGGGTCAAATTCTTTCCCAGATTATGTGGATAAACTCAAGTATATGACTTCTAGCAAAATCTCAGAAGAGATTGCAGATCCTAGTTTTCTTCCACCCACCATTTCCTCCGGCTACAGAAAAGAATTAGAAGTATAATATGTTAAATTCTTAATTAGGTTGGGAATAAAAAAATGTTCTATTTGGACTGAGTGGGACAAGAGGGACTGAGTGAGAGACAAGAGGACTAGAATATCTAGACAGGTTCACTCTAAAATGGACTAGGTGTAAAGGAAGAACAAAGCAAATATGCATAATTGCTTTATCAATTGCTAGACTTAAAAAAAAAAAACAACCCAAACACATGGTGCAAAATACAAAGCAGTAGACCTAGAACAAACATAAATCAAGGAACAGGAGAAACAGTAACATAATTCTTCATACTGTAGAATAACTTAATGAAAACATTAATAAACTGAAAGATATAGCTGTTAAGGCAACTGAGTGGGATGAAGATTGCAAAAATAAGGATATGGAGTATTAAAATGACAAACTGAAATGCTAAATAAGAGAATAAACTCCATTAAAACTAAATTGTAATAATTAGATAAAACTCTTGATATCACAATCATTTAAGATGAAAATATGCAGAATTCAGCAAGTGGAAAGAAGCTGATAAATATATAGAACAGACAAGAAAGTTCTACTGAAGGTGATAAAACCTTGCAATAAAGAAGGCAAAGATGGAACAAAAGTTGTTTCAAAAGTAAATCATACGCTATAAGTATTTACATATATTTAATTTTGCCATGATACAATTTTTAAATATATCTTACACATTATAAAAACAAAAAGAGAACATAAAATCCTTCCCTAAATGAAAAATTTGCAGATTGAGAGACTACTAGTTTCTAGAACCCAAACAGTGATACATTATTAACCCAAACAGTGATACATAATCTAGTTAAGCTCCTAAATTTTGAGACTAAAGAAAGAATTCTTAATAACCAGAAAGAAAGAAGTCACCCTCTGAGGAGACATGAAGCAGGCTGGCCTTTCCATAATGAGGATTTTAGGTAGAACCGTTTCTATTAAGACGCGTGGAAAGTGAGGTGATTAAGAACATCATGTCAAATGGAGAGATCACTCAAACATAAAGGAAACAGGGAGGATGTCTCAGGAAGAAGGACATCAGAGGTTTGTACACAGGAGCTTTTCTTAGAAAAACAATTTGGCAAGAAATCTAAACAATAAAAACTGAAGAACTCAAACTGAAGAATGCAAAAGACCATGGAGGGAGGGGCCAGTAATATGCACTGGACTTGTTTAATTGTTGAATGACTAGAATGTAAATATTGTGAATCTGAAAAATATTAAATAAGAATTTATAAACAATTTATCAGAAGGGTAGAGATAGAAGTATAAAGTATTAAAAGACTGGATGGCTTGCATACCATTCAGGCAGTCTGTTACAAATATTATTTCTCTCAACCGAACTTTTGAGAAGCATTGAGTAGCACCAAATGTGAGGATTTTCTCTTTGACAAGTTGCTAGAAATCACTTCTAAAAGTACAGATTCATTTGGAGCTAGTAAGGCAAACAGATCCATAAGCTTTTTGAGTCAGAAAGGCCAACAGACCCATAAGCTTTTAGAGTTAGCCTGACTAATGTGAGTTGGTTGATCTCAGATAGAAGGCAGAATTAGCTCCTGTATTTACTTTCTTTCTGGTCTTTAGAGAGGAGAGGGGCTTCAAATAGTAAAGTGCAAAAAAGCATGTAAGATAGAAAGTTTAGTCCAATATTGCTGAGGAGTTGTAGAAAAAAACTTGGTTATTTAAAACTAGAATTTCCATCTGCAGAGCCAAAGAACATTCAGGGCTCAGAAGAAACCACAGATACGATCTCAACCACCCGAGAACTCATAACAAAATCAAGGAGAATGGGGAAGAATCAAAACCCTGATGATAGATGTTATTCTATCTTCCAGAAGATGAAGTGACTGAATTCAGAATATAACTTACAAGTTTGAGTTCCAGAAAAATTCTTAAAGAGATAGTCCAATGGTACATGTACTTTTAAGAAAAAAGGAAACTAATTTTTAAAGACAATTTACATATTTATGAGATTCAATCCTCATAACGATCTGTGATCTACCCATTGTTATTACTATAACTCAGATGAAGAAACTGCCTGAGTACTTGTTCAAGGTCACACAATTAGCAGTTGATATAAACTAGGGTTTGAATCCTGAACTATACTTGCTAATCCATTTTACAATGACTCTACTAATCACTAAGATGATCGTCAAGATAAAGTTGGTCAAACTAACTTTTTCCTTTGATAAGATTTTAAGTGGAGAGACTTATCAAAGATGTAGTATATCCTGTGTTGTATAGGCATTTGACCAAGTTCCTCTTGGTGTTCTTACATATGATATAATGGAAAAATATGAAAATTTCATATAACGTTTGTTAGAAAGTCTCATCCTAAAAATATCAAAAACACCATACAATTAAGTGAAAAAAAATCCCTGAAATCAGAGAATACATCTTACTTTTTTTTCAAAGACTGTATTGTGTGTATGTATATACGTGTGTTTGTATGTCTATTTATATGTATGTGTACATGCATATCTCTATATAGTTTATTACTTTTTTTCCTAAGCATGTTTCTGGAACATAGCTGCTCAGAAATATTTGACGGAAAAGATCATGAATTTAAAGGGAAAACTCTAGGGTGAAGCTACAGAACTCTGCCCTGTTAGACATTATTTATCTGTGACTTGATGAAGACATAGAAGACATGCTTATCAAATTTGGAGATGACAGAAAGCTGGAAAAGGGAATGAATATGATTGAGGATAAAAATCAAGATTCAAAATAGTCTTGACAGGTTGGAATGATAGGCCAAAACTAAATGTTCTCTTTTGTAGTTACCTTTAAAATCTCAACTGCCTAAGTACAGAATGCTGAGATGTTCTTTGGCAGCAGTTTATGTGAAATGAGTTAGGAGGGTTGTCCTTGTCCATGCATAAGCCAACAATTTGATGTAGTAGATAAAATTTCAGAAATAAGATTGTGGAATATAGTCAAAGGAAATAATCTCACTGTGTTTCTCACTGGTCTGGTAACAGTTAGATTATTGCTTTCAGTTTTGCATATCCCAATTTAAGATGTATACTGACAAACTGAAAGCATCCAGGACAAGATGGCCAAGAAGGAAGAAATGTTCCTCAAGATACCATTCAAAAAACCTGGAAACTGGTAGGAGTTTTAAGAGGAGACACAAACATTAGCTTCTTCCAAATACATGAGAGGCAAATATGTACAGAAATTACAAGATTTGCTCAATGTTCAAGGGAGCAGAAGTGGGAAGAAACAATAAGAAAAGCAAAGTGTAAGCAGATTTCAGTTTATAAGGAAAGTCTGCATCACAAATAGATTTGTTCATTGGAAACATGGAGTAACTTTCAAGGGAAGCCTAGAAGTTTCACTGCCAGGAGGAAATTACTGCACAGAAAGTAAGGAGAATCAATAGTATCTTGGAGGTTCCTTACAAGGACCTTTTACCATATTCTGATTCTGTACTGGGTTCCACCTGGTTCCCAAAAAGCAGAATTTCCACTTGTTCTCATTTGTTCTTGCTATTGCCCAATAGGAATGTTTTTACAAGAAAAATTCTTGCCTTCTGCCACACATTTCTATCTATAAGCAAATCTGTTTTATGAAAGCAGTTTATTTCATTCCTGTATCAAATATGGCACAACCAGATTCTATATCTTTCCACTCCTCACCCCACCCTCAACCCCCACATAGTTCAGAGTAATGCATTGTATAGTGTAGTTATTATAGAAGGAAACATATAATTAAAATTCTTCTAAGCCTAAAATTGTTAAGAAAATAGGTTATGAAAAGTTTTTGACAGATACATGTTTTTTCTCTCAAAACGTTTAGCACAGAGAAAATTTTACTTTCTGAAATACTATGGTTGCTTAAATACGAAGAATAACAAATGCAGTTTTTCAGAAAAGAAACCAGAGAGACAGCACTGAGTCTCTTGCAAGGAGTCAGAGAGAAACTGACTCCTTTTTTTTGTTTTGTAATGGTAAATACTTCCATCTAGAGTGATTTCTTTCTTAATGTAGAATCACTTGAATTCTTTTTAACATAGTAATAACTTAGCACCAACACATGCCTTGAAATACTCTCCACTTGTATGATTTGAGTCCTAGATTCTAGTCAACAGGCATCTTTAAAGAGGAGTGTCTAACCCAGTCTTTGATAAACTGAATGTAGCAACGACTAGAATGTGCATCTTTAGAGAAGAAAAAAATTCTAATTTGTGAGATCTGCTATTTAAGGGACAAATTTCATTTTCCACTAAAACAAACACACAAACAAACAAAAAAAAAAAAACTCCTGGCACATGGTAAAAAATTGAAAAAAACTCCTAGGGTGAGTTCCAAGAGCAGCCAACAACTCTTTGCTCTGTGCCCTTTCCAGTTGTTTCTTCCCTGACCTTCTGTCCACCATCCTCCACCTGCAGTGTGGACTGGGACCTGAGATTCTGCCCTATTCAGATCTTTGTAGCAAGCATTTTTTGAACACTTAGTATGCAGCAGATCCTTAATTGCTTGGGCACTAACTTAAATTTCTTATAAGAGGGCCCATCAACAATTTTGTGCAACAAATCCTATCCTCAGAAACACGACATGAAAGCGAAGAAAAATATGTGTACTTGTGGTTTGCTGAGTGCTTATCATGTAGCAGCGACATGCCATCTGACTGGATCTAGACCAGCAGTATGGATTGCACTATCTGCGTTTTTCTCTGTGGAGAGAAAGGGGTTCCGGAATCAATATTCATGAGCTCTTCCTTGGGTTTCTTGATCGGAAGAAAGAAATCAGTTCTCTTCCAATCTGCAATTCCTTCCCCAGACTCCATCAGGTCTTTAACAAGACCGGAGATTGAATCCCCAAATAACCACGATCTTTTGCAGAGTAAAATTGCTATTCACATCTGTCAGTTTTTGCTTATAAAATGATCTTTTACCTCCTTGGAGAGTAGAGAATTATTTCTAGGCAAGGTGCCTGTCACCTTGAAGAAAATATTTTAGACCTATCAAGGAAATTGAATAAAGGAAGAATGTGGTGGGAACGCAAGTGCAACAAGATGGTTTTCGTAAGAGTCTAACAAGTTTAGTCACTGCTAGGGTTTTGGGATTCCAAAAATTACTTCAAAATTTTCCCACCTGAATTTGAGATAAACCTTTCATTTCATTTGAAATAAATAAATAGTTATGTATTTTGTATTCTTGTATGATGTGTGTTTCTTTAGAAAAAGAACCCCCATATTAAATAGTGTCTGCCCTTGCTGCCATCACCACAGCTATCTTTACAATTATTTCAGCAGAAGCCAAGCAAGAATTTGAAAGTCTCAATGGATTTTGAAAACTGATGCATAATAGGCACTTGATAAAGTGTTAACTATTTAGTTTGATTATTAATTTTCTAGTATATTTTGTGTTCTTCTCAGGCCACGACCTTCCAAAGATAACCCCTATTGTGACATAGAGCATTGTTGGTTCATTTTACCTGTTCTTGAACTAAATTAAACCATACAGAAATTTTGTCTTGTCTTCTACTCAACATACTATCTGGGAGAGTCATCCATGTTGTTTGATATTGGTAGCTTACCCATTTGTATTGCTATTTAGTATTTCAATGTATGGTATGCTACAATTTATTTATACATTCTTCTCTTGATTTACACTTGGGCTCTTTCCAGGTTTTATTTATTATAAACAAAGTTACTATGAACATTTTGGTAGCACTCTTTTGGTGGATGTTGGCACTCATTTTTCTTGACCATGTTTATAATGGTGGAATTGCTGATTTATAAGCAATCAACAATAGTTTTACTGGAAGTTTCCAAACAATTTTTCAAAATACTTGTGCCATTTTATGCTTCTGCCAGAAAGATCTGAGCATCCCAATTGTTCTACATCTGTGCCAATATTTGTCAGGTGCTTAAATTTTGGCAATTTTGACAGATGTGATGAGGCATGTCCTTATGGTTCTAATTTAAATCTCCTTGTTGAATATTGATATTGAACATATTGTCAGATGTTGTTGTCCATTTGGATATATGCTTTTACCTGTTAGTGTCATTAGACAGTTAAAAAAAAAAAACAACTGAAATGAAATTAACTTACATGAAATAAAATCCACTTATTTAAAATGTAAAGTTTGGGCCCTCCCTGGTGGAGCAGTGGGTTAAGTAACACACTATGAAGCAAACAGCAGCCACTGCAGCATGAGTTCGATCCCTGCTGCCGGCTGGGGAGGTGACCCACATGGCGCAGCAGACCTCTCCTGCCCGCCTGCTGCTCCCCTCAGCAGTGTGTTTATTGATCTGCCTGTGCTGTTCCCCACTGTCTGGTGGATTCTCTCACCCCCCCGCCCTGCACCTCTGGCCTATACCCCGTGCTTGTATGCATAAATAAATAAATCTTAAAAAAATAAAATGTAAAGTTTGATGAGATTTGACAAACATATATACTTATGTAACTGATACCACAATCAAGATATAGTGTTTCCATCACCCCAAAATTTCCCTCTTACCTACTTGTAGCCTTTGTTTTGCATACACAGCCCAACCAAATGCCAGAGTGCTTTTGGTTAATATATTGTAGGTTAAATTTGCTTGCTTTTGAATTTTATATAAATAGAATTATACAGTGTGTACTCTTCTATGTCTAATTTCTTTCACTTGTCATAATGTTTTTTCAGGTTCATCTAAGTTGTTGGGCATATAAATAGTTCATTTATTTTTTTATTGTTGACCAGTCATTTGCCATATGGATGTTTCATGTTTATCAGTTCATCTATTGATAAACATTTGATTTATTTCCACATTTTTGCTATTATGAATAATGGCTAAATAGGACTATTATGGACATTTGTGAGTGCATATATGTGTCTTTGTAAACAAATGTATTGTCATTTCTCTTGGGTACATATCTAGAAGTAAAATTGCCTGACTGAAGTTATATGTTAGCTGTATATTTAATTTGATAAGAAACTTCAAGCTGTTGTAACATTTTAGTGTCTAGTGAGCAGTATGTGAGCATTCAAATACCTTCACATCCTTGCCAACATTTGGTGTGGTTAGTAATTTTAAGGTATTCATTCCTGTATGCAGTGTTAACTAATTGTGGTTTAAAGATATTTAATCAATTTTTAGTTTGGTCTTTTGCTTTCTTCCTTATGTATTTGTGGTATTTTAAAAAAATTCACTTTGGATATGAGTCCTGTCTTATATTGTTGACAATATAGTCTGGCCTGTAGCTTCCATTTTTACTTTCACTATGATGGCTTTTGATGGACAATAGTTTTTAACTTTGATTAAGTACAATTTATCTAAATTTTACTTTTTATACTTTGAGAATTCTTTGCCTACCTTAAAGTCATTATGTGTTCTCCAATATTTTCTTCTGTAGGCATAATTGTCTTACCTATTACATTTAGGTCTAAGATTCATTTTGAATTCATTTTCATGTACTGTATGAGGTAAACATGAGGTAAAGGTAAATTTTTTTTCCAAACAGATGTCTACTATCAATTATCAAAAGTTCTACTAGATTTTACAGGTTATTTTAACATGAACTCTCAATGTGAATCCATTTTTATACATCAGTATTTAAGTAAATGGAGCAGGTTGTTAGAAAACTTAATGTTGCTCTGTTGAGTTATCATGGTCACACCTCGAAAACATAAGTTATCTCTTCTCAGATATGTGGGGCTTGAGGGGTTTTCCAAGTAGTTATATGTGGTCTAACTCAATGCAATCTGATCTTGACAACTCCCTATTCTGATTCTTAATTCTAGAGAAAGCCAGGTGCCTGAGTTCAGCCTCCCACTTAATCTGTGCACTTTCATGAGAGTTGAGTTCTTTTACATCCCTGCCAACATTTGGTATGGTCAGTAATTTCAATTTTAGCCATTCTGGTATTCAATGGTAGCTAACTGTTATTTAATATGTTTTTAATCTCAATTTTATTCATTCAGGTGAGTTTTACTGAGAACAAGTTTCAAAACTGGTATATCCATTCCTCTCCACTTCAATGTGTTATTCTACATTGCTTCCTAAGTCCCTAGGCATTTGGTATTGTTTGATGTGAGTCTGTGACATGACACAGACTGCTTTAAAGAAAAATAGGACATAAAGATAAAGAAGTTGAGCTCAAAAAAGTATGTTCATTGAACATGCATCAATTCTTTTTTTTCTTTATTTATATATATTTGACATCAATTGTGGTCCCCATTTCCCACCATCATTTCACCAGTGAACTATGCTTTTTCTGCCCTCATCCTTTTCCCTCCCCTCTCCCCCACACAAAGATTTTCTGATTTGTCCTTGTTTTTTTGTTTTTGTTATGTTGTGTTTTTGTTTTTTTCATTGTTATTCTTTTCCTTGGTCCCTTATTTGGTCACCTTATAATCCTCCTAGGAGTGAAAGCATCCAGTATTTTTCTTTTGCTTTCTGAGTTATTTTGCTAAGCATAATCCCTTCTAGCTCCATCCATGTCTCTACAAATGACTCTAGTTTATCTTTTTGATTGCTGAATAGTATTCCATCGTGTATATGTACCACATCTTCTTGATCCAGTCATTTATTTTTGAGTATTTAGGTTGTTTCCAGGTCTTACCTATTGTAAATAGTGCTGCAATAAACATAGGAGTTCAGGTATTCTTTGAATATATTCCTAGGAGTGGGATTGCTAGATCATATGGGAGTTCCATTTTTAGTAGTTTGAGGAACCTCCGCACTGCTTTCCCATAGTGGTTGGACCAGTTTGCATTAAAATTTTGGAATGTTTTTAATATTTCTAACTTTTTTAAAAAAATATTTATTTGTTTATGCATACAAGCACTGGGGTACAGGCCAGAGGTGTGGGGGGTGAGAGGACCCACCACAGACAGAGCGGGGAGCAGAACAGGCAGACTGACTGAAACACTGCTGAGGGGAGCAGCGGGCACAGCAGGAGAGGTCTGCTGCACCATGTGGGTCCCCTCCCAGGCCGGCAGCAGGGATGGAACTCATGCTGTAGTGGGTGAGGTTTGCTTCATAGTGTGTTGCTTAACCCACTGTGCCACTAGAGAGGCCCCTTTAATATTTCTAACTTTATTTCAGTCTTCATTGTGGGCACATGGAAAGGGAACTTGCTTTGTACAAACTGGAACTGCTCAGTGTTTTCTTATACCATTTATCGTTCCAGGAAGCTCCATGTTGTCCAAAAACTGAAGCCTTGCATTATTAATGTGTATAGTACAATTCTGTCTGTACTTTGTTTCTGTCTTACATTAATATTTATTATGGATAATGAAAGCTAATTATCACCTCTAGAGAGTCCCTTGAAAATAGTGTCATTATATACAGAATTTTGATAAGACTTTTCAGCTGTAACTTGATGTACTTATGGGTCTTTCATCAAAATATTATCCAGAGCTGAAAGTATAAAACCAGCTGAATATTAAGTCATCAGTTCCTGTGAGAACTGTTTATTCAAAGAAGGTCTCAGTAGAGTAAAAAAATAAGAAAGTGCAAATGTAAAATTTTTCTGTAATTAAAATGGAAAAAATTTCTTTGATCATTTAATAACTTAAGAGATTGATAATCAAGTTATTTCTTCTCAATTTTGTAACAGTGAAATATGAATAATGAGCAATTTATAAAGCTGATGAAACATTTGTACTTATGGCTTTCAGATAAGAAATTTGAGTTGTGAATATTAATGATTATCTGTAATCATTAATTTTATGTGACAGCTTGGCTGGGCTGTGGGTCCAAACATTATAACAAATATCATTCTGGGTGTGTTAGTAGGAATGTTTCTGTATGAGAGTGACATTTGAGCTGGTAGGCTGAGTAAAGTGTTTTACCCTCTCTAATGTATCGGTTTAAGGTATAATTGAACACAGAGGCTGGCATTCCCTTTGTAAGAATTCTTTCAGTGTGATGGGACTTCAGCTCTTCTGTATCTAGAGCTTACTGAACTTTGGACAGGAACTAAACCATTGGCTCTCTTGGTTCTCTGGTATTTAGAACCATATTGAAACTATATCATTGGCACTCCTTGACTCCAGCTTGTTAACTTACCCTGCCAATCTTGGGAATCACCAGCTTCCCTAATCATGTGAACCAATTTCTTTCATCCAGAGGAGAAACACTTGAAATTTGAATTTAAATTGAACTTTGTTTTCAAGTACTTATATTTCATGAAGAGAGTTTAAACGCACACTTTCAAAGCCTTGCTTTTCTGTGATTCAAGGTGAACAAGTAGTAATTACCTACTGGATCTTTCTGTCCCTTGGCAGAATATAGCCAGGATCCTAGCACTTACCTTTCAGAGTCTCTGGCAGAGTCCTTGGTCAGGGAAGAGAGTGAGATATATGAGTTAGTCATAACAGATATACAATCCTTTCTAGGGAAAAAACAAACAAACAAACAAATAAGATATGTGCCCTCCTAATGGGAAAGTTAGGTTCTCCTGTGGTATCCTGACCCCTGTGGAAAGTACAAAATACCTGTGTGTTTTCCAAACAATTGCTTCTGGCAGGTTATACCTGCCCCATGTGCCTCAGGATCTTTTCAGTGGGGTAGGAAACCCAAATCTATATCAGGTTTCAATCATGTCTCCTATTTTTTCTTGAGTACTTCTTTGGAGATTATAGGATCTATACAATGGAAATTTGGATTCCACTTGGTTACTTGTGTCTACCATGATACAGTATTGGCAGGACTCTACAAAGGACTCTGCATAGTTATAGGAAGAGTGAATCCCTTTAGAAATCATAAAAGATGTTAAATTTCTTCTTATACTGGAAATTATGAACAGAATAGGGATGAACCCAGATATTTCTTTTTATGCATCCATCCTGGATTTTGGGTGCTCTAGTGGGAGTGTACAGATGTGAACACGGATAAACACAACATAAAATAAGAAGGCTGGGTGATCTCTAGAGAGACAGGACATATAGGGACATCCAGAGAGGTGTGGTTAAAGAAGGTTCCTCCAGGAAGTGCTAGGACTGTTAAAATGGACCATAAATGGGTAAGATTTGAGGATGAAGTTGAGTAAGAAGTAAGGATATTTCTGGTAAAGGAAAAGGAATTCAGTTGCGAATGGCAGGAAATTTAGTGGTACATAAAAGACAGTAAAAAAATCTAGAAAACGAAGTTTCATAGGCAAGTTCAGGTACAAATTAGGAAATTATATTCCAAGTGTCTGCTTCAGAACTTGAATTCAATCTAGGAAAAGAAAATACACTAAATCCTGCATTGATATGGATTTGGAGTGTTTTAGTTTGGGAAATTGAGTATTTTGGCTATTGGAGATTTACTATCAAACTTGAGATGAATGTAAAATATAGTGAACAGTGGAAAACACCATACTTGCTGAGGTTTTTCTGGTTAAAAATATTGAACTTAAAATCTTCTTTATTATCAGTAAGTTTCCCTTTACAAGTTTTTGAATCACTGCAACATATTTCAACTACTGTTGAAATACTACTGCAACATATTTCTTACTGTTTCACTTATATAGCTTCTAGTTTTTAGCTATTATAAAGTTTCAGTACAAATTTGCTGGTTAATTTTTCTGAAGTGCTTACAATGGGCCTTATAGCAAACACTTTTTTAAAAATTGAGGTGAAATTCATATAACATAAAATTAACCATATTAAATTTAAAAATTCAGTGACATGTAGTACATTCACAATGTTGTATAGCCACACCCTGCACTCTATCTAATTCAAAAACAACTCAGAGCAGTTTCATCACCTCAAAAGGAAAACTTTCTTTCTCTTTTTCTTTTTCTTTTTATAGTTTTATCTTTGAGGTGATGAAACTGCTTTGAATTGTTTTGGATTAGACAGAATACCATATAGTCTCACTTATAGGTATAATATAAAGGTCAAGGGAAAAAAAATAACATCAACAACAACAACAAAAACACAATAAAACAAAAATAAACAGACAACTACAAATCAGAGACGTTTTTCAGGGAAGAGGGAGGGATTGGGATCAAAGCAGGGACAGGAAGGAAGAGCACAAGGGGCTGTGGTGATGGTGCACAGGTGAATTGGTAGTAGAAAATCTATGGGGACTACATCTAGAAAAGAAAGCAAACATTGTAAGAAAAAATAAATAACTAAAAAAAAAAAACACAAAAAAAGAAAGAAAAACTATATCCAATAAGAGTTACTCCTTATTTTTCCCTCCCCCAACTACTGGCAACTACCAATGTCTGTTCTATTTAGGGGTTTACCTATCCCTGGATTTTTCAATATGGTATCATACAATATGATTCTGCTTTCCATGCTTGACTTCTTTTGCTTAATATGTTTTAAAGTACATATTGTATCATGTAGTACTTAATTCCTTTTTATTAGTAAATGATATTCTAGTATTATGTATAGATAGGCATACATCATTTCATTGTGCTTCAGACTATATTTTCCACCAATTTAAATTTTGCAGCCATTAGGCAAGTCTACTGGCACCATTTTTCCAATTGTGTATACACACTTTGTGTCTCTGTTTCACATTTAATTAAAGTATGTACACTTTTTTCAGACATAATGCTATTATATCTTTTTTTAATATTGGTTTTTTTTTAAGATTTATTTATTTATGCATACAAGAGCTGGGGTACAGGCCAGAGTCCAGGGAGGTAAGAGGATTCACCAGAGGCAGAGTGGGAAGCAAAACAGGCAGACTGACTGAAACACACTGCTGAGGGGAGCAGCGGGCAAGACAGGAGTGGGCTGCTGTGCCATGTGGGGCCCCTCCCTGGCCGGAGGCAGGAATCGAACTCATGCTCTAGTGGCTGTGGTTTGCTTTGCCAGGGAGGCCCAATGTTATTATATCTTAATGGACACATAAGTACTTAATAGACAACAGTATAGTATAAACAACTTTTATGTGTACTGGGGAACCAAAAATGTGTTTCTTGTTTTATTACAGTGATATGTAACTGAACCCATAATATCTCTGAATATGCCTGTACCATGATTTGCTTCTCCATTGAGTCATTGGTGGACATTTGGGTTCCTTCCATCTTTTGATTATTGCAAATAGTGCTCTTATGAACATGTCTTTACGTATCACTTGATTATGTATTTGATCATTTGTTGAAGAGATTGCTGTTGCTCTATGGAATTGTCTCTGTAATTTTGTCAAAAATCAGTTTGATTTAGATGTATAGATTAATTTCTGAACTCTTAAATTCTATTCTGTTAATCTGTATGTCTATCCTTATGCCAAAAATCACCCTGTTTTGATGACTATTGTTTTGAAGTAGGTTTTAAAATCTAGAAATGAGGTATCCAACTTTGTTCTTTTTCAATATGGTTTTGTATTCAGAACCCCTTTCAAATCCATATGAATTTGAGGATCAACATTTTCCTTTCGTTAAAAAAGATTGCTAGGATTTTCCATGTAACTGTAGGTCTTTTTTTTTCTATATTGGAATCTTAAAAATATTCAGTGATGCACAGGTGAATTGGTGGTGGGAATTCTATGAGGACTACACCCAAGAGGAGAAAGCAAACGTACAAAAATGAACAATGGTGTAAAATATATAAATAAATAAATTATATTTAAAAAAATTAAGTCTTCCAATCCATGAAATTGAGATCTATCTTTTCATTCATTCAGGTCTTTATTAGTGATGTTTTGTAGTTTTCAATGTAGAAATCTTTTACTTGGTCAAATTTATTTGTTGGTATTTTATTCTTTTATATACTATTATAAATAGAATGGTTTTCTTAATTTCCTTATTCAGATTATTCATGGCTATTGTATAATACACAACTGACTGTGTGTTAATCTGTCCTCTGCAACTTTTGTTGAATTTGTTTTTGATTTCTAGTAATTTTTCTGGACTCTTTGGTATTTTCTATGTTTAAGATTATGTCATATAGGAATAGAGATAATTTACTTCTTCCTTTTCAATTTGGATGGCTTTTCTTTCTTTTCTTTTTTGCCTAATTGCTCTGGCTACAATGTCCAGTTGAACTGAATAACAGTGTGAAATGGCAGTCTTATTTCTCATCTTAGGGGAAAAGAATTCAGTCGTTTGCCATAGAATATAATGCTAAATTTTAGTATGTTTTTAGTATTGTAGCTATGAAAACTGAAATGACAACTATTTTCTCCTGTTTTCATCTAAAAGTTTTCATTTTGAGGTATTCTCTTTAGGTATATAATTCATTTTGTTTTTGTTTTTGGTGAAAATTAGGGATTTAAGGGTTTTGTTTCTATATGGATATCTAATGGTTCCAGAATCATTTATTGAAAGTCATCCTTTCTTCAATGAATTATCTTTGCACCTATATTGAAAGTCAGTTAATAACATATATATATAGGCATCTTTCTGGATTCTGGGTTCAGTTCATTTAACTTAGTAGTCTAGATCTATATGATTACTACACTTTTAAAAATACTATAACATTATAATAAGTCTTGAAATCAGGTAGTTTAAGTCCTGCAACATTCCCCTCTCCCCCCAAAGTTTGTTTGATCAGTTTAGGATCTTTGCATTTCATATGAATTTTATAAATGAGTTCATAGGGGGGAAAAAAGCAAAATCACTTGGAGTCATACTAAGTAGCATTGTTTGGGTCTAAAAATAGGACAAAAATTTTATGAAAGTAAAAACATGGATTTTTTAGTGAGATTTACATAAAGCTAAAATAGCATCATTTTAATGTTTATAACTGCCAAGAATAACTATCATAAAAGGAGTGACAATTTCTACATATGTAGCTTCTGATGTTAACTTTTTAAAATAGTGTCTTGAACACTGTATTCTGAGGACTGCTTTTAGAGACTCAGAGCACAGTGTAAAACTGAATTTTGTACTGCAATTATACTGAACGTTTTTAATCTTTTTTTTGCCATATAAACAATGAAGGGTCTAGGGTATGATTGTTTTTGTCCCAATGTCTCAAAGGAAGGAATAGATAAGAACCAGCCCTCAGACACAGCTAGATGTGTTACTTGAAGCCAGAATTCTACTTTGTTCTAGGTTTGAAATAACACCAGGCCTCTTGGGATGAGTTACTCTTTATGGGAGTGGGATCTGTGATAGTGAGGTTAGGAGAAAAAGAAATATAAGTCTGACTTGTATTAATATTTCTTTTTGAAAATTAAGTCTCACCTTTTGGTGACCATCTGTCCACCTGGTGCCTGATCATGCTTCAGTGGAGAAAACTGCACTGAATCCAGGAGGTGTCTACAATTCCGAGGTGGGTTCAGCATCCATAAGAGTCTTTTTATATCTCTGTGGTAGCACTTGTTAGATGATTTAAATGATCTTTGAATGTCACTTACTTCCCCAAAGGCCATACATTCCTTCAGGGTAGGAACAGTGTTTTATCCACCTTTGTATCCACCACTTAGCATCGTACCTGGCAGACAGCCAAACAGATGTGGGGAGAAAGGCCATTGATCTAGCCATTTATTCCTCTCAACAAGCTGGCAGTGGTTCCATTAGAAAAGAGTCTTTCAGACTCCTTTCTGGTAATGTCCGGGAAGAGGTCCAGATGGCTACACAGAGTGAAGGAGGCAGTGGGCCAGGAGGCAAGCTGGCAGGAAGTTGCATCCAGAGACCCACCTAAGAGAAGCTCCTGCCAGAGAACAGGCAGCAGAACCCACGGGAGAGCCAAAGACAGGAGAGCCGAAGCCCAAATTCAGGAGAAGTTGTAAACCTTGGAAGAAAGGCTATCAGACTCTAGCATTGCTTAGTGCTTAATAGTAGAAGTTTCTTTTACACCCTGTGACTAGTTTGCAAGAATTGCCTGAGGACTTCAGAAACCTTGATTCTCCTAGTTGTTAGGAGACCTTCCCCCCACCACCACCACCACCAAATGATCCTGAGCTCCTTGTTAGGTAGATTCATAGTCACTTCCAACATGGATTAACAAGAATGAAGTCTATCTGTATGTTCACATGTACATATGGAGCGTGGCCTGAAAACAGGAAAGATTCACTCCCAGTTTTCTATATCTTAGAAAGGTATAAGTCTATGACCTGATTAGCCATATCTATCTACTCAGTATTTGCTTTACTTGACTGTGACATATTACATGTCATTCATGAAAGTGAAAGTAAAACCAACTAGTTGTTTGTTTGGACTTGGACAGCAGAACTTTTACTGGTTTTTTGGAGATTAGTTAGTGGGAACCCTACAGAGCTTTGTTCACCTTGGGAGCCCTCCTGGAAGCAGTAACCCCCTGGGATGTCTGCTTCTAGTTTGTAGATTCTTTGGCTCACAGCTTATTCCGGACTGATTCAGACTATCAGGCAGGTAATTGGTTATGTTAGTAGGTTTTAGGCAGACTGTGATCCTTCAGGCAAATAAACATAGGAAGCCTGGGACAAACACTAGCCAAGCACCTGCTGGCCTTCTCAGACAGACTATCATGCTCTGAAGAGAAGGTACAAAGCACTTCCCAACCCTTTGCTAGTAGATGTCTCCTAGAAATAACATTTGCCATAATCTGCTTTGTGGGTTCCTGGAAAATGGGAGTCAGGAACTTCAGGTTAAATTACTTTAATCTCAGATCAGCTCTGCACTGAGGTGACCCAGTCTTTATGAGCTGCGCCACCACGGACATCTTGCATGTTTACTGTAGGTGAACTGCTGCTCCTCGATGGGTTTCAGCTACTCCTTCTGAAAGAAAAAGTCCAGATAGCTCTGTAAATATGTACAATCCCATCCATCAGTGCCTCTATGAAATTCCATACAGTCCTTTGGCAGAAAGACATTACCAAAACAACAGCATGTTTTATATCTCAAGGACTACATATAAGAAAGTCCGGCTTCTTTATTGCTATATCAGTTTCTATGATTGTTTCACTGTCTGCATGTCCCCCAATAATCTAACTTGAGGTTTCGCTGCATCTTGCTGGTAAGATAAAATTTAAACATGGGTCCTTTACAATTGGTTTTTTTCTAATTGTTCCAGTCTTCTTCCCAACCACTCACTCTCCTTTCTCCTCTTGGCATACTACACAACAAACTACTCACTCTTCTTTTCTTGAAACACCATTGCTTTCTTTTCTGCTTCTGGTAACCCCCAACTTATATTTCCACACGTTGTATCATCTATAAACCCTACCCTGGCTTTCCTAGGAAGAGTCACAGAGCCTTAATCCATGACAGCACTTTTGAGCTGGTTTTTTCATGGTTTATAAACATTTTGTATAGTGCTTATCGTATCCTGTATAGATACAGGTAAGTTCTTGATCAATGTTGTTGAAATGAGTTGAACATGACTATACATTTCTGGCTAAATGGTTCAGTGAACAAAGAATATTTCTGATCCCATAGTATCCGTTCCATGACCTCATTTTACAACTTAAGACTAGTCCCTGGACAGCTATACTTGAGTGTCACATTTTAAGGAAGGTAAGCTTCAAGGACAATTTGTTACATTTTAGTTTGGAATTCACATACTGATTCATTGGGGAAAGAGTCTGAAAGCATCAGGAATTAAAAAGTAAAAGCCATAGTGATCTCACTGTACCAGTGACAGAGCAAGACTAATACTGTGCTTTCAATAGTTATAGTTATGGCTTTTTAAAACAGCTATGGTCACCTTAATTCCTGTTTATTTTCATGCATTACACTCTATTAGTTTCATCAATTTTATGTACTCTGATAAATTAAGTCAGATCAGTCTGATTCTCTTTCCTCCAAAGAATCCTAGTTGATGAAAGGAGACAGAAGAAAGTCTTGTGGCGCATTCACAGTTCGAATGGTGAGAGTCTGGATTTGAATGTGGGACTTCAAGCCAAATATAAAAGCAATCTATCAAAGGTAGAGAGATCCCCATTTTCAAAATCATTGAAAACTTGTTGAAATTAATAAAACATTGTCATTATGTATTATGGTTATTAAATAGTTTGACTGCAATTCTCTAGAAGTTAAAAGTTTTTAAAATTAAAAAATGATACTTACCTTGAGTTAGACAAAGAACTTTTAGGCAACACCAAAAACATGATCCATAAAAGAAAAAATTAACTTCACCAAAGTTAAAATCTTTAATTTAAAAAATTAAATTCACCAAAGTTAAAATTTTTTTCTCAGTCTATTAAAAGTATTTAATAGACAGAAGCAAACAAAGACTGGGGAGAAATATTTGCTAGTAACATATCTCACAAAAGACTTGCATCCAGAATATATATAAAAATCTTCAAAACTCAAGAATAAGAGGGTTGAGGGAAGATGGGAGCACGAGGGACTGAGGTGATGGTGCACTGGTGAGATGGTGATGGGGAATACATGGGGATTACAATTAATGGCAAGT
>JAGFMF010011380.1:5431273-5480498 GCA_019455555.1 Galemys pyrenaicus | reverse complement strand
CCTTCATTAGGAGCATAAATGTTGATGATTGTTGTGTCTTCCTGGTTCATTGTGCCCTTGACCATTATATAGTGCCCATCCTTGTCTTTTTTAACCTTAAAAAGTGTTTTTTTTAAACCCTAATTTTCTCCTAAATCTAAGAAACTGCTTCATTGAAAATCTTTCCCTGGGTGAGAAATTAGGGTAGTAAAGCTAGACATAATAATAATCTTGAGATTATCATACAACTGAGAACTCCAGGAAGGACTTTGGATGATTAGGTCACACCTTAAACAGTGACAAAATCCAGTGAAAATAGCTAGTATGATACCAGGAAGCAGACTTCCTCTGCAGTTCTTGTGTGCTCCCCGAAAACACCAAGACTACTTAATAGGTTTAATAAATGCTTATTGGCTTGAATCTGTCCAATACATTTCTCTGCACTGAACGGGGAACACTGCATGCTTACGCTGTGGTAGATACTTGTAGTGCTTTATAGGTATTTTCTCAATTATCTCCATAACACCAGAGAAATTAACAGTACCCCTTTTACAGATGAGAAATTGAGTCCTGTGCAATTAAGAAGTGCCATAAATAAGTGCCAAAATTTGAAACATTGGTATGGGTTGGTGACAGTGTGAAAATCCTGTAAGTCAGAGCCTCTGCTCTGAACCGTCACATTTGCGGTGTATGGGCAGCATGAACAGACAGAGGTCTATAAAGTAAGGAAGGAGGACAAGCGGGATGAGATAGTGATCTTCAGGAAAGAATGTGAGGGAAACAAAGTATAAAAACTGTAATATGACAAAGTCTTTTCTTTCAAGCTTAGCGATGTACAACCTGTTACAATTTGGTTTAGGAAAACCATGGCAATAGTTATTACTCAGTAGCTTTTTCTGAGCAAAAATCATGTGTTGCTCTCAGAGTCTTTCATCTTTGCTCACTAGGAAGTGACAGACCAACAAGGCAAAGACAATGTTCCACTGATCTGAGAAACAGTTTCCTTGACCTTCAGCCTTGCTTTCCTTTCTTTCCCACTTCTTGTTGCTATCAGTTTGCCCACAGTGCCCCCAGGACCAAGAAAACACCTGCTGGAAGGCTCAGCACTTGGGTAGGAAGGGAGGCCATCACTCTCAGGCCCTCTCAGGCTGCAAACACCCTCTTTAAACTTCATGGAAACCTTAGTTTGAGAGATTCTACTCTCGTATAAAGCTGTGTTGACATTATCCTCAGAGTATCGGTGGCTGAACTGAGAACGTGCTAAGTTTGAATCCACATTTGAACTGATAATATAGAAAACCAACTCAAATATGAACTTCTACCCACACTAAGGAAGACATAAGCTTTGCAAGCCTATGATCCACTCCAGGCTTCCATCAACTTGGGATGACAGAAGCCACATAGCAAAGAACGCTTCTCTTTGTATCCTGGTTCCAAGTCACTTCAGGACAGGTTTATAGACTGTTTCCTCTAGGCAAGTGGTTACAGACTTTTTATTTCATGGACTGGCAAAAGACTCTAAAATTTATGGGACTAACCTTGTACCAACTATTTATTCTGTCAACTAAGAGCATAAGAACAAGCAAACAAACTCCTGTCTACTATTTGTCTTCATATGACAAGGATATTTTCATGCCAAAGAGAAACTATGCTAAAGAATATTTTAATACCAAAATGTTATTAAGTCAAATGTTTCTTGTTTAAGTCACTCAGACAGTCATACATTTTTAGCATCCTGAACTAAGACAACATCAGATGTTGTATCTTATGGAAGTTTATGGAAGATAGTGACAGGAAATGTTTGTGTTATGTGGGTGGTTTCTGGTATTCCATCAATGCCTCACTTCAAGACTGAGTCAAAAGCACTCTGTATTCCTCCAGTGAGTGCCTTGAAACTCTTATTGCTGGGAACAATAGCCAATCTTCAGTAATTAGCCTTTATTACCTCTGAAAAATTCCTGTGATCACATTAGGGTGATTTAGTCAGTTCTATACTTGACACCAATATTTAGAGTCTCCCCATCACACTTACTCATTTTAATGACATCATATGAGACTCTCAGATCATCCATTTGTTTTTAAGACTAGCAACCAACCTTGTATTTAAGATCCCCAGCTAATGAAGATACTCACAAACTTATTTTTGCTTGACTCTCGGAATACCAGACCTGCTATGCTTTGCTTCTCTGTAAAAGATAGCAGCTGGGAATTTTGTCCCAACCCTCAGACAAGATCCACATCCTCAAGAAGTTTATCAGTTAACTATGACAGAGACTATTAATTATGGCTAAGACAAAAGTAATTTGTCCTTCTTGAAGTGAATGCCATGCAAAGAGTTAATAGGATATTGTTTGTAATGAATGACCCCCTAGACCAAAGAGGAACTTATGTAATAATTCCTGTCAGTTGGGTAGTGAGTATGTAGAGTGAGTGAGTATAGACCATACTGATCTATATGTACCCATTTAGTTCTCAGAACACCCTAGGAAGTAAATATGATGGTTATTACCATTCCATTTTACAGATAAGGCAAATACAGGTAAGGCATACAATTAATAAATAGCAGAAGTAGGATTCACATGAAGAACATATGACTCTAGGGCCCATACTCATTTTTTTTTAAGGTTTGTCTTTATGCATAAAGAACTGGGGTATAGACCAGAGGCGTGGGGGGTAAGAAGGTTCACCAGAGACAGAGTGGGGAGCAGAATAGGTGGATCTACCGAAATACACTGCTGAGGGGGATCAGTGAGCAAGACAGGAGAGGTCTGCTGTGCCATGTGGGTTAGATCCCTGAGGGGGCATCAAACTCATGCCACAGTGGCTGGCAATAGCTTGATAGCATTGAGACTTTGAGACTTTAACCCCTGTACCAGCAGGGAGGTCCGAAAGTCTTTCAACACCAGACTATTTGTTTCAATAAACTTGCCTTTTCTAATAATCACCACGAAATGGGACAAATCCAGGGGGCAAGAACTGACCCAGTTGGTGGGTCCTTACCAGCATGTTTACAACTGCAGGACCCGAAAGCAGACACATGAAAAGAATAACAATAACAGCATTTATCTACATAGAGCCTGAGAAAAGGGAGCGTGGAGAGAGAGAAATTATTGCCTGGCACAGATGCTATCTGTGCTGAGCAGAGACTGGGGTTCAAGCTGAAGCTACACATGGTAAACTGGCAGCTTCTCCACAGATGCCCCTCTTCACCAATCATTAACTGTCAAGGCATCAACCCAGCCTTATATCCCATCAGACTCACCCTTACCCCCTCCATTCAGGTCATGGGCAGGGGTAGAGTATGGAAAACTTAGCTTTCTACCACTGAGTTGCTATGAGTGCCACCCACTCACTGACTTGGAGGTTACAAGTGCACTTTCACCAGTTCAATTTCTATCCTCCTCTAGACAGGACCCTGTGTACTTCATTCACCACAGAATCTTATATACTTAGCACCATGACTGGCATCTATAAGTGTTCTGAAAACATTTGTTGAATGGAACTGAAAATGACTTCTTTTTCCAAGTCTGAGCCATGCATGAAAAAATAGTTGCTACATTCAGAATAGGGCAACTGACTGTGGCTGTATCAAGAATTTTATCTTGCCATCTCTAAGTCTCCCTGGGGTGAGTGAAGTCTTGCTCATCAGGACTCCTCCCCTCATTCTTACCCTGACAGCTTCCTTCTCTTACTCAGCATCAGCCTGGCCATAGGGGGCAGGTTAAGCAAGGCCTCAAGGTTACCTGAAAATCTGCTTTGCTGGGGCTACATATCCCTTAAAAGCAAAGACCTCAGGACAAGAGACTGAACAGCAAAGGTTACTACAAATCAGTTGAATTTCTGTAGTTTGCTGGTCAGCTGAAGCAGACCAATCTCAGGGGATGGTAACCTAGCAACCACTCAGGCCTCTGCAGGCACCTTCACCTTTTTGTTATCTGACTCCATTTCTGTGGCAGCCTGGAAAGGACTGAAGTGGTGCTGAGACCTCGGATGGTCCTGTTTATGAGTGTGGGTGTACACACATACCTGTGTACACACATACATTGTGGGTGGATTGAGAAAAAGGAGTGAGGATCCCGCCCATCAAACCTGCTTTACCACCTCCCAACTGAAACCCAGTGGTGAGTCCAAGAACTAAGTACGAGCTAAATATTACTTCAAATCATGTCAGAAAAGCCAGACTGGTGTGGTATCATCATCTTCATAGCAGCATCTGCATAACTGCCCAGTAACTAAGAATCACCCTTAGACACCATCTCTGAGTAATGACTATTTAGCGAGCATGTGTTATGTGCTGGCAATTGGTGCTAAGCACCTTACAAAACCATTTATGAAATAGGTGGCTATTATTCATGTCCTTTTTGCAGAAGAGAGAACTGAGGCTCAGAGTAGTTGCGTAACTTGCTGAGTCACACAGTGAGTGGTGTTGTGTGACTCAACCATTAACTGACAGCACAACACAGAGAAGCCTTGGTATCCTCTCTGTCAAAGAGGAGAATCATGTCAGCTTTGTCATTTTCAGTGACACCAAGAGGGAGAAGTGATGGGACATGCTCTGGAAAGCACCAGTCGGTGACTGAAAGGACTTTTTTTCCCCATGTTTGCCCTACACTACTCAGGGCAGTGACTCACATTGACTGTGCCTTGAGAAGTAGTATAGAAAGAGCTCTCAATAAATATTCATTCAATGTTTATTCATATATTCAATGACTAAACACAGGATAAATAAACTTTTAGGCATTGAAGTTAGGTGCCTTCAATCAGCACAAATTCAAACTATTTTGCTGAAGCAATTTTGCTTCAAAATTGCTTTCCTCTGAGCCCCTGGTGAATGCTATAGTCTCTGCCTCCTCTCTGAGAAAACCTTACCGCCTACAGCTATGAATCTAAGAGGCTATCTTTCTGGTTCCCTGGGAAGAATTAAGTATTTGCTCAAGTGGCTCTGGGGAGAGGTAAGGGCAAATATCTCATTTGCTATGAATCAAAATGTAATAACAACATCAACAATTTTTAAAATGAGATGCTAATTATGGCTCATAGTCTCACTTTCGACTAGAATATTTTTGTGATTCATACTTACATTTATGCATATACAGTAAGTCCTCAATTAACATCATAGATTCTTGGAAACTGCAACTTAAAGTGAAACAAGTTATGATGAAACTAATTTTACTCTAAGCAAATTGATATAAACAGGAATTCAATTATCATCACATATTTCTGGTCAAAACCCCCCACCAACCTTCAAAAAAGGGACCCAGCACAATTCTATAATTAAAAATCATTTGTATTCATTCATTTTCCAGCCCACTTGTTGCAGTTCAGGGTCAGAGCCTATCCTGGCAGTTGAGGTAACTAGATGGGACCCACGCACCAGACAGGATGCTCTCCCATCACAGAGTAGACACACACAAACACACACATGCACACAGAGATTCACTCACAGACACAGACTCACTCACAGACATGGATTCACAGATACACACACACACACACACATACACACGAACTAAATGTGATCCAACTAGTGCTTCAAATCACATCAGAAAAGCCAGTCTGGTGTGGCATCATCATCTCCATAACAGCATCTTCATAACTGCACACTGACCAAGAATCACTGTTAGACACCATCGCTGGGAAATGACTGTTTAGTGAGCACATGTTATGCACTGGGAATAGTGCTAAGCACTTGACAAAATAATTTCACAGTGAGGGGTTTTGTGTGAATCAACAACCCACAGCACAACACAGAGAGGCATGATACTATCAGGAGATGGTGAAGCAGGTTTGATGAACAGGAGCCTTATACTGTATGAGATACAGATTCATCCAACCACACAGACTCATTCACAGACTCACACACTCACACAGACTGGCACAGCTCGGACACACCAATTTGGTGTGTGACTTAAGCAGAGTACCCAGAGAAAACCCAAGCATTCATGAGCAGGAAGTATAAATTCCACACTGACAGTGACCTGAGCCAGAAATCATTTTATTTTTCCCTTCGTCAATGCTATAATTAAATGACCTAGAAGGAAATGAAGTTATTTCAGGACCTCCTATGTATTTCTATAGATGAACAGACAGACATGTAAGTAGAGGGACTGAGGTGATGGTGCACTGGTGAGATGGTGATGGGGAACACATGGGGATTACAATAAATGGCAAGTATATGTAAATTCTAAAATATTTTAATAAAAAAAAAAGGCAGTCTAGACAATTGTCCATGTGGTGGATGAACCCTTAATACCGGACTCACAGGGAATATGGGGAAAGTGAGAAAGGCAGCTTTGGGTTTGACCAGTGAAGGGCTCACTGCTTGTTGAAGGCCGTGGTCTGTCCAGCAGGAAGGGCTGCCTCAGCCAAGGCTGGAGCGGCCTCTGGAATGTGCCGCTGCCACCAGCCAAGCGTGACAGGAACTCTGCCCGCTCTGGCGGCCTGTTAATCCGTGCCAGTGTTTGGCAAATGAAGCCCAGAGTGGAAAAATGCCAATTTAAGGCATGCGGTGCTCTGTGTATACTGTTTCCTTTAATTCTCAGTGAAATAGTCTCATTTTCACATTTTATTGCAGTGCTATCAATCTGATATGGGTGGGGTGGAAGCTATATGCAGTCAGTTCTCAAGGAATAATGCATTTTAGTGGGTAACTGAAAACCACAGATGATCTGCCCTGCTGGTTTGAGGTGAAGGAGTGCTGCTGGGAGGGAACCTCACATCCCTGACCTTCAGGTGAGCCAGGACACGGATGTGAAAGCATGACCCTAGCCATCTGGAGGACCCATGTGTGGTGATCTGTCCCTACTCTGCAAAATAGCATTTGCTACAGCTATCCAGTATCATCCATAACGGAAACCTGTTAGAATTTGTGAACAGCCTGTAAGAACAATGAGAAACTTCTTCATTGACGTCTGTTTGTACCTCCTTCTAAAAGTGAATAATGGGTTAAAGAAGGGTCTTGTGACTCATTTACAAGTTTTGGCATGTGTCAGTGCTGTCTCTTACTCAGCAGGGACAGTGTCAACATTTTAAAGTAATTGGGGACATTTTGATATGCTTGTATCTCTTGCTGTTCTCAATTCTATTCTCAATGAACAGTTTACATAAAAACAAATGAACAAATAAAACTACTGGGAGAGGATTAGCTTTGAGGCATGAAGTATAAACAGTCTTGGTTTCATACACATGCTAATTGCTTTCCATGGAACCACACAGAGAAAGGCCTATAGGTTGGAACAATTATCACTGGAGTATCTGGTGAGATAATGTTTATGAATGTATTTATGGACTGTAAAGAGGTATGCAAGTATGAGTGTTATAGGAGTGGTTATGGAAGCTATCCTACTCACGCCTTCCCTTCTGGGTCTCCCCTCTCCCACTGCACAGCCACCAATTGTGTTCACCTTGCAGCATACACAGGCAGGCTGATCTATAGCATGTGACAGAAGCTGTTATTCTCCTGTCACTTTTCTTTCTCTGGCCCTTCTTCTCCCATAAGTACATAGGAATCCTGTGCTTTTTCTGGAAACTCAGAAGTCCTCCTGACCCCAGCAAGCTCTTCCAAACCTTCCTTCTCTCATCTTCCTGCTCAATCTGTATTTTACTTGTGATAATTTTTCTGATGGGCCCTTTAGTTAGTCGTGTCATTGCTCCCAGCAGGAAGAGCAGATGATAGAGATACTAAAGATATTCTCTTTTTTCTGCACATCTGGTTTGTAGTAGAGTTAATGTTGGGTCCTGTTGCACATCGGATGGTAGTGGAGCACAGGACAGCAGGCTCCTGCCAGCATGAGACAGAGGCATTCGTGACTTCCCTGGTTTTATTTACTACTTGGGTGTTGGACTCACTTGGCACCTGACTTCTTCCCCCTCATTTTTCAAGCAACGTTCACTTCCTGGCTGTTAATACTGAGCACCTTATGTGATGTCTCCAAATCTGTTTGCTAATTTACAAAGTGGAAATGATAAATAATATTTGACTCATAGGGTTGCTCTGAAGACTAAAAGAGATAATTCTTGTAATGTGCTTAGACACTGCCTGACACAATAAGAGCGAGGAATTATGACTATCATCACCTTGTCCTGCAGATGAAATGAAGTCTGCCATTTCCCTGAACTTATGAAACTGGGACCCCAAGTGCACCCCAGGACAGGATGGATGCTTCAAACATAAATAAGCAAGGTGATCACAGAAATTTGCTGGTTTCGACTTTGAAAACTCGAATTATCTTTTATTAGTACTTAGTTACCACATGAAGATTGTAATACTAGAGCCTCCATTTGTGGAAGGATTGTTTCTATATACATTGTTTCACTTAAGGATCTTGGTGCAATGAGGAGCTAAAAATCAAACTTAGGTGCTTTAACTCTGAATTGAATAATTGCCTCCTTCCAAGAGTAAGGATAGCTGAAAACTAAGACCCCAGGATCCTAAGGCCATGATCTGGGGCATCAGGAAGCATGTCACTGTCATCTGTCAAAAACTACACAGGGCTATTTAATGGAAGCTCCCTAAGTGAGCACCCATTTCACATATTCTATGTTCATTTCCAAAATCATCCCTAGAAATTGAAAGAGAGACTGTCAAATAAATGCAGGCTGCATCTTCTAAGCAAAACCAGCCTGAAAAACTGCAAGTTCATGTCTGGCTTGGTACAGCACTCTAGATTATTTATAGTATAGCTTATCCTTTGCTAAATATGAACTTTCATATTCCTTGAAGAGATGCAAGATGAATCTTTAAACATAAATAAGTAAATAACATTTCAGGAAAAGGATGAAAAGGAAAGAAAGAAAAAGCAGCTCATTTTCAGAGGTACTAGTATTTGGCAAAGGGAAAGAATATCTCAGTGTGTTCAAAAATAGTGAAATCTTCTTTGCAAATCAGGAGCATAATTTTGCCTGTCTGTCTAACCCTTTAATAAGACTCTAAAACAGCATTTCTCCCAAGCTTTTACCCATTATTTAGAAGAACTCTGTTAATTAAGTGTCCCATGCAGCTGAAATGTCATCTGATCCACTGGGAGTGTGTTTTCAGCTTTTTGGGAAAAGATCCTTCCTTTCTTTGTTGCTGCCTCCATCCTCCACCCTCTTTCCCTGCTTCTACCCAGGATGAAATCTACTTGTGTGTGAAAGAGGGTGCCCATCAGTGGGGAGAAGAGACCACCTGACCTTGTGCTGTCTGTGGGTATGTGCTGATTGCCATCCCTAGCGTGAAGAGCAATGTTCTGTCCCTCAAGAGAACCACTGGCCCCAGGCCGACTGCTTTAGCTTATGACTTGGTTTCTCTTGGCTAGATCAAGACCCAGAACATGCCTTGCATGGAATGACCTTTCCTGGACTCTGGCCATCTGCAAACCCAAGGGAGTTCTGCTACATCTTAGGTCCAGCCCAGATTCTGCTGCAGTTCCTCTGGCCGTCCACTTGGCACCCATGCCCCATGGGCACTGGTAACAGCCCGGGAAACTAAACCTGAGTGTTCTGTTCTGTCTGACCCTGTGGCAAAAGTTGTTGGTAGTTGATCTTCCTAAGAGCTCCTCTTTTCTGGGTTGTTAATATCATCATCTCTTATTTAGTACACCTGCCCCTCTTTAGACCCAAACTCAGAACATTTTATGTCATCAGCATCAGACCTCCTGTCAAAGACAGAAAGCCTATCTTATCATTAGAGGAAAACTTGGTAATATGAGTCTTTTGGCTCTTTCTGTTGACACACTAAAGGAGGATGGGAGTAAATATAAAAAAAGTACTTAGCAATTGTCATTGTGACAGTCACTTGGTTTTATTGCTCTGTTGCAAAATCCAAATTTGCATGGGGAAAATGAAATATTATTTTCAGCTTCCCTTTTGCAGTCTTTCTGTAATATTCCTCAGGCTCTTCCCCTATCTGGCATACAGATAGATATCCTGGGTGAACAAAGACCTGGGTGAAAAAATCAGGTAAGCAAAGAAAGAACATTAAGATATTATCCCTGTTAGAAATGTGACCTCCAATTCCACTTCACTTCCCATGTTCCATATTTGTTTTCAAAATTGTCCTTAAATATTTTGAGAGTTCCTTTCCAAAATAAACTCAACTAGAGACTGAGACTCCAATTCGAATTCATAAAAAAAAAAAATCCCGTGTCATGTCTGTTCACCAAGCACCAAAATCCTTTCTTGTTCTTTTCTAGATAGGATTGGTGTTTTTTAAATAGAGGGGAGAAATCTGTTTTGGTACCAATGTCATGAAATAAAATGCAGAAAGACCTAAAAAAAAGGTCCACTTAGTATTCACTTAGCATAAGGCAGTTAGACATGAACTAGTGTTTGATTTGATCTAAATGAATTTTGAAGGTCAAATGAATAGAGGTGTCAGAAGGTTCTGCAGCACAGATTTGCAAGTTCTTCCTGCAGCATAAACCAAGGGACACACACACAACTCTGCCTTCAGCCTGTGTCTACTGTGGTTTTAACTATTGACTAAGTAAACTGAGAAACACCAGTAACACCCAGGAAATCATGACGATGCCAGCAGCTATGTCAATCCATTAATAACATAAGTGATTTGTAAAATACAACTCGTTTTCATGAGTAAAGCAAAGGGAAAGACATTGAAGCATGGAGCCTCAGACCCAGATGGGGTGGGTGTCAGAACAGTGACTGCTCTTTGCGGGGCCCTGTTTGCTAACAGACAGGCTACGTTGGTGACAGGAGCTTTTGCTGGCTGTCAGATCATTTTCAGAAACAGCAATTCATGTCATGCTAATAGCTCAGTCTATAATTAGGTGTATTTATCCATGTCCCTGTGATACATCTCCTGCTTCTCTGTGCTTAGCTTCTTCCAAGAATAAATAATCCAGATGAGTTATGAGTCTCTGGAGTGGCAAGTGGGAGTGTGTGCTTGCTGAAAGCACTGGTACGAAATGGGCTAAATGCAGTCTTCTTATTGCCCAAATATATGAGCAGATAGGGGCTATGTCATAGGAAGCAATCTTTGGTGTTTACCAGAAAAGACTGGGCTGCAGAACATTTTTTCTCAAACACACATTTACTATGGTTGTGTTGTTCTGTATCTTTCTGTACTAGGTCAGAGGAATACATCTTTGCTATTGACTTCCAGACTTGGGAAGATGATAAATAAAATAGTTCACATGTTAACAATATTTGCAAAGCCATAAAAGCAACTGCAGATTGAAGAGCCTGAGAGTAGCTTTATGTTTCCCTCTTTTTCTTTACATCTCCAGATCTTGCAAATTAAGAAGGGAGACAATCATAAGAAGTTGGGCGACCCCATATTTTTTCAGCTCTGGAAACATGATTCTCCATATTTGATGATTGATGAGTGGCTCCTGCTTGAAACTGACTCTAAAAGACCACCGTCTCTACTTTTTTCCTTTTCCAGAGAAGCTAAGGAATGTGCCAGCTGCTGCCTGCTTGTTGCTCCCTGGGAAGTAATGTTTATGCAAGAATATTGTCCGCCCTCCAAATTCCAACTCCTCTGCTGGGGCTCTCACACCACGCTTTTAAGAAGTGTGGGCACCCTCCAGCCAGGGCCACCAGTCATGAGATGATGCAATAATTATAAGTTGTTTCTGAAAGATGTTTTTTCTAAGATAAGGACTGGAACCCACTTTTTAAAAACAATTATCTGTTGGTTGACTAATATTGAATACTCAGAAGAGTCCTAAAGATAAGTATTTTCATATCCCCTCTTTATAGATAAGAAAACTGAAGCAAAACAAAGTTAAGCTAGGTCCAAGTAGCAGTATTATGGGACTATGTAGTGGTGGGATTCAGTCTAATGACTATTAAGTGTGTGTTCCACTTTGCCACACTGTTTCACTGGGCCTTGGATCTTGCTTGGTACCTAAACAACTTGCCTCTTCTAGCGGAAAGAGAAAGATATTCACTCTGAACTTTTGTTTACTGATATTAGAGAATAGAATATTGCCACTGAGAAAATAGGAAAAAAATATATATTGGTCTCTGCCCCCAGTTCCTGGCACAGAGTTCTTGAAGTCCTTGCAATATTTATAGTGATAAGAGCACCAGGAGCAGCTCATGCTCTAATATTTGTCTTTGATCCTGTCCCTGACACAGGCCTCTCAACTCCTAGTAAATTCCAAAGGGCGTCTTTTATTCTGGAGTCTACGGGACTCTAGGTGGGCTCCTAGATGACTCTTGGGTACAAGCTCATCAGAAAGACCAAATAATGATTAGAAGCTTGGAATTCTGAGCCCATCCTCCAAATCATGACTATGTGATGAAGCTTCATGCCAGCAGAGCACTCAGTGAACTTCTAGGTGGGTGAACACATCAACCCGCCAGGAGGGTGATGCAGCCAACTCCGGAGGGACACAAGCTCTTGTACTAAGGCCCTCCCAGACTTCATCCTATGGATCTCTTCTGGCTCTTCATCAGTATACTTCAATATGTTATTTTAAAAAAGAAAAAAAATAGCAAACATTAGTATTTTCCTGAGTTCTGTGAGATTCTCTAGTAAATTAATCAACCTAGGGAGAGGGTGGTGAGAATCTCCTATGTAGCCAAACTGGACAGAAATTGTGTGCTCTACAGTTTGCAATTGGCATCTGAAATGAAGAGGGAGCAATCATGGGACTCATCCCTTAACCTGTAGGATGTGATGCTATCTCCAGGCAGACAGTGTTAGAATTGAGTTAAATTGTAGGCTACCTAGCTGGTGTTGTGGAGAATTGCTTAGTGTTGGGGGAAAGCACCCACATATTTGGTGACTATAAATGTCAGAAGTGTTGTGAAGATAATGGTTTATCACGGAGACACACAGTAGGTCCCTTCACTGAGTTTTTCTAATAAGACCATCAATTTTACTAATCTACAACCCATTTTGTTTACCATGATTATTGACTGTTTTTACCTCTTCCTGGTAAAGGCAGAGGACCTTGGATGAGGCTGAACATTATTCTTATAGATCACACATCCACACTACCAATATATGTAAAGTAACAGTCATGGAAAAAAAGACATTTGAAGGAAAGTCAGTTCATAAAATTTAATAATCAGAGATATTAGCAGGAATTAGCATTTGTTTTGTGGAATCAGGTCAGATGCTATCAATTCCATGTTGCTTACATTTTCTAAATTTCAGTTGGCCATCAGACTATATTAGAAACGTCTGCTATTAAAGCTTGGCTAAACATGTCAAATAGAGAGCCTGAAAAAGCTGTGCACATTATCTGAACTCTAGTATGTTCAAGTAGAACATCTTATATATGCCAGGATCTCTTGTTTTTCATAGAATCCTGGAGCTGAGTGTGGGAATGCAAAATTCAAGCAGCCCAGGAACTTAATTTTAGACAACAGTGTCAGTCACTTCCATTATATTTGCCAGAGTCCTTCTCAATTCATGTTTTAGTTCATTCATTTAGTTCATAACAAAATACCACAGACTGCAAGACTTACATACAACAGAAACTTCTTTTTTGACAGATCAGGAGATTGGAAGTCCAAGATCAAGGTGCCAGTAGATTCAGTCAGTTTAATTACAGCCTTTATGTTATAACTCAATTGGCAGAAGGGACAATGGTTTTCCCAAGGCCCCTTTCACAAGGGCACTAATCCCATTTATGAGGGCTCCCCCCTCATGATATAATCACCTCCCAAGGTCTCACCTCATAAAACCATCACCTAAGGGGTCAGATTTTCAACACATGCATTTAGAAGGGACACAAAATTTCAGTTGTAGCAACCCAATAAATAGATTGGTTTGAGTCTGATTTCCCAATTCTTTCTCCTCTCATCCACCCTGGGCAAAAAGACAAACTGCAAAAGTAAATCCACAAGAAAGCAATTTTTCATGTGCCTGTTGGCCATCTGTATGTCTTCTTTGAAGAAGCATATGTTTAGCTCTGCTGCCCATCTTTTGATTAGGTTATTTGTTCTTCTTTTATTGAGTACTGAGTTCTTTGTAGATCTTTGATATCAGCCCCTTATTAGATATATGATGTGTGAATATTTTTTCCCATTCAGTAGAGTGTCTTTTTGTTTCAGTGATAATTTATTTCATTTTCCAGAAGCTCTTATATATAGTCCCAATTATTTATATTCTCTTCTGTTTTTATTGCTGTTGGAGACCAATCCAATGCTCATCATCCTTTATCATCAGAGAAACTCAAATCAAAACCACAGTGAGGTACCACATGTGAGAATGATCCATATCCAAAAGACCAGATACAAGTGTTGGTGAGGATATGGAGAACAAGGAACTCCCATACACTGTTGGTAGAAATGTAGACTGGTCAAGCTTCTATGGAAAACAGTATGAAATTTCTCAAAAATTTGAAAACAGGGCCTCTCTGGCGCAGTGGGTTAAGCAATGCACTAGAAGTAACCGCAGACACTGCAGCACAAGTTCGATTCCTGCTGCTGGCCAGAGAGGGGACCAACAAGTTGCAGCAGACCTTTCCTGCCTAGCCTGCTGCTCCCCTCAGCAGTGTGTTTCAGTCAGTCTGCCTGTTCTGCTCCCCACTCTGTCTCTGGTGAATCCTCTCACCTCCCTGGACTCTGGCCTGTACCTCAACTCTTATATGCATAAATAAATAAATCTTTAAAAAAAATTGAAAGCAGATCTACAATATTACCATGCAACTCCATTCTTAGGTATCTACTCACAAAAGGCAAAAAGCTAATTTGAAGGGATATATGCACTCCTATGTATACCACAACACTGTTTACAATAGCCAAGTTTTAGAAACAACCTAAATGCCCCAAAACACATGAGTATATCTGGAAGTTGTGATTTATATACACCAAGGAATACTGCTTAGTTATAAAAAAAATATAAACTCTTCCATTTGCAATGACATAGATGGACCTAGAGGAGAACATTTTAGTGAAGTAAGTCAGAAGGAGAAAGACAAAAACTGAATGGTGTCTCTTATGTGGAATATAGAGAAATAAAACATAGAGTCAAATAAAATGAAACCAATAATAAACCCTAGAAATCTGATTATAGAC
This sequence comes from Galemys pyrenaicus, assembly GCA_019455555.1. Classification (NCBI taxonomy): domain Eukaryota; kingdom Metazoa; phylum Chordata; class Mammalia; order Eulipotyphla; family Talpidae; genus Galemys; species Galemys pyrenaicus. The sequence continues at coordinate 5,465,543 of JAGFMF010011380.1, read as the reverse complement.
CTGGGGTTACCAGGGGTGGAGGGAGGGCAGAGTGGCAGTGGAGGGGAAAGAACAAAGTAGGGAGGGAGTACAATAACTATGGTGGTGGGTGTGACATGGTAGCAACCCTTGAAGGGAGTGATCATATACCTCTAAATCATAAACATTGTAAACCAATTTCAGCTAAAAAGACAAAAAGCAAAGAACTGCATCTAGAAATATGGAGAAGGAAGTGTTGTGTGCCCTTGAAAATTGCAAATATATATGAGATTTATTCAAAGACTTGAGTATGCATAAAATAAATAATGTTGATATTAAAGGACAAATATTACAAATTTAGGGCAAAATAACAAAGAACGACAAAAGATAAGTTACTCATTTTACTCAGAATTAGCATCTTGATCAAAATCAGTAGTTTGATTTTTTGTTGTTGTTTATAAAGGTACACTGATAATTATGTGATTGGAAATATATATCCATATATAAATTATCTAATTTTACTGGTGGCTAAGAGAGAAGCAGCAATATTGAAGCAGACTTATTTAACAGCTGGTGAGTCAACTAATATTTATTTGCCTTGTTATTAAGATACTTGCAAATACAGGCTAACAACTAAGGATTTTGTTATATTTGTAAATGAAGAGAGAAGAACTCATTTGACAGGAAATTTCTTTTTAATTAGGAAAGCATCTTTGCTGAATGTTTTTAATCAGAGGACAGCAGCTCCAAATAGCTGGAAAAGGGTCCAGAGATATAAGGCACCAATTCCCTTAGTGAAATAGCCTGACATGTTAACATCATTATTGGCTAAAATTCTGAAAAATATGTCACTTTAAAAAGACAGGTGCATTGGTTTAATTTAAGAGATGAAGTAAATGATGCATTTATGCAAATGTATTAAATCACCATGATTTCAGAACTTTATTTGCTTCCTTTTTGTCAGGACTAAAGCAAACTGAATGGTTAGTTGACAGTGTGTTCTTTAGCCTAACAGAAATTCCAAAGAAAAAACAGAGCCCATTTGGCTTTGATCCAGCAGGTATTTAAACTCCTCTTTAAGTGGTCCATCTTTCTTATTCTACGTAATGATGGCAAAGCAAACTCCTGCTAGTTACATCTTTAATGTTGGTTTATTGCTGTTGGCAAAATTAATGACACTTCAGTCTGCATTTAATGTTTGTTTATTTTCTGAACAAGGCTATCCATACTGTGGATGACAGTTCCTGCCTGTATGCATGGGATAAATTATCAGACTTCTTGAATTTCTACTCCATAGAAGACTGTGATTCACATGGATTAAAAAAAAATTGAATTTTAAGATTCAAATTCTCCTTGATCTTTTCCTTTTCTGCAAAAATGATCAAAAGATAGAAGATAGTACTTTAAGAAAGTACATGTTTACGGATTCTTTGCCTTTCATTTCATCAGTGGAAAGATTTTATGTAAACAAATAAATATAGGTTAGCCAAGGTGTTTTCATAAGGTTCAAGGTTAGTAAATAACTCCTTCGCATTAATATATGCTTATGAGTCATCCTTGAAAATGAAATCAGTTTCTCCCTAGAAATGGCAGTCGAGAATAGCAGTGTGAATTTAAAGTGTTAGGATGCTAATGAACTGAAAGGCAGGTATCAGAGGAAATTGAATTTGTAATTTAGTATCCTTAGCAGTCAAAAATAATTATTTTTACTTGCCTGAAAAACAGAAAACGATTTGTAAGCTTGAAAGTGTTAAGCACATGTAAAGTATCATTATGATGAAACTGTCAATCTTTGTAGCTTTTTTTTCTCATTTTACATTTTACTTATTGCTCTAGTAATTCAGTTTTTGGACCAATAACACTATTTGCCCTTCAATTCCTTCTTCTATTTGCACCAACCTTGGTAGCTCACGGGGGCTATTAGGCGCACTTCCTGCCCATTGAGAGCCTGACTAGACAGATGGGCCAAGACCAGACTATGTGTAAAAATTCTGACCCATACCTTGCAGCAGCTAGTCCAGGAAACCAACTATAATCTACAATACCCAGCCCAGGAAGCCAGCCTGTTACCTATGTCAGACTTGTAGGAAGCCGGACTATTATCTCTAGCAATAGTTGACCCAAAACAGCCAGAACTGACTAGTATCTGAAAGCTTCCTTAACTTTTGTCCCTGCTTCCAACCTAGGATCACCCAGAGGATGCCAAATATATACCCCTAACCTATCACATTGGGTGCCTCACTTCTAGTTAGCTCACTGCCAACTTTCATATACCAACATTCGCCAATCAGCACACCTGGAGCCTTCACTTTTTCTGCTAGAAAGTTTCCCCACCTCCGCCTGCCTTTGAGTCCCTGCCAAAAAGCAAATGAGAATGACTGGCTTCCTTGCTGAAGCAAGCTCTGAATAAATAGCTATTGCCTCTTCTCATTTTCCTGATCTTTGTTTATTTCACATTGGCCTCCAACCTTCCCCTCTCCAACAGAGAGATAATCAAAGAGGCAGGCTGTGTTACAAGAAAAAGTTGTGCACAGAATCTGCACAAGGATAGGACTTTGAGGGTATGCAAAATTCAATAAACTTAGCTAGAAGCTGGGCGACTAAGTAAAGCATAGTATATATGCAGAAGTGAAGGTCACAGGTGCCCTAGTTTCCCAAGTCCATTCCTCAAGGGGAGGGAAAGCTAGACCCAACAGGTGCATATGATCTGCCGTTTCAACCAGCTTACTGGTTGCAGAATTGTTTTAAAATTCAATAATATATTGTCACAGGCAGATAACATGGTAATTGAAGGGTCACAGTGAGGACAATTACATTTGCTGTTATTAACATATCACATGAATTCCTACAGTGCAGATAAATCAACCTAGTCTTACCACAAGAGAGAGAGCACTATATGGCACAGAGGAATGATTAGAGAACCAAATATGCAGATGTATAACAAACACCCTCCTTGTAACAAGAGAGAAGTTTTGTAGAGGTCACATTAGCCAATTTATTTTTTGTAAGTCCTAGCAACCAAGAAATAACAATGTACCGGCACATACAGAAAGCAAAAACCTCTTGGATTATACTGCATGAGCAATGAAGAATTTAAATGGACTGGATTTAGCAAGTAGATGTAGATCGATAGCAGATCAGTTACTTGCAATTACTTCCACGTTTGCTTTTAAGATCTGAAGAGCCTCTCTGTGCAAATAGCTGAAAGGCTTGGAATTCCAAGCAACACCTTTACATCCTCAGATAGCTACAAACCACAGATAATTCTTAAAGGAGCAAGCAATTTATTTTTATCTTATTTAACTTTTTTCTAACTGTCCAGAAGACATGACTCAGATAGTAGGGCTCCTGATTTACTGTTGTGGCAAAGGGAGACTGTGAAATAGGTGCTTTCAGTGTAGAGTGATTTCCAAGGCCACAGGCCCTGAGGGGAGACCACTTAGCACCAGACTTGTGCTCATGTCCATCTCACAGCTGCATCGCACTGCTATTACAGAGCAAAGGCTCAGGACGTAGTTCCTGAATCAAGGGACAGATGCCTAGGAGCAGTCAGGCAGGTCTCAACCAACTCGACCTCCAGACTCACACTGAGTGATCTTTCAGTATTTTTAAATCCTTCTGGCACCTTCATAGCAGGTGGTAATTTTCCACCTCATAAGCCCTCCTTCTATCTAGTTCACACTGTCAAAGAATAATGACAGTTAGTATTTGAATGTCCATTAGTTCCCTAATTTTCTTTTAGGCATTGTCTGATTTAATTCTCACAAAAGCCTGACCCTTGGTGTTATTATACTCATCTTATAAATGAGGAAATCGAAGTTTAGTGAGGTAAGAGACTTAACCATAATCCCACAACCTTAGTGGCAGAACTGGGGTTCAGACCTGGTCTGTGTCTGTAGGGTCAGAGAAAAGTCTCAGGCTTTTCTGCCCTCTTGCCATTGGTATAATGATGGACACCTGCGGTGCTGCACCCATGCCTAGGTGGGCATGTGAAGGTGGGTGCACCTGGGCTTAAACATGGGTGTAAAAGGGCAGCGTCATGAGGTCGCCAGAAGAACAAGAACATAGCAGAACAAGAGCAGAAGCAGCAGAAGAGAAGAAGCAGCAAAGCAGCCGAGAGAGTGAGATGCGCTGGAGACTAGGAGGCCTGCCAGCCTCCTGACCCCCTCGGGATCCCTGCCTGCCATGTACCTGGTCGCCTCTGTAAATAAAGGCATGAAAATCCACCGAGGACTCCAGGACTCCTTCCCTCACTCCATCTGCCCAGAATCTTCAAGAACTTGCTCGGTGCCCTTCCTGCCACCAGTGTGTCAGAAAACCTGACTGTCTGCTGCACTCAACATCTCTTGCCTGGACCATTGCCAGAAGTTCAAAATTTATTTCTGTTTCCTTATCCATCTTTCTTCTACAAACCTTCTCCCACCTGTTTGCCAGAATAGTTCTTTTTAAACCTCTATCTGATCATGAACCTTGCTTAACCCCCTCTCTCTGGTGAGTGCTTACCAATGCCTCCAAAGTGTCAGAATTCCAAATTCCTTTTTGAACACTTTTATGTTATAGCATTGAAACTGGAGACCCTTTCTTGGGGCTCTGGCACTCGTGTTCAGAAATTGCTTGTGGGCAGTGCAAGTGATAGTGGGTGATGGGCATTTTACTGCCCTCCACCAGGAGCCACTGGGGCTCAGGTTGCAGGCAGTGGCCTGCAGTGATGGTGGCTGCCAGCAGTTTCCCTACTACGCCTCCCAGAACATGATGTGCCTGGTTTGGGCTGTAGGAAGGACTATGGGGCCCCATGGGGCCAGCTCTAATGCCGTGGCTCCCTCCAGCTGCAGGCAGTAGAGAGGTCAGTGCATTTGGTGTCTGGATCATAGAATGGACTGATCAGGTGCAAGCTATGAGATTGGTAAATGGTCCAGTCAGCCACAGGAGTGAAAATGGTCCAATCAGACTGGTAGGTGAAGGACCCTGAAAGAAGAGATAAAGCAGGACAGGAACCAGCTTGAGATTCTTGATTCTTAGACTCTCAGACTTTGTGCTTGAACAGAACTCTTTTCCTGGTCTCTGAAGAAAGACTAAAGAAACACCCAGCAGTCAACTTCTGAAGAAAGAAGAGAAGCTGAAAAGCTTAGAGATGTCAAAGGGCTTTGCAGAAACTGGGTCAGCTGTGCTTACCTCTGGCCTGCCTTTGACATTGCCTGAAAGAAGCACCTGGCCTTGGGCCTGGTGTCCCTGTAGGGTAAATGAAGGTCATCAGGTTTTACTGCCCTCCTGCCATTAGTGTTAATGAGACACCTGTGGTTCTGCATGCATGCCTAATGAAGTAGGGTACTGGCATGGGCAAATGGGCACACAGGGCATCTAAGGATGGTGTTATGGGGCTGCAGGAGCAGGAGAGAGAGGAGATGTAGCAGCAGAAAGAGAAGCATAAGCAGCAGAGGCCAGAGAGGCTAGAGAGCCCAGAGAGAGTGAAGATTTGCTTGATGCTAGGAGGTCTGCCTGCCTCCTTCCCACCCTCCGGCGTCCCTGCTGGCCATGTACCCAGTTGCCTGTTATGCGGAAAGATGAATAAATGCATGGAAAAAGCCATAGAGGGCTCAAGGATGTCTCCTTTAGCCATCTGCTCGAATCATAGAGAACCTGCCTCATACCTCCCTGCCGCTACAGTCTCAGAGCTGTTTGTTGTTGGTGTGGGCTAAGAACTCACAGAGAGCTGTTAAGTGTTTCTGACACCACTGCCTCGATGGTGACAGGCACTACTGACCAGTGCTGCTGAGCACAGTTGGTGAGTGATTGGTACTCTGTGTTCAGGACACATTTTGAGAGCTGTTAATTGTCAGGCACTACTTCTTGGTGTGGCTGCCTCTACTGTAGTCTGGTCCAGCATCCAGAGCTATCCATCCTGAACCTCAGACTGTTGCTGCACTGCGGCATCATCTCAGCGGCTCTGCCCATGAGCACCTCCAGCTGTCATGAGTTGGATCTTGGCCTGCTGCCTACTGGCCCTCGTTGATGGCACAATGCCATTTTGGATGAACAACCTTTTGTTTGGGACATCTGGACACTTGTGGATGCTATCTGGGGTGAGTTAGCCATCCACTGATGCCTTAGAAACTTCTCGTTTCCCTTGTCTGTTAAATAAACCCCACTGTTTTGTTTTCTGAGCCCGAGTGATCTTGCCATTGTGCACATAGGTGAGAACCCACAGTGACCTGTCCTCTATGGGACACGGTGACTTGAGGCTATCCCCCCCCTTCATATCCTAGCTACTTCAGTATGACCTAGCCATCTCCCTATTTTTCTAACCTCAGAGCTCCAACCTCTATCTTGATTTGTTTGGCGTCAACATATTATTTCAATCATGACTTCCTACCAGAAGCTTTCCTTGTCCTGCGACGTGTTCTAGATTTGAGTAAATACCTTTTCTCTGGTACCCGCTAGCACCCACTACAAAATCATTTGGACTTTCCATACTCTATGAGAACTGTTTATGTCTGTCTGTCCTGCTATGATAGGTTGCATTGTTGTTCCCAGTTCCTCACTAGTCTTCTGTGACAAGATCATGCACCCATTCCCTTTGTCCTGCAGCTTTGCAGGGCCTCCTGGGGAAGCAGGGCCCATTGGCTGAGGTCTGACTTTGTGACTTGCTCTTGGCAATGGACTGACTGTTCAGTGGGGGGATTTCCTTTTACCACCCTTTTTCTTGATAACTCCTAAATAAGAATTTCCTGCAGCTATTTATGATTTTTGTCTTGTTTCCTCCCACCAAACAAAACTATTGTTAATTAATAAGGAGGCTCTTAGGGTGCAGTGACTGTAATACTTTGGTAAACTACAGAAGCAACCCCAAATCTAAGCCTATAAATTCCTTAAGGCTAAGAAATTGAAATCTTCACTGTCCCAACCCTATGGGAAATAGTAAGGAGTTTTCTCAAAATATTAAAAATAGATCTATCATATAATCCTATAATTCTATTCCTAAGAATCTGAAGAATGCAAAATCATTAATGCATAAGAATATATGCACTTCTATGTTCATTGCAGCACTATTTGCAATAGCTAAGTTATGGAAACAAATGAAGCACCAAGGACAGATGAGTGGATGAAATTAATGTAGTATATACATGCACAATGGAATGCTACTCAGCTATTAAAAAATAAAATTTATTTTCATTTTGACAACATATGGACTATGCTAAACAAAATAAATTGGAAGGAGAAACACAAACAGGTGATTTCACTCATAAGTGGAACATAAAGAAATAAAACAATGAAACAGATAAAGCTAAACCAGAAAACTCCTAGAATTATGACTGTGGACTAGAGGCTACCAGAAGAGGTTGGGAGCCAAGGAAGGAAGGGGTCCAAAGGACTTTGGTGGAGTGTTAGGGTACTTTGGTGGTGGGCAAGTTAGGATACCATATTTGAAGAGGTGTGAATCCATTCTTCTAACTCAAAGAGTGTGTAAAAGCAATGTTACCTCCATAAAAACTAACACAATTTTTAAAAAAGGAAATTGAAAACTAAGGACGAACAATCACCATCAGTCCACTATAAACTGTAGCAAATAGAATCACCTTTCTTTGCTTCTTCATTTCCTCTGTGTCCCTCCTCTGGCTCCTGCTGGCAGAGCACTCCTGACCACTTCTGGTTTCACTCTACCCAATTTAAAGTGATTTTTGCACAGATAAATGCCTACTACAATTTTTGGTAGACTCAGTTTTCTTTAAACATTACCCCTGAATGAAACTCAACATCTTGTCCTTTCAGGGAGGTGATCTTAAGGGAGCCCCTATGTGGCAAGAGATGTAAGTTGAGGGAAAAGCTGAGTGAGGTGCAGTCATGACAAGCCATCATCAACCCCTGGGGGACACTGACACTGGGATGGCCTTCCCGTTTTCACACCGAGTGAGATGCTTCTTCACTCCTTGCACCTCTCCGTCTTTGTGTGTGGGTCACCCCAGATATGACCTTAGGTCAAGGCCTTCTCTTCACTGTGAGCAATCCCAGAAGGCCTGTAACCAGCAACAGCCCATAAACCAGAGGAATAAGTCCTTCAGTTCCACAGGGGATCTGGGAAGTGCAAAAAGTAGCCACTACACCAGCGGTTCTCAAAGTGTCCTAAGACAGGCAGCATCAGGGAATTTGAGAGAAATGCAAATTCTCAGCCTTTTCAATCTACTGAGTAGCTACTCTATGGGGTAAGGCCCAGAATTGTCTTAGCAAAATTCCAGGTGATTCTGATGTAGCCTGTAGGGTTTGGGAACCACTGTGCTACACCATGGTGGGCTTGGTTGAATGAGTTCATTTGCTGACTACCCTTCTTACATCCCAAGGTGGTAGTGGGGAGAACTCTGTGATATTACCAGCACAAAGAGACCCACAGGCCCCAGGAATTACCCTCACAGCCATAAGTATAGTCTGTTCTCAAGATGGCAACTGAGTTGGTCAAGTGTCTCCCTAAGCTGGAGTCTGAGGTCTGTGCAAACTGGTGAATCCATTTCCTCCAGTGTGGGACTGTTAGTGTTATTTGTCTGGCTGATTATCACCACCTACTCCTTGGGCAGTCCTTGAAAACATGCTGTTTTCTCCAGAGCCTCTTGTGTGCTTCCCTCCCCACCCTCAGCAATCTGTTTCTGGTGACTGCTAGCTTTGTTAGAAATGCAAGCTCTGAGGTCTCAGCCCAGTTCTAGCAACCTAAACTCTGAGGGGCGAAGAATCTTCAACAAGTTCTCGAGGTGAATGCTTCTCAAACTTTACATAGAAGATCGCCATATTCTAAGTGACCATGGTTGGTGAGGCTGGCATTTCTCATGGGCTCCTACATTATTTCTAAAACCATACTTCAAAGGACACAATCCTAAATCCTTCTTTTTGTCCTAGTTTTTAGACAAAATATATTGTATTTTATGTAGTATTGGTTAAGTGTTTTGTAGAATACTCCTGAACTTGGATTTGTCTGATGTTTTCTCATAATGAGACAAAGATTATGGGTTTGGGGGTAGAAAACTGCAGAGTCAAGGTGCCATTTTCACCACCTTGTACCAAGAACACATACTACTGTTACAGGGCAACCCTAACATAAAATGGGTTTCCCTCACTGGGTCCTCACCCGCGCACTCAGAAGACTTTTAAAATAAGCCTCAAATTCAGGCACAAGCAACAAAAGTTATTAAAGGGTTTTATTTTACAAAAGAAGGGGAATAAAGTAGAAATATTACAAAGAGAAGAGAGGGATACAAATCCGTAAATATCTTACCAGATCTTCCGAGCCGGAATGCAATGGCGCGTTGAGAGCTGGCTCTGAGTCTAGTGAGATGGCTCCAAAGGAAGAGAGAGCTCAAGGCTCACCTCTCTGGTTTTATAGCCAGCCTGGCTGCTTAACTCCACCCTCAGGTCCCAGTGATCCACTCTTTGATAAACATATTATCAGATTTGTGGTTCTGGAACACTGGTGGTCTGGAGTAGGGGTTGAGTCCACAAACCCATCTGTGTAATCCATTCAGGACTACCCTTCCCCCTAACCCTACCAACATGATTTATCACAGTCAGTGTTAACCTTGATCACCAGGCTGAGGTAGTGTCAGGTTCTAAGGGATTTTAATGTAAATGAATTTTAAAAGGCTCTGATGGCCCCAGGAAGATACACACTCCTTAGTGAAAGGTTTCGCCCTGGTTGGGCGGGAGTACAAGGGAGAGAGAGAGATGGAGGGAGAGAGAAAGAAAGAGCCAGGCCATGTTTCTGACCAGCAGGAACTTATATTGCGTTCTGCTCCTGGGCAAGGTTCTCCGATCCCCAGAGTGGGGGTTGGGAAGTCGCACCCAGGTTACAGGGGGCTGGGTTTTTATAGGCGGGGTACTTTGGAGTAGAAAATTTTGAAGTTCCTTCTGGCCAGAAGGTTGTGATGGGAAGAAGTTTTCCTTGGTGGTGATTCATATGGAAGGCCCCCAGGTTGCGTTCAGGTCCCTGGGCCACATTCCACTGGGATTGAGCTACATGAGTCACATGTCATCCTGTTCCACATCGAACCACTTGCTGTCCTCATCTTATCTTGGTTACCGCTGGCTTCTTGGAACTGCTGCCCTGCGGGCCTGGGTGAGGCGTCTGAGTGAGGGGTTTGGGTGAGGAGCCTGAGTGAGGGGCCTGTGTGACCTTTCACTTAGTTTAGTGAAAAGAGCCTTCAGAGACATGTCCTTTTCTCCATATTCATCTCCAAATCCCATCACTTCCTGACTTGCTCTTCATTTATTTATTTATTAGATTTAATTATATTTGACATTATTCGTAGTCCACAGGGCATTCCCACCACCATTTCACCCATGCACCATCACCTCAGTCCCTTGTGCTCTTTCTTCTCTCAATCCCCATCTCTTCCCCACCCTCCCCTGAATGATCCCTTTGGTTTAGCTTTGACTTTTTGTTCTTGTTGTGTTTTTGGTTTGTTTGTCTGTTTGCTTGGTTGGTTGGTTTTGGCTGTAATTGCTCATTTCTTAGAGCTCTCTTATTATTTTTTTCTATGGATTTTCCTTTGCATTTCTTCTAAAAGTGACTTGCTCTTTAGAATAACAAATTGCTTGTGTCCCCCCTAATCTTCCCTTCCCCACACACCCCAGAATGCCATTCCTTTTCTACTTCAAAAAGCTGTCAGGTTAGACTGCAGATTATATATCAGATGCTGACCCCTGGGGGCGCCCCCTCTTCCTTTCTCACAAATATTTGCCCTCTTCCTTTCTCACAAATATTTGCCAGCTTGTTTTTGCAAGGTCAATAGAACCTGACCTGCAGAAACTGGTCTGAGCAGATTCTAACAAGTTCTTGAGCAGCCCTGCTCTAGGGCGTCTGTGCAAACTCCAGAAACCATGGCCAAGAATCATAAGGTTATTATGATGTCAAACCCTACAATTCTGCTGCGAAACATATGCTAGTTCCCCCAATATGAACATGCAACTCATGAAAAAAAAAAAAAACAAACCACAGGCCAGCTCTGTGGGGTCTTCACACCTTCCCTTTCCCTGACCAGTCCCAACTTCTCCCTATTCCCCTGCTCCCACCTTAAATACCCCACACCCATTATGAACTGAGAGGAGGTAGAAATGAGCTGTCCTTCCTCCTCAAATCTGCTGGAGAGGTCCAGTCAAAGCTTTTGTTTCTACTGTAAAATCCATCAGTCTGTTTGCTATGGGATGAGCCCAATTCCAATTTAGATACAGTTCCTGCTTTGGTCACATTTTTGAGCTTCATATTTTTATGAGGTTTTCACATATACAAAATTAGTTTTTCTCCTGTTAGTCTATTTTATGTTAATGTAAATACTCGGCCAATCAAACAACCTAGAAGGAAAGGAGAGAAAATTTTCCACCCCTATGAAGTGTTCATCCTGAATCAATAGCACTCAGAATAATAAGCAATCAAGAAATATTTGTTAAATCAGGTACTAAACACAAAGCTTACCATTCTCAATATAAAAGAAAATCGTCTTCTGAAAGTCCATTTCACCTTCTCCAATTAGTGAAATTATATAATTTCAAATGTCAAGAAAAGGTGTTTAAGAGGATTAGAAATCCACAGTGCTCTCTACCACAACAGCCTAATTATTACCAACATTCCACTAATCCTTTTAAAGGTCTTGGATTGGCTTGCTTGGTTTTTTTTTGTATTATTTTAAAATATTTTATTATTTATGCATACAAGAACTGGGGTGTAGACCAGAGATGTAGGGGTAAGGGGATTCGCCAGAGACAGAGTAGGGAACAGAATAGGCAGATTAACTGAAACACACTGCTTTGGAGAGCAGCTGGTGAGAGAAGAGAGGTCTGCTGAGCCATGTGGGTTAGCTTTCTGGCTGGGGATCAAACTTGTGCTGTAGTGGCTGGAGATAGTTTGACAGCGCTGTGTCTTTAAGCCCTGCACCACCAGGGAAGCTCGAGCTTTATTTTTTTAAATTGTTTTTACAGTCAATAATTTTCTCCGAAGATATAAAACAATGAAGGTTTTATACATAGAAGGTTCCTATTGTGATTAATTCTAGTATTACTGTCTTAGATTTCAAAAGAGGACCAAGGCAGGCACTGACATGGGATCAGCTGCATGGCTTCCCTGGCAGCGGCTGTCAGGTAGCCGAATTGGGAGCATATATCAGCACATTGCCCTTTAGAATCCCCATCCCAAGGTTATAACCAAACTACCTTAATGGGGGCAAAGCAAAGGGCAGAGACAGCAGGTTTTCCAGCAGTGGCTTCATCCATCACTTTCCTAACCAGCAAATAGAGACTGATGAGGGAGCTTGACCACAGCTTGGGCAGAGGGTTCATACTCTGCTTGGGTGCTCCATCCCTGCATCCTCCTCCAAACATTTCCACTGAGCTGTTTGCTTTGGAAGGCAAATATTGATAATTGCTGCCACTTGCTTTTTCATCAAATGCTTGCCTCCTTGATAGACAATCATTGCATCATTACTTTCCTTCAACTCCCTAGTCTGAAATTAGGTAGCAAATTTAGCAATGTGAAAATTAACTTTGATTCCAAACCTCCCTCTTTCCCAGGTATTGTTCCAAAATAAATCAGTACATACTTGGTATTCCAGATCTTTCCTGGCTGAGCCAAGAGTTTCACTGGACCAGGAAGTCTGTGTGATTCACAAAGGCATTCAGACTGGAGATGGCTCCTCCTATAATGGCTCCTTTCTCTGAATTTTCTGAAGAGGCTACCTGGTCTGCTGGAGGGTTCTCGCAGCTGCGCACACTGGGGTGTCTCTTCTAAAACTGAAACCCAAGCTTTGCTTTCTCTCCACCCACACAGCTCATTTGAGTAGAAGAATGAATCATTCTGGGACAAATGAAAGAGTTTGGGTGGTGGGCTCAGGTTCTGGTTTCCAAGCCCATACCTCCCCAGCTCTGGGAATCCACCTACACAGCTCCCACTCTCCCCTCCTCTGCCTCCTGGAAAAGGAAAACTTTCATTAATCATGCAACAAATGTTTTTTCAGGTTTGAAAAAGCTTCACATGCATACATCATGTTAGGCCTTTAAAAATGCCAATGAATTTCAAGATGAATCCTACTGTTACTCAGCATGACTAGATCCCCAAAAAGCTAAACTTTCTGAATGGGGCTGTGGATTATCAACACCACTTCTCAGCATGTGTCCAACAAGATCACTAGGGTCCAACTATTTCTCTTCTCCAGCTGCCTAGGTATAATGCAGTGGTTTTTAATCTTAGTCACATATTAAAGTCATTAGGGAGCCTGGACAACATAATTCACTTCCAGGAATTTTGATTTAATTGGCCTAGAACGGAGCCTGGCACTGGTGGTTGTTAAAGCTCCCTAAGTGACACTAGTTGAAGCCAAGGTTGAGAGCCACTGAATTCTGTCCTTCCCAGATCCCTTTCTGAAGCAAAGAACTTTCTCCTAGCTAACCTCCGAGTCATCAGCTACACAGAGTCTCCACCGCTACCCTCTCCTCTTCTTCATCAGAAACTACAACTTTTGAAATTAATATAACTTCTTAAGAAAGTTGCTCTCCTTCTGCACTTTGTTCCTATATTTGGTGAATCTTGTCTTCTCCCCTGATGCCTCCATGTACACATTAGAGAGGATTAGGGCTTCCCACTTGGAAGCTGAAATGCCAGATACTTACTTTCACAGTCTCCCTTGTAATTGGGCATGGTTAGGTGACCTAGGCTTCACCAGTCAGATCTACCCTTCTAGCCTCTGACTGGGAAAAGGCAAAGGAAGAAAGACTCTGGAATCTTCTGGTGACAGTGGTGGTGGGTATCCAGAGTACAGGACCAGTGATATCAAGATGTTCCTTCTAATCTCTGGCAAACCAGTGTTCTCTCTCAGTTTTTCTCATTCATTGTGACTTTGGGTCTTCTTCATGAAGGCAGAGCCTCAAGGTTGGTTCCCTCAATTTTTCTCTAAGCACACAGTATCCATTGACAAATTCTTTTCCAGAATCAGTGTCTGGGTTTCAGATTTGAAATTTTCTACACCCATTTTCTTAATTTCCATCCCCCCTTCTAGTTCTATGAATAGACAATCTGTCCAATTAATCTTTCATTTTTATCCTCCATCTGTAGCTGAACTAAATTGAAGCCTGCCCCAGAGTGGCCTCTGCCCCTGGACTTAACACAGAATGGCTGCATCATCAAATCAGCTGTCCTGTTTGTTAGACTTCACACCCTAATGGTACCACACCAACTTTGGAAGGAGATCTCTCTTTTCTAATATCATGGGTAGAATTTACTAAAACTCTTCATTCCCTTTAGCTAAAAGCAAAAGAAGAAGGAAAACCTAACTTCTTTGTGAGGGTTCTGTTAGTAGAAACCCATCCAGGGTACAGAACAGCTGGTGGAAGCTATAATTGTGAGCAACAGCCTGGGGTGGAGGAGGGTGGAGGGAGCGACAGTCACGTGGTATATCTCTAAGCTTCTCTCCATGCTTTGATGATGGTTGAATCATAAAGGCCTTGCATAAAACCTTCATCAATGAAAAGGAGCAATTTTTGTGCTTTCACTTCACCAAAACACCTTAATTCTATTGCCAGACAGAAGCACCGATGTATAAGTTAAATATTTAACAAATATTCAAGCACACAACACATATGATACTGACCTAGCTAAGCAAGCTAAAAGTGAAGCATTCTGTGACTAATCCCCAAAACACTTTCACTGATATCTTTAGGAAGTTTGGTAACAGCTTGGTGGGGAATCCACAGAAGGCCTGTGTCTTCCTGCAGTTCTTTCACATTGGGTGTGGGCAAACATTTGCACTCACCATAGTTCTAGGAAATATTTTTGTAAGAGGTTTTGGTGTCTGCGTGTTAAGAACTAAATGTTTCCTTCAACAACCTCACTTTTTTGCATGTGGTTAGTCAGTGTTCCCAGTACCATTGGTTGAATCCTTCAGTTTTGTATTTTTTTCCTAAGATTTTAGATATTTATGCATACAAGAGCTGGGGTACAGGTCAGAGTTGCGGGAGGTGGGAGGATTCACCAGAGAGAGAGTGGGGAGCAGAACAGGCAGATGGACTGAAACACACTGCTGAGGGGAGCAGCGGGCTAGGCAGGAAAGGTCTGCTGCACCATGTGGGTCTCCTCCCTGGCTGAGGATCGAACTCCTGTTGCAGTGGCTGCAGAAGCTCTACAGTGTGGCACTCAACCCCTTGAGCCACCAGGGAGGCCCAAAGCCTTCAGTTTTTACACATAGAACCCTACCCTTATCATGGAGCATCTTCTTGAATAAAGCTTCCCCAGGACTTAGGTTATCACCTAGAAAAGTAGAGATATTTGAGAATCTGTCGCTTTTGCTGTTCTCTCCTTTAGAAAAATAGATCCAAACCCATTTTCTAGTTCTGAGTTTCTCATTCAAGACCTCTTTCAAACTATTCTAAAAGTAAGGGTATTTTTGCTCTATCTGAAGCATCCATTCATAATCTTTTCATGTCCTGAGACCCATTTCACTAAGTTTTCCCAGCTTTAAAAGAATTTATAGAAAAATGAGTTTCTGAAGAAACATTTGTAATTTCCCCTGCCTTTGGGGATAATTTTCTAAAGACATAAATGACTAGTCCTCAGTCAGTCACACTGGTTAAGAGTGAAGTTCTGAATCAGACCAGCTGGATTTGAATGTTGATGTTACTATTCACTACTTATGTGACTGGGAAAATTATAAATCTTCCCAAGTATATGAAATGCTGATAATCATAGTGCCTATCTTGTGGAGCTGTTGTGAGGATTAAATATTAAATATTAAAAAAAATTTATGAAGATCTTTTAGATAGGACCTAGCAAAAAATAAGAAGAAAAGGGTAGCACTTTATGCTGCTGCAGTTTCTGATGGGAATGTGATGTGTTACTGTACTGCTTGGAATAATGGGCATTGAATCAAACAAAACTCTCACTTTTATTAGCTACTATGTACCAGATACCCTACAAATAGAATTCTACTCCATTTAAGGGAAATTGAGCCTGGTGGCTATTATTCCCACACCCCCAGTGGGGAAACTTAGAATCAAAGAGGTTAATAGCTTGCATGAGATCACATAGATGAATCCAGTCTGGGGACCCCTCGTAACTGTTCTCTCAGTTCTTATCTTTGGCGAGTAAAGAATTCAACATGGAGTGGAGACCAGAGTTACAGAAAAACAAGAGATTTATTGAGAGATGAAAAGAAGGACAGGAATATGAGTAGAGAAGGGTCCCAAATGTGTAGCTGCTGAGAGGCTTGTAAAGCAGGAGTTTATATAGGTATGATGGGCAAGGAGTAGGGGTTCAGCCATTGACTGTCTCTGCATTGTGTCTCTCGCTGATTGGCTAGGGCCTATACGGTCTCCTAGGTTACTGAGGCCCACTGAGTATCTCACATTGCCTGACCTGCCTTCTGGAACCAACTTTGGTTCCTTGCTTTAGTGTTAATGTTAGTGTTCTGAAGATTCCCTTTTTAGTTGGGTGGGGGCACCCTTCTGGTCCCATGATTATTTCTCAATTAGACTAATAAGTGGAGTTAGGGCACATGGATTTGGGGGCACTCTCCTGCTTCTCTGATTGTTCCTTATTCAGATTGATAAATGGGCAGATTAATAAGTGGGTTTAGAGGCATGGGGCACTCTGTTCCTTCCTTCCTGACGGCCTATACCCATTTCCTAACTTCCTCATTTATTGGTGTTAGAGAGTAATATCCATGAAAGGGGGAGTTTCCATGTTCAATGCCCCACTTAAGGAAGGGTGGAGCTGAGCTGGGAGAGAAACAGAGGGAAGACTTGGAAGAACACATGGAGGAGGCATGTGGAGTAGAGACCTATGAGAAAGAAGGATGTGTTTGCTTATCAGCTTTGAACTTGCACCAGGAACTTGGGGGACATGGACATACAGAGATGCTTGAGAGAAACACGGGGGAAGCAACCTGACAGTAGCAACCTTAACTTGACTTGAACTTTGATTTTGTTCCTTTCATCCCAGACTTATCTGGCCCTTCTGCCCTTTTCCTGTGGTTTCTTGACAAAAGGTAACTGAGGCTTGTAGCAAGAAACCCTGCGTTAAGCCAACCCTCTTTGGCTGGACATATACACAGGGGTGAAGAGGTAACTTTGGGTATTTTATTGGAAAATGATTATTCTTTCTTCTCTTTATATGTGCACTAATCCTATTAAAGTTCTTTCACTCTGAGAATTGCTTTGCTTTTATGAAGCAGATGGCAGAACCCATTTAGAACATGCAGGTTTGAGGGTCCTAGGGTGCCCCTCATCTGCACACTAAGAGTGGGAAAATGACTGAACTGCAAGTTGAACCCAACTCTTTCAGGCTTTAAAATATATCTAGCCTTTCTATATTCCCCAAATAGAATTCTAACTCACAGCCAACAAACACATCATTTACTTAGACTGTATGATCTTATTTTACACAAAAGAGCCACTTCCATTAAGCTTATCAAAGTCTTGAAAATAGTACTTGTACCACTCCCCTACACACAGGTACATGTGTGCACATGCACACACACTCAACACACACACACACACAGCCAGCCACCTTTATCATATGCCTCCAGGGAACTACTGATCTAGGTGGATCCAAACCTGTGTTTATACACAAATTCTGCAAGTGGCAGCAAAGCAAAGTCATGAGATGCAAACTCAAACATTCTGCACCATTGGCTTCTAGGTAATTAGGATCTTCAGGTGGGAGAATAAGTCCCAGAGAAATTTTCATTCTGTGTTAGTCAAGACCACAGTGGAATACAACTCAGGGTCTCATATCAGGAGTAATAATGCAGGTTGAAAAGAAACTAATTATTTTCAGGACTTCATACTTGGCTTTATTTTTTTCATACAAATTATTTTTCACTGTGACTAGTCTGTCACTAGGGACTAGAGCCATAGATTATAGAAGTAGAATTATCTACTTCAAAGCCTGATTTGTCTCTTAGAAACTTTGAACTGCCTTTTAAAAATTTAAATCCAATAGTCATTGTGTCTCTGGGTATCTGCTTTTAGCATTTTAAGTTCCCTAAAAAGGAGGAAATTTCATGTTATAAAAAAAAATGTCAGAAAAATCAGTGGGGCGCCAAGTTTCTCTGACATTCTCTCTTGGAGGCCTACCATGAAGGACACGATGCTAGAGCTGGTGTCATTTAGAGCTTTTGAAACAGGCAGCTAATTAATATACAGCTGAGATGAAAAAATCTGAATGACTCATTAACTCAAAGGAAGGTATGCACTGAATGTTAAAGTGATAGAATTCCTACTTTGGCCCAATACAGCCCCTCTCCCAATGGTTTGGCAGGTATTGTAAGAAGCTAGTGTCAATGCCTGATGCATCCTTGTCCCTGAGCAGTTACCCAGGGTTCTCAGCACTTTGACTCAAAAAGAAAATGAGGGCAAAATTAAGAAGTCAGAGGAACCCAGTTGTCTATAGGCAAACCATGCTGCTGTGAAATGTTACCAATAAGAATATAAGAATATAATTATAAAATACCCATGGCAACTATTGTAATAATCATCTGCCAGAAAATCTTGACTCTGGAATACAAGTCTTCTGCAACAACCTCCCTCACTATGCACTCCCCAAATCCCTATAGGAGGTTTTCAGGAAACACTAATCAAACTGATCAGAGAGGGAGCAGATCTGCTGAGCAACTGGTCCACAGAATCATGCCCTAAACACGACTTGAGATATTGTTCTTTCCTGCCCAAAGGAGATTCAGATGTTATGGAGCATTTCCAACCAAGAAAAAAAAAAAAAGATAATTTCATACTGTATCATGTCTGGGGACAGAAAAGACAAAAGAAACAAGATGCTAGTGTTACCTGAAGAAATGGACTGTGTTCCACTCAACCTTCAGCTCTCAATCTTGGGATTTGTTTGAGAGACCCTCCTTTATTGCTCGAACATTCTTGAAGCCTTCAGATATTTTCCATCCCCAAAAGCATTGCCTGGTCTCTTGTACCTCTTCTAAAAGCATCCAATCTCTCTTCTCACTAGCACTTCTCAAAAGTCATCCAGACCAGTTTCACTGATCTACTCCACAAACATGTATCATTTGTCTTTAGTGTTTTAAGGTCTTTCTAGGTATTAGGGATCCAGTGAAGAATAAAGAATTCTACTGGAATGAGGGGACAGAGGAGTAAATGCCTGTCCTGTGTGATCAGGGCTAAAAGGAGATGTGTACTATTTGCTCTAGAAACACAGGGGAGAAACTCCAACTCATCCTTAACAGATCAGGAAGACTTTTCTCAAGGAAGTGACCCTAAACCTAAAAGACTAGCAAGAAGAGGTAAGGGCTGAGTAGCTCGGAAATCCAGGATGGAAGGTGAAGACATTCTAGGCAGAGGCATCAATATACTTACAGCAGAGTAGAGAGTCCTACTCAACTTTGACATGAATTCATTATTAACCCCATAAATTGGTATCCATCCATCATTTATGCTTCCCATTTTATAATCAGGTCATTTTTGTGAATCAAGTTATTTCTTCAAAGCTATTTGTGGAACTCTTCAATTCTCCTTCAGTATGAAAGGAGACTGGGTTGAGGAAAGTAACAATCAGGACTGTAGTGCTTTCTCAAAACCTCAGAAGTGAGGCCTTCTGGCCAAATATCTGTGACTTCATATTGTTGGAGCATTTATTGTACCCGTGGGGCTTGCAACTTTCTGTAAGTTTGCTGTGGCTGAAGCAAGAAAGAAGGCCCATGCAGATTTTTACAGAAATTATGGTTCTGTGAAGGATTTTAAGAAGATAAGGAGGCTGATATCTTTCAGAGTGCAAAGCGATCTTGGAAAATAAAAAAAAAAATTTGACTTGACTCCCATGGAAGTTTGTCACTAACTTGTGTTCTTGAGCTATGAAACATTAGTGCTTGAACTAAGGAATAGTTTCTCTCAATAAGTATCAAGTAAAAAGAAAATATTTTTTGGACCAGGCAGTGTGTGGTAGATCCCTGCTAGTTACTGAAAGCAAAGGGTGATGTTTCATCAAGATTAGTGAAAAAATCATGCCCAGATTTATAAATGTAAATGTTTAAAAGGTTTTATGTGAGTGAAAGAAAACTGAAAAGTGGAATGAGATAGGAAGAGGTAATAAGTTATTTTTGGGAAGAAAGTGGGGGGATTTTCTGTGTATAAAAACTGGTGTGTAAACAAATACTGCAACAAAAAATAGAAGGAGACAGGAACAGAAGGGACTCAGAGTTTTGTTTTCCTGAGATCAAAGAGGTAGGGAAGTGAAAGATAATGTTGAGAGAGTTCTTTGTGTCATCAGAATGAGATGCAAAGGTATAGTATGTGGTTTTAAGGACAGCATAGAAATGAATTTAAGAAAAGTGCCAGTTTTCCTAAATTCAGCTGAAAAGCCAAAGACTTACATCAGCACTGTGTGTCCATGTTATACTGTACTTTGAATTAAAATCCAAAGCATATTGACGGCATAAATCTTGGGAACAACCTAGCACCTCAACGGCTGTAACATTTCCTAAGGTTTTGTAACATAAGATAAAACGGCATGCCTAAGGCACTGAGTTAAATGTCATTTCCAGGATAAAAGCTGGATTCTCATTCTTTAGCCATTGAACCAAATCTCTCTCTCTCTTTTTTTTTTTTTTTCAAATGGATTGTGCTTTTATCCCTCTTGACTCAATGAACCAGATAACTCATCTCCACAATATGGGAACTATTCTCAGAGAATCGTAGGATGAAAATCTGGCCCCAAAGCACAGCTCATCATGTTCCTTGGGGGAGTGTAATGAACAGCATTCACTTGCAGAGGTTCCAAGGAAAGAGCTGAGTGATCAGTGAGTTAGGCTTGGATCTGCCATGTTTTCTCTTCCCCACTGTTTATATTAAATACATCAAGTCCTTGTTAGGGTCAGGGCAAGGCAAAGTGACCCCATGACACTCTTCCCTTCTGAACTTCTAACCTATGCAGAAGACACGAGCCTACTCAGGCAAAAAAAAAAAGGGAGGGGGGGGACTGTTGTATGCCAATATGAAGACGCAAGACTCAGAACAGGTGCTAATGTCTAAACTTTTCAGTAGTGACTTTCATTCATTCTCTCTAATATCTTCAGAAGAGGTCTCTGTTTCCTCATTTCCACGGTGGTTAAAGGACACCCATTATGGGTACACTGAGCACCACAAAGGCAAGGATGGGGACATTTTTAACTTGCTAATATACATAGCCTTAGAGTCTACACAAAGCCAGGCCAGCAGAGGAGAGCTTTCTGAACTGTTTCAAACTCTAATCTTTAGCTTTAACATCAGCTGGAGTGTTCTCCTTTACCAGAGGTGACCTGAAGCTACAGACTACAACCTTGCTTTGGTCCTTTCTTACAAGACATATTTATATGTAAGATGCTAAAATAAGTTCTGTTGAGAATGTGATGAATTTCAAGGGAGAGGAAAATTTTAAGGGTAAAATCTATGTCATATATGCTCACATTAACTAGAGAGTTTAAACAGGTTAATCTAGAGGGATATTGCAAAATGATATGATATTAAAGAACTGGAAAGTAATCCTTCCACTCTACTTAACATGAGGCAAACTTGTCCCCTGAGAATGGTGAACACTACAGCTTGAGACAACCAAAGAAGAAAGTAAGTCCCAGCTACAGCATATCCCATTGGCTGTCAAACTTTAGCATCTCCTCTGTCCTTCTCAACCTGTTCCTTTCCATTCTTGAGAAGCTGGTGATGAGCCTAACCTAGCGTTCATAAAGCATTCTTAGATTCTTTCTTTGTGCCACATGGAACTTGGCTCCTACATTCAACTCTGGTCAAATCCCAGTTCTCTGTTTATGCCCGTATTGCCACATGCCAGACTCAGACACTGTCACCCAATTGGCTGCATCCAGGTACCTCATTTTAAAAAAAAAAAAAAAAAAAGAAGGGAGGCAAATACAAATCAATTAAAGGAAAGAAGAAATGGAATATGGAGAAGGAGTGGAAGAATAATATATAACTCCAATATTTTTCAGCATATATTGTACCTTCCCAAGAGGAACAGAATGGAATCAAAGGCAGAAAAGGACTTCAAGAGTGATTTAACTTATTTTCCTATTTTCAAACATCTCAATTTCAAAGAACAGTGGAACATATCAAGGAATAAAATGATTCTGAGAAAAGGGTGGGAAGAACTGAAAATGTATTTTTTAAAAGATAACAAAGAGAATGAATTTGCATTGTAATTTGAAAATTTAATTTTCAATCCTCAAAATACCCTAAAGGTAGGTGATAACAAACCGATTTTACAGAACAAGGAACTGAGTCTCAAAGAGCTAATTTACCTGATGTTTCAGTAATTTCACTTCCAGTTTTCTATCCTACCGAGAGGAATACTGGTACCTGCCCAGAGAGAGGTATGGACAACGAGGTTTACAGCAACAATGAGACACCTTTGGTAAAATAAATTTTAAGCAGGTACGATGAGTTGCCCTAAGTCCTGTCTGAACAGGTGGACTAAATCATAGACTGACTAGTCCTGTCCCAAATTCCCTCCAAACAATTTGGCCCACCACACTGACCATAAGACACCACGAAGCATGAGGTCCTGATGGACAATTATCTCAAAATTTACTGAGGGAGAAGGCCAGGATCCCATATGTGCGGTTGGGATGGGCATATCCCTACCCAGAACAAGCTCTGCCATTGCTGTCCTTTACTCTGCCTAGTGGCCCTACCTCTTATATATTGCTCCTCAGGTTAAATTCTCCTTTCCCATGCTGGTTCCCCATGCGTGAATCTCTAACAAAGCCTTTCCCAGTTCAATTACATGTAGTGCTCTCTGGTGAATTCTTTCCCAAAGGACCTTCTCCTTTGGGTCACGTCCTTTAAAAACAGTTATCTTAACAATTTCAAAATAAATTTCCTATGTCAGGAAGTGATTAAATTATGGTGGGTACTGGGAATACCATCTCTACATTTTAAGGTAGAAAATCTATTTTATAATGACTTGAACTCTCCCATTCATACTAAATTTTAAAAAATGCTGAACAATATGTTCAGTATGATTAGAGAATATTTCTCATCTTTATCTGTACATAGATGTATACAAAATCTTAAAGAAGATGGAGAGATGTACCCAAGATTTCAATATAAAGGCAAAAGCGCCTCCTTCAACCAATACCTCCCACACGACCTCAACTTCTCCAAGAGCAAATATTGCCTCTATATAATTCTATATTTTAATTTTTTCAGTGAGTATACTCATGATTCCTTGTACAATTAATAAAACAAAGTTTGTTTTTAAAAACCATATGACACTTTGCAAATAAACATGCTGCTGTGATATTACTTTTGCACAGGAAACATCTGTTATTTTGCAAAGCCTGAAAATAAATTGGCCTTTCTTTTTTGCCTTTTACTTATGTCAGCAATAGTAAAAAATTCCTATGGGACCTTCTGTGAAATAGATTACCCTACATGCTTGATTCTGATTGACTGAGAGACTTAGTATGCAGGATGGAGACATGGGCAGAATTGCTGGGTCACCTGCAAGCAGTATTTAACATCAGTAGGCAATGTAAGGTCACATTCCATGATATCCTAGACAGCAGCTGGCCTGCCAGCACCAAAATGATATTGAATGCAAGTCTGCCTCACCAGTCTAGACAGAGGGAGGAAAAGATGAGAGCTGGATCTTTAAGCAGCTTCCATATCCTGAGCTGAAATGAAAGGACCATTAAGAGACAGAGCTGAAGAAATACCAAAGGAACATATTGACACCATTAGCAGGACTAGCGAGGAGTAAGTCTATCTCTGCGTTACTAACCTGAAGAAAACTCTTTCTTGTTTGAACTTAATGGATGCCAAAGTTCTGCTTTCATGTGTTTTTCATTTGACCCCCCACAATTACGGCAAAAAAAAAGGTAGGCAGTGATGTTTCCTCAGGGAAGGAAACTGAGACCCAGAGAGGGAAGATGACTGACATAAAACCCCATTCCGTTAAGGGAGTGGAGCTTGTCACCCCTCATGATATTTGTGAATACAGCTGTTATATGGCCTGAGAGGCAGCAATCCTAACGCATACCAATTTTAGACAAGTATAGCGAAATCAAAGGATTCTTTTCCTAGCAAGCTCAGTCGCTGCTTAGATCAATCCTAAGAATCCTACTCAGGGTTCTTTCAATAACACCCCTAATACTGACAAGTACAAACCAAGACAGTAAATACGGACATCCATGCAGTCACAGCCATGCATACATCTTTCTGGTGAACTTGACAAATTTAATTTTTCTAATGGATCATAGACATGCTTTTATTTTTTTTAATAATTATTCCTTTATTGTAAGATTTTTATTTTATTTATTTATGCATACAAGAACTGGGATGACCAGAGGTGTGGGGGTGAGAGGACTCACCAGAGACAGAGTGGGGAGCAGAACAGGGCAGATAGACTGAAATACACTGCTGATGGGCACAATCGGCAAGACAGGTGAGGTCTGCTGCGCCATGTGAGAATTAAACTCAGGCCGCTTTACCCTGGGAGGGCCATCACAGTAGTGCTGAGACTTAACCCCTAGGCCAGCAGGGAGGCCCAGACATGCTTTTAGATTTCTCTTTCTTATTCACTATATCTCCATCCTCCTGACTATATCCCACCCCACCACCAAAGTAATTCTGTCTTTTAAAAATTTCAAGGAACTACTTATTTAGGATAATTATATGGGGGAATTTCTTCTTTAAAAGTCAAAATTTATTTTCATTTTGCATTAATGTTGATATAGTACTATGTACTTTTAATAAGTGAAGAACATCTTGAAAAATTGGTGACAGAATGCCCAAATTAAGGTAAAGGCAAGTTTACTGGCTAAAGGAATAGAAGGCAGCCAGGGAAGGACTGAAAACCAGATAGACATGTCTGAGAGCACAGAAACAGGTCTGCTCTCTAAACTGACTCCAGCTCTATGATCATGCCAAGGGTAGAGAGTGATGCTGGTTCTGTTCACTCAGTTAAGGAAGCTTCTTTTCCTGGCAATCTGTTCTCAGATTACAGCCATCCAGAATGACACTGACAATAAGATTTTCCAAGAAGGAAGAGAGCACACCTCTGGAGGGAGGCAGAACCTCTTGGCCCCTCTTTTTCTTCACTTTCATATTCTAGTTGTGTGACCTCATTTAAGTTACTCATTTTCTATAACTGCTTCCTTATCTATGCACTGGAGATATTTGGGTCTGCCCAAAGGTCTGCTGTAAAGATACAAATGCTTCTGTGCTGTAAATCACAACACAAAAGATTCTGATCTAATTAGCATTAACCTTGCTCTGTGATTGAAAGATTAAATGAATGTAATCAGAGTTAAACCCATAGAGCTAAGAGATAACCATTATAAAGGGAAGTTAAAATTACTTAGGAATCAAAATCAGAACAGGATAGTATATGGACTGATAGGACATTTCTCGTTTGAATTGTTCACTATGTGTATAAATAAAAAAAATAATTACTGAAACTACAGTGAGAGTTGAGACAAGAGCTGCACATGGTTTGTGTACATTGCTGTACAACTGTATACAACATATATATTGTATATAGTGGAACATGGGATGATAATGCTCATGTATAGCTCATGCTGTTTTTACAATAGCATTTTTGTACTTGCACTCAACAAATTTTTACTGAGAACCTACCAACTATCAAACATCTGCTAGGTTAGTTTGGAATAAATACTATGAAAGAAATAGAGAGGTGACATGGTACAATAGGGGACAGGGAAGGATCTTTTTACATAAAAGTGATTCAGAAGACTGTCTGAAAGAGGCAATATTTAAGTTGGTACCTAAAAAAATGAAAATGAATCTTTACAGAACTAAAAGAAGAGCATTTCAGGCAAGTAGAATAGCAAATTTAGAAGGTCTGAGGCTAGGAAGGACTTGACACATTTGGGGAACTGAAAGGAGATCAATATGACTGAAACCCAGTTATAGAATATAGTCATCTTGCCAGGCATGGTTCCATGGACACCTTGTCGATGCCATAAAAATTTAAACAGCTATTTTGTTCTACAACCAAAGAGGGAGATGTGTCTTGTACCATCATAAATAATGGGAACTTGGGGATTTGTTTACCTGCCTACAAAGAGGGGACATCTGATGAATGATTTCATCTTGAGCACTGCCCTCTATATCTGCTTTAGTCCACATTTATCACTATGAAAGCAATTGATGTCCAAGTACCATGAAAATACTATCAAATGAAAGGACAAAAATGAATGATATATCTTTATCCACTGTTACAAAAGAAGTGGATGATCCTGCTAGCCAGTGAAATACTCTCGATTGTCCAGAGTGTTTCACAAGGTGCCAATTTTACTTGATATATAGTAGAGTACTTAAGTATAATTTTAAAGGATCTTTGGAGGATTAGTGCAACAACTTCTAAAAACCTTTTGAAATTCAATCTATCAACAAATGTTTAATTTGCTTCTACTATGCTAGACACTGTGGAAAAGGATGCAAAGTAAACAGACAAAGCTGCTATCTGTGAGGAATTTACAAATTACTATAGATAAAATATGTATAAAAATAGTATAACAAGTACAAAATTCTGTTGTATAACTTAGATAGCTCTAGAAACTCAGGAGGAAAAAAGCATTTTAAGGTCAATGTTAATCACCTAAGGTTGCCCATTGTCTATGCTTGGCAAATAGAAAATAATCAACAAATGCTCTGTTAATACATGAGGTAGATTTGAGTTTTCATTTCAAGAATATATATAAAATGAATTGGCAATAAGAAATGGTGTAAGGGGCATCTCAAGGCAAGGGGCATTCATGATTTATGCTTGAGTGCTAATAAATATGTTATATAGTGAGAAGATGGAGGTAGGGTGTATAAAGGGATATCATAACAGTTTTTGGAGACATGACTGGCAAAATTAAAATATTGAATTTGATTTAAAAAGTAGTTCTCAGTTTCTGATAAAGAGAGAAACATGATTAAAATGGTATTTTTAAAAATTAACCAATAGTGTGTTCAAGAGAAAAGAAACAGGAGACAAAAGTTCCAGTTATAAATCAGCATTTTTAGAATATCATGAAGTATTAGAAAAAGGACTCATTCTATGTATGTA
Source organism: Galemys pyrenaicus (assembly GCA_019455555.1). Lineage (NCBI taxonomy): Eukaryota > Metazoa > Chordata > Mammalia > Eulipotyphla > Talpidae > Galemys > Galemys pyrenaicus. Next base: position 5,438,533 of record JAGFMF010011380.1, on the reverse strand, counting down.
TAAAGGTAGACATAAGTTAAAGACTTTGTAAGGTTAGTACATGATAATAGTAAGAGGATGAATGATGAAGTTCCCAAAGTCTGTTATACATTTGAGAAATCCAAGGAGCATCACTGTCTGAAATGCCCTCTTGTGTTGTTTGAACCTGCATGTACTAGACACATTCCTGCCTGAAGGCCTCTACACTCGCTGTTCCTTCTACCAGAAACACTCTCCCACAAATATATGTCCTTTATTCCTCAGTCTTCCATTCAAATACCACCTTCTCATGAGTTGTAAAGTTGTAGCCACCCTGGAACTCCCCACCCTACACCTACTTTATTTTATTTCATAGCATTTATTACTATCTCACATTCTATATATTTTATGCCACCAGCCAGGAAGCAAATTTCGGGGAGCTGTTCAATGTACCATCTCTCAGTGTGTCTTATGAAATCAAGTCACAGCCTTCTTCCACTTCAGGTAATATTTGTTTATTGACCATTTCCTCCAATTAGAATATAATCTGTATGAAGTGAGTGATTTTTATCTGTTTTGTCCATGTTTTACCTTCAATATCTAAAAGATAGTAGATACTAAATACATAGTTTATTCATGAATGAATTGGCCTCAAGAATGTATACTTTTTTTTGGTGGAGGCAAAATAAGAATTATTTCTTAATAATAAAATTGTAATAAAAATCTACTATCAGACTTGAGAAGAGAAGTGACCACATCAAAGCACATCATTCTAGTAACAATCAGACTCAACACTGTAAATCTGCAAACAACCTCTCACAGACTTAATTAAATTAAGCAGGCAAGTGCTACTTATATCTCTGACCAGAGACTAATTGATTCGAAAAACAAAACAAGCAGCCTTTTGAATTAATTTTTAGTTTTAAAATATCTGAGGCTAATAATATTTGTGAACGAAAAAACTCATTTTCTCATTTAATATTGTTAATTCTTAATTCAATGTGTGGAAAAGATATATGCTTTCAGTTCATAATCATAAAATCACAGCAGCATTGTACTGGCCTCTCAGTCAACAGGCAGCACTTCCTGAGTGTTTCCAGAGAAGGCATTCTACCTGGGATCCTAACAGATTCTACCTGGGGTCAAAACAGATTGCTGAAATGAAATAGATCTCTACAAACTAATGCTCTCAGTGTAGCAGAGAACTTTGAAGGATTATTGCCAGGCATGATCACAGCACACTCTCTAGTGTCAAAGCCACTTGGCCAAGGAAGCAAATTTCAGGGAGCTGTCCAATGTACCATCTCTCAGTGTGTCTTATGAAATCAAGTCACAGGCTTGTTCCACTTCAAGCAGTTCACTTGCCCTCATCCCCTAGACTGTTCTGTTAAATGAGAGCCTCTAGCCATATATGGTTATTTAAATTGATTAAATTTAATTAAATAAAAGTTTAGGTCCAGACTTGTTTCCAACCAACATAGACTAACAGGAAAATAGATTTATCTTCCCAGATGAAGCAAACATAAAATGGACAAAACATAAGAAACAGTGCTTTTTAAGGCACTAGACAATTCAAATGAGAAGACAGTAAAGCAAAACCTTTAAAATATTGAAAGAAAAAAACGGCCAACATAGAGTTATGTACCCAGCAAAAACACCTTCCAAAAGTGAAGGCAAAAAGTCTTTTTCAGACGTCAAACAGTCAAATGATTCATCAGCAGCATACCCACTCCATTAGAAATATAAAGAGAAGAAATATTAAAACAGTCCTTCAGGTAGAAGAAAAATATACCAGATGAAAATCTACACAAAAGAATGAAAAATACTAGAAATGGTAACTACAGGGGTAAATGATTTTTTAATCATTTAAATATCTTTAAAAATTATTGAATTTCTAAATTAATAACAAGGTTGTCTGGTATTCTAAAAGATATATACATATATAATGAAAATGTAACACAAACAATAGCACTAAGGATAGGAGTGGAGAAAAGGAAGTGTTTTATTGTAAGTTTCTTTCTATTATTGAAATATCACTTAAGTGACAGATAAAAGTTGTTTACTTTAAAATATAAAGCAGTAACTGAAATAAGAAAATATTACCACTTGTGAGATAACAAAGGAGAGCAGAATAGCACCAAATATATAATTACTCCAAAAGAAAAAGAAAACAACATATAGGACAAATAGAAAGTAAATAAGATGGTAGGTATACGCCTAACCAAATCATTAACTCCATTAAATTAAAGTGATGTGAACATCCCACATCCCAATTAAAATAATAATCCAGCATTGCAGAAAATGTTAAAAAGCAAGTATCAAATATATGTTCTCTTAAAAAAAAACACTTTAAATAAAACTTCCCAAATAGATTTAAAAAGGAATAGAAAAGAATATACTATTCTTATACTAACTAAAAGAAAGCTAAGGTAGTTTTCAAAGATTCAAAAAAAAATGAGACTTCAAGCAAAAACTGTTTCCAGAGATAAAATAATTTGTTGATTCATCAAAAGGATAGAAAAATTCTAAATATGTATGTATCTCAAAACAGAAATCCAAATATATGAACTGATGAAACTATAAGAAAAACTGAAAAAATTCGCAATTAGAGTTGGAGATTGTCAGTTAATCTAAATAATTGTTGGAATAAATAGAAAACCAATAAGAATATAGAGTATTCAAATACTATTGTCAATAAGCTTGACATAATGCACAGTTATAGAACAATCCCACCTCCAAAAACAAAACAGCAAAACACCATACATATACTTTTCAAGTACATACCAAACATTTACAAAGATAGGCCATATTCTAGGCTATTACTTTTAAAAGATTCACATTATATAAGTATTTTTTGAACCATAAAGAATCACTAGAAATCAATAAAGAAAAAATTCTGGAAACTGTCCTATTTAGAAGCTGGTAGAGAAAAAGTAGTCTTTTTCAACAAATGGTTCTGGTAAAATTGGATATTTATATTAAAAAATAATTTTGATATGTACCTTGCACCACATATAAAAGTGAACATAAGATGGGTCATTAACCTGGATGCAAAACATAAAAAATAAAAATTTCTAGAAAAATAGAAGGTTTTTATAAATATTAGATTAGGCAAAATTTCTTAGTTACAATAAAAGCATAACCATGAAAAAAAGAACTTATAAATTCCATTTCCTCTAAAAAACTTATGTTCTTCAAAAGATACGATTATGAGATGAAAAGACATGCAACAGACTGGATAAAATTGTTGAAAAACATATATCTTTTGAAGGATTTACATATAGAATATATAAAGAACTCTCAGAATTTAGTAATATAACGTCCTAAAGGTAATAGACCAAAAGTCCAGATATTTCATTAGAAAAAATAGATATGGAAAATAAGCATATGAAAAGGTGTTCAACTTCATTACTCATTAGGGAACCATAATCCAAAATCACCATGAGCTATCATTACAAACCTATTAACCTATTAAATTTAAACTAAGTATAAAAATACTAGAATATTAGACAACCAACAAAAGTGAGAATGCAGTGACTAAAGTTCTTGCAAGTTGCAGATGGAAAACAGGTTGGCACTATCTTTAAAATGTAAACATGTGATCTATAGTCATTCCAGTCATAGGCTTTTACTCAGGAGAAATGAAAACAGGTCTCCATACAATAACTTGTAGATGAGCGCTCATGAATTCATTGTCATGTTCAAACCCTGGAAAAGCACCAACTGTCTATCAATAGGTCAATAGACAGACTGTGGTATATTCATACAATGGTATATCCATATCCACTTTGCAATAAAAAGAAATTAACCAATGATATGTTACAACATGGATGAATTTAAAAATAATTTTTGCCAAGTAAAAGAAGCCAGAAAAAAGTAATACTTTATTATTCCATTTATATAAAATTATATATAGAATATAGAAAAGGACCCTTATTTTCATTAAGTGGCAGCATAATGATGGGAAATAGGAAGAGAAGGATTGAAAAAAGTTAAAGAGGATATAGATGGAACTGGAAGGGTTGATGCTTATTGAAATAAGCCAAAAGGAAAAGAGTAAATATCAGGTGGTTTTACTTACATGTGGAATATAAAGAAACAGGACAAAGGATGAGGAAAAATACAAAACTTGCAAACTGACCATAGCTCTGAGGCATCCAGCCCAGGAGAGAGAGAGAGGGATCAAAACAGTGGAGGGAAGAGCTAAAGGGACTGTGGTGATGGATCATGGGTGCTAATGTGGTGGGAAAACTATGGGGACTACAATTGAGGGGGGAAATCAAATACTGTCGAAAAATTAATATTCATTATCTTAATTGGAAAATGTTTTCATGTATGTATTCATATGCCAGCACTTACCAAATCTCACATTTAAGAATGTGCAATTCAATGAGTGTGAGTTATACTTGACTAATAATAATTTTTTTATGAAAGTTAGTTCCTCTATCACAGTACTACACTCTGAAGTGCTCAGTTGTTACTTGGAGCTGGTGGTTCCCACACCAGGCAGTGCAGTTGTGGTTTGCTTCCACTATCACAGGAAGTTACACTTTCTGTCCAAGAGTCTTGGGAAGAGCCTAGAAGCAATGGAGGAAGATAAAGTAGGGAAACTGAAAGGAGGGGAAAGGATGCCTGCTAAGAGAAGATTGTGCAATTTATCCATCTTGTAATGCAGCTGAGTAACATGAGTTGTGGTGAGTCAGTCTCAGAACTTCTGGTTCTTTCTGTAATTTTTCAGTACCCACAAATCAGCATTTATAAAACACTCTTGGCTTCTCAGTAAGGAGGAAAAGTACAAGCACTGCAGAAATAAACTCAGTTACTTTAGGGATTATAAAATGGATACAGGAAGAATATGGGGCCTAAAATATAAAAAGAAAATTAAGCTCCATATTGATAGAGCTTAAACAAACACCGTTGCTATTAACGCTATGAATGGACACAGGCAGGAAATTATTTACACATTCTCCCCAGGAACACAATTGCAAGTTTCCAAGTCCTCATGCCAGGTGGCACTTAGCAAAAACCTCACTTGCTGAAAGATTAGGAATAGCTCAGCATTTCAATCTATGAGCAATTTTGATAATCTAGATTGCTGGGCTGCAGATTTCTTTTGATATGCAGTTTGTTTCCTTTCTTCAGTCACTTGTGCACATTTACTTTCTGCCTGTCAGTTATTATTTCCCATTACACCCAATGTGGAAAGTTTCACTGAAACATTGCTACTTAAGGTCTCACTGGTGTCAGATATTGTTCAAGAGGCATATATTTACTTACTAGGGTCACACAAGCTCATTTATTTATTCCCTCTCAGAGGGCAAACTTCTCCCTGAACACTAGTGCTTATAAATTCTCCCCCAATCACTGCTTTTTATCACCGTCATGGCTTCCTGAGACACACAATCATCAATCCAATAGCTCAGTCACCAATCCCTTGAGAAAAAAAGGAAGAATAAATTGCCTTTAGCTCTAATGTCTGCTGCTCATAAAAAATGCTTGGTGTCATTTATCAACAATAAACATTGGTATGTGAGAAGTGATATGTATTTAAGAGTGAAAAGAAGTCGACTAGAACTAGATGATCATGATTTTGTCTTAATTAACATATATAATAAACTTCAAAATTAAAGTTCTCAGCTTGCCTCAAAACTCTGAGTCATTGATAAGAATTCAATTAAAGGGTGACTCCTATTCATAAATTTAATGAAGAGATGGTGCTGGATTTTCTACCTTTCATTTTCTGGGACTATGAATATTGAATTTGAATGTATTCTTCCCTGTCTCTTCAGAGTCAATCAGGATTCTAGATTTACCCGCATACAAAAGGTAGGCAGATCATTCTCTGATCCTGTCAAGTGAGGTGAAAGCTTTCTCCCCAGTGGGAAGACTTAGGAAAACCTTAATCTATTTTTAACAAAATTAGTTAAAATTTAATAGTTAAATATACTCAAAGTATATTGAATTGTATTACTGAAAAGTAGATTCAAATTGTTCCTGTGACTTTACTACTGACAGCAGAACAGTAAACATACTATTTTTAAGGTATCTGAGGTGGAAATTTAAAAATATATATATAACTAATATTTATTGACCACTTACTAAGCACGATGCATTGTTATAAATACTTTATAAGTATGAATGCATTAAATCCTTACACATTATTGTTAAACTTCAAAAATAAGCAATCTGAGGCACACAGACTCGTCCAAAATTACAGCAGTAGTGGGGGGTAGAGACAGGATGAACAAGAGGCCAAAGAACCTAAAGGATCAAAAAGATCAAGTTCTCTCTCTCTCTCTCACACATGCACATGCATTTTCTTTCATACACACACACACACACACACACACACACACGTGCTTGTGTCCATGAGCATTACCCGGACTTTAATGGATCCGACCTGGTACTGACCTCAAAGCAGATGTCTCTGATTTTTGTTGCCTGGATCTTTCTCAGAGCCCCTGATACTGTGCCTGTACCTGAGTCTGTAGATCTTTCTTTGCTTGCCTAAGTCCAGAGCAGCGTCCTATACCTCCCTTTGCAGGTCTTCTTATACTTGACCTTGGCCTAAATCAGCTTATTGTTTGAAGGGTGCTTAAACAAGCACCTTCCTCACCACTACACTTATTTTCTCAAGGACCCTGGCTTGTACCTTGGTGGAAAATAAAAGAAAAAAAATTACATCTGAACGATTTCTATTAATAGTTGTAAGATATAAATATCTTTGAAGGAGAAAAAAAATATAGTCCTTAGTGACTAAGTTCTGTCACCATTACCAAAATATCTTGCCACTATTCTTGAGGCTCTACATCTGCTGTGTCATCACCTTTTATGGAAAAAACAAAACAAAACACCAAGAAGTTTCAGTAACTTACCAACAGGTCTTCCCCCTCCAGTTTGACGTTTTTCTAATCCAAAGCTCTAATAATTCAAATGCTTGAGGATTAGAAGCAGGAAATAAATGTATGACCAAGGTTCAGCATATCACATATATACACAGTGTAAACAATTGGTTGGCAGAAAGGAAAAAGCAATTGACACTACATAAAGTCACCGAAAAACTAAGACTTTTATGTCAAAAAAAAAAAAAAATCTGTTGTATGCTCCTTTTTCTCTTCTTGATTTAATAAATTTCCCCCTATGCCTGAAATATTTGAATGTGAGTGCATGTCAGGAGCAAACCAGGGGTCTCAAATAAGGTGATTCTTTTTTTTTTTTTATTAAAATATTTTAAAATTTACATATACTTGCCATTAATTGTAATCCCCATGTATTCCCCATCACCATCTCACCAGTGCACCA
>JAGFMF010011380.1:5407077-5430885 GCA_019455555.1 Galemys pyrenaicus | reverse complement strand
CGCGGGGGGGGGGGGGGGGGGGGGGGGGGGGGGGGGGGGGTGTCATCTAACACAAAAAGTCAATGTGTTCAAGTAGACTGAACTCAAATGTACTTTCTTAGGGTACAAGATTACTCAGAGTAAACAGGAATATTTTGACTAAATCGTCCCATATATAAGGACCAATCAAAGATGCTTTATAAGGACAAGAAAATAACTAAAAAGCTTTATTGTTTGAATAATACCTTAGGAAACAAGATGCAGTTATTCACCTTGCCATTGTCAGAGGCCACTGCCATGCCCATAGTTTTCTTCCATTTTGTTCATTCATTCATTCATTGCCTATAAGGAAACACTATATCCGTTGACCTTGTATAGGTTGACCTTGGACAGTCTAGGTTACTGTTTGACATATCCAAAGCTTTCCACTATATGTGTGAGTAATAATTAACTTCTCCATTTCCTCTCCTGAGTCCCAGTTTCCCACACCTTACACACCAGAAAAAAAATTGTTGATCACCTTTGAAAAGGTGATGGCATGCAGCTTATTACCCACCTTATTAAAGGTGGGTAGTTTTCAATTACCAGATTGAGAGGGTGGCATCCACTCAAAGTTCACAGTTGATGACTGTACCTGACCTCGACTGACAGTTCTGGGTATATTCACAGTACTGAACCTCTAATCGCAGTTTTGCAGAACTTGAGGTATAAAAATGCCATTCCTTTAAAGGGCATTAGATGCATTAGCTAAATTAGAGCAGTTACTTTACAAGTGAGCAATTTTGGTTTTCAGACCTTGTTGTCAGAGGAAATAATCAACTTGCCTAAAGCAACCATGTCATGAATACTCTTTTCCCCATATTCAATACACACTCAGAGCATTGCCCTGAGAGGTGAGAAGGTTCCTTGCTGTCCCCAGAACTCAGAAGCACTGAAGCAATTCCTGCCTGAGCCTGCTGACTCTTGGGGGTGAGAAACAGAAGACCGCTTCCCAAACTGAGATAATTGCTCAGCCCCTGAGTCAAAAAAGAAAGCTAGAGAGCAGCTTGGAAGAACTTTATGAAAGCTTTTGTTTGTGTGGAACCTGAATCATAAGGCACTGAAAAAGACAGGGCTTCAAAGGCACCCTTTGTTGCTGCTTGAGGCATTTTCTTTTCAAAGATTATAAACTCCTGTAATGCAAAATGGCAGCCAGGGAAATGTTATTGTCTACCCAAAATGAGGGTACTCTGCAGTAAATCTAGATCCATGCTCACCTATCCTAGTTGAGGCATCAATCAATCTGCCATAACCATATGCCTCTGGGGATGCCTTTGCTGTAAGGCAAGCACCCAAATCACCCCAATCTAGTGAGTGTCCATCTTAATTTCAAAGGCATCTATAAAGATGTGCTCCTTCCTTGAGTAAGCTGATCATTAGCATTAAGAAGAAAGACTGCTGTTCACCATTCCACCAGAGTGAGACCAGCCCACACAACTCTGAACAAACACCATTTTTTTCTCCATGTTACATTTTGGTCAGTGACCCTCTTTACCACCTCTGTATCCTTACTATGACTTGTCCGCTAACATGTTTTCTCCATCTTCAGGGACTTGGATGCTCAGTATTATTCCCAGGATTTCAGAGTCCCCCAGTTCCTTCCCCACAACTGTACAAACATGTCTTTTCTACATGCCTTCCTTTAAAAAAAAAAAAAAGATTTATTTATGCATACAAGAACTAGGGTACAGGCCAAAGGCGTCTGTGGGGGGTGCATGGTGAGAGGATTCACCAGAGACAGAGTAGGAGCAGAACAGGCAGACTGACTGAAATACTGAGGGGAGCAGCAGGCGAGGCAGGAAAGTTCTGCTGCGCCATGTGGGCCACCTCCCAGGTGGGGATAGAATTCATGCCCCAGTGGCTGCTCATGCTTCACAGCACCACCAGGGAGGCCCCCAGGCCTTCCCTTTCAATAGGTAAAACCAGATTTATTTGATGAGCAGAATTGGTGTCCCCAAACTTCTGTCATTTGTCAGTCATTCCCATATTTTTTGCTCCTATCTATAAAGCAACTGAAGTGATATTTACCTAATACTTTTTTAAATTGACTCACTTTTTAAATATAAATAATGGCTTGAATTTTAATCAACTAAATCTGTGAAACTGCAGGTTTGATATGTTATTTATTTTAGTAACATATCAGGTTTGATATGCTATTTTAGTAACATCAGGTTTGATATGCTAGTTATATGTATAATATATAACTATTAAAATTTTAAAAATTCATCTATGTACCACTAAAATCATCTGATGTGTCAATAGTGGTGCATTTCTTAAACTATGGAAAATAATAGTTAAATCAAGTTACAGCATTGGCTAACGTTAGCCAATGGGTCTCCAGTTCTGGATAAGGACAGCACTGTAATGGAGATTTTTTAATGTTTTTAACCCACTAAAAGATGACAGAATAAAACTTTTAGAGCTGTAGAGAGATAAATTGTTTTCATTGTCTAAGATTATACAACGGTATTAATGTTTTTGCTGCCTTCCCTACTGAGTCCATCATTCCTGGGCCTTCAGTGTATCTATTTGCCTTCTTCCCATATGTGGATGTTACCCCTGAAAGCTCTGAACTCATCAGGCTAAGGAAGAAAGGTTTGAACCAGGTTGTCTTAAGTATTTTCCTGCTGGCTGGCATGTCACATCCACTCCAGGCTCTCTCCCTTTCTGTGCAACATGATGTCCCTCAGTTGACATCAGGGTATCTTGCTTTAACCAATAAAATATGAGGGAAGCTTAAAAATGTTCTTGTAAATCTGCCATCGAGTTCAATAGCATTGTTTTAGAAGCTGGTAATTGGTATAAGAAACTAAAATAATGGATCAAAGCACTAAAGTACAATTCCCAAACGAACTGAAAACAATCTTCTAAAGCAAAATTAAGGTTGTAAATCTGTTCTAAGGAATAGTTAAATATTGCAGAATGCAACCTTTGTTTCTTATGTTTAAGTCCTCTTTTTGATGTTTATTTAGTCCACTGATTTCTTATTTATTGAATTAAAAGTGTATAGTTATGCAAGGGGAAAGAAAAAAAATCACTTGTCCAAAGAACAACAGCTGTCAATTTCTTATTCTTTGTCTCACTGAAGCGCCTTTTATTTCAGAGAGTGGTTTGGAAGTGAAGACTTTTTATTTGGATGAAATGGGGTGGTCAGCTTTGGTAGATAGAACATGAATGTCAAATTTCCTTTCTAAGTAGAAGCTTCATATTTTCAGTAAATCTCTGGAATGGTGTCCTTGTTCCTTTAAATGGTGTTAAAAGTTGCACTATTAGTTCTTGTCATCTTATAAGACAACCATCCCTGGATAGTATTTGTATCTGGCAGCATGATGATTGGAATCAGGATTTAATTAATTATGCATATTAAACAACTGCAATCACACATAATCTATTAACCTGGAATACTACTGGGATGTTTCCTGTTTTAGAATCCTAGAATTAAAAGAAAAAAGTGCACAGATGTCCTTTTTATTATCTCATATTCAAGAACAACATTGTAAGTATTTTTAAAATCTACCAGTAGTAGAGTTTGTGAAGTTAAATCCGTTTTGCTTTCATACTGCCTAAGATGGAAAAAAATAAAGAAGGAAATTTGGAGCTCCTGAATGCAAACTGAATACTGTAGGTAACCCGAACATAATTCCTTATCATACAAATCCTTTGCCTTTATCTCAAGATCTAAAATGTTATTCAAGGGGATGACAGAGAATTTCTTGAGAGGGTATTTTAATTTTGTGAACACACTGACTGTTCTGTGGCTATGGTGATGGTTTTCGTACCTCATGCAATTTCTCTACACAGTCACATAAACCTTTACTAAAGCTTTCAGCAGATTTTAAATTGAATTACTCTATTTCCCTCATGTTTCTCTCTCCACAGTATAATTGTGCTATGTGTGCTAGCAAGAGGCCTCTTTTCGGCTCCAGGGTAGGACTTGGGAAGACAGAAATTTATTTCTGGGGTCCACCCAGATAGAATTAGAAAACCTTCCTGTAGTCACTGAGGATCAGAATACATGCTGTGAAGGATGAAGTTTGCAATCACTTTTGGAAGGGGTTATACTAAATGAAGTAAGTTAGAAGGCTAAAGTTAAACACTGGGTGGTGTCACTAACATGGAATATAAAAAAACCTAACTAAGGTCCAGATAAAGACAACTTCAAAATCTAACCTTTGAAAGCTGAGTTTGTTTCAAATGAGGCACCATTGGGTCAAGAAGCAGGACAGGCATATTACTGCACATATCTTTCCCATTTTGTGTGATTATAAAAATGCTGGGATGAGTTACATCATTTCTGACCCCATACTATCAGATTCATTCTCTACACTGCAACCTGGATGAAGTTTCTAAATAAATGCAGTCAACTCAATTCCACTTCAAAACTATTCCCTGCTCCTCCACTGTCCTCAGGATAAAGTCCAAATTGCTTAGCACAGATTAAACATATTTTACCATTTGACATTTGTCTGTATCATTGACTTTAACTCTTGACTTTCTGCTCCAGACAAGCACAATAAATTTTAGTTCTTAAAATTTACCAGGTAGGCTTTGGGAACACTAATATAAAGTATGCTATTAATTAATTAATCTTATTTTTAAATGTATTTTTAACTGAGGTAATATTAGGATAACCCTATCAGTTATTGTACAATTGTGCACCCGCCACCAAATTACCCATAGTCCACCACCATAGTCCATTATGCTTTCATCCCTTTGTTTTACCCCTCTCCGACCTTGTCCTACTCTGGATGCTTTGGTTCTATAGTCAGCTTTCAAAGGTTAGATTTTGAAGTTGTCTTTATCTGGCCCTTAGTTAAGTTTTTCTATATTCCATGTTAGTGACACCACCCAGTGTTTAACTTTAGCCTTCTAACTTACTTCACTTAGTATAACCCCTTCCACTTCCATCCATGTTGCTACAAATGACATGATTTTATCTTTCGTTATCAATGAGTATACAACATCATCTTGACCCATTTGTCTGTTTGGGGGATTGAGTTTGAAGAAACCCTATTTAGATGAGAATAGGAGCTTAGGAGCTTAGAAGAAGAATGTCCACATGTGTGAACCTATATCTGCTGTAGCAAACATACATGACAGCTCTCATAGGTAACTCTATTTCTACCCCCAGTGGAACTGAGGCTAGCCTTCAGAGGACAATAGAGGCACTTTGATTCCCATATATACACGTGGGCATTACAATGAACATGTGTACTTTTCCACTTGCTCTCTTTGCTGTTGTTTGTTTCTGAATAAATCCATGTTGTTGTTGAAATAACTGATTACTTTTGTCTGAGGTCAACAGCTTGTTACCCAAATTATTCATTCCACCTACCACCTGAAATGCTTCCCCCAATCCCATGTCCTTGCCTGAATGACCCCTATTCAACCTTCATATCTCAGCTTTCCCTGACCCAAAGGCCTGGATTTGGGGTTGTTCTGCTGTATTCATTTAAAACCCTGCATTTATCCTTTATTGGATGGACTATGTTGTATTGCACTTAAAACCTGTTCATTTTTCACATCATTGATGTGTATATCTTGTCCTGCCTGTGTAACCTAGCACCCAACACAATATTATCTGAACAGGTCTTTCATCCAAGTTTACTAAACAAACAGAAAATGACCCCCCAATACAATGGCATGCCCATCAGTAGAACTGACAGTTTTAGGCACTATGTCTTGTTTTACTTTTCCCATTCAAAACAGTCTACTCCCTCAATAGATGCTGAATTTAATAAATATTTTTGCAGAACAACTTTTCAGCAGTTTCTAAAACTCTTTTACCTGAAGTTTTGAGCTCTCCCTGGCTCTCAAGGATACATAAAGTACCCTCTTCACACCATAGTGACACCCCTGACTCTTGATGCCATATTTCTCTTTCTCTCATTTTTTCAATTTTCATAAGCATTTTATATCTTAGCTTATAAATACTACCCTATCAGTTTTTAATTATTTTCTATTTAGCCTATCCCTCAATTAAACCATAATTTCCCTGAACACCAAGATAAATTCTCATGCTTTTTAATTAAATGTATCATAGAATCTGCAACAACACCTATTAAAATGACCATCCCTGTAACTCATCATATATTTCCCACTGAAATGTATGTCTTACTCTTTTTGTATGATATCTACTTTTCCATATTACAATCCATATTTTGGAACCTCTGTGGCATAATCCATGTCTTTTTTTTCTCCCTAATGAATAATGTGTGTGTCACTGACACAAAAATCTATGCTAGTTGCAGCTGATGACAGTGATGATGATGGTTTATCTTCAATTAATATTTATTTATTGTTTGATTTTCCATGGTAAATATATTTCTAATCTGAGAAAACCATGTGTATTCAATCATCCAATTAGTGGGATACCAGGAGACTGAAAATGTCATGTTCCATGTATCTGCTGCATTTGTACTTGAGTATCTCCATTTGGATGCCCAGGGACCCCAGAGGTGACCCCTGCCTTGATAAAGTGCTTATTTTGACAGAAGGAACAGCTGCCTACTTCAGAATATTTACCTGTAAATAACTCTTTTGTAATGAGGAACACATATCTTTGCTTAATTCAAATCTCTACATAGCAGACGGCAAGTAGTATTTAATTACCCCAGCTGCTGATTCTTCCTTGTAATTATTGTAATTATTTTGAGATTTACAGCTGTAATGAAGACAAGTAAAAAATGAGATCCTGGAACTCCACTGCAGTCCCAAGATATCAAGATTAAGTTTATGATTAATAATATTCATACACTAGCAGTCTAAGATAACAAACACCATCATCATGCTATTGTTGGGTATCTTGGGATCTAAAATTACTTGTCCTACGTAGCGTAATAAAGATTCATGAACTTTCTATTCTCATATAAAGACCTCTACTTCCCTAGACAGATAAGCCCCTTTGTGGAGACAGGCACAAGCAGGATGTGCTTACCCCATAGAATGTGTCAGCAGTGACAATTCCATCCTGGTGATAAGAAAAGAATTTGTTCAGGAAATCTTGGCTAGTATTCATATCAGTACAATGCAATATCTGTTCTGAAAATAATGTTGGAATTTATCTATAGCACTAATAATTCTTTTACTTCCTTGATAATTCCCCTGCAATTTTAAGGACCTCAAAACAACCTAGGTTCCTGGTCTTGTGTAAAATGGAGAACAAAGTATAACATGTTCCCTTCCTACCTCCACCTGCCCAATTTAATCATCTAATTCTAATGAGTGCAGGAGCAAGCTATCCAAGCTTTCAGCTTTGCACATCTCCAAGAAGGACCTTTCACATTGTACCCTTGGTGTACAACATAGGGCACCAAACACTGTGAAGTTACGCCCTTCTCACATGGCAGAGGTGATGCTGGAACTCAAGCTGCCTGCACTATGACTTGGAACCAGATCCTGAAAATGTGTGCAGGATAAGATTCTTTACCAGTCAATTCTTTAACTCACCAATTGTATTTTCCCAACTATACCAGCTAGGTATATCAAGCTTAATGGAGCAGTAACAGATAATGGAAAGAAATGTGGAGCTTACTCCATGGTCCATGTAGTGACAGTAATCTACTAGTGAGCACAGGTGGGGGTGACACATACAGTGTATGCTTGTACTTACTTAGGATGTCAAAGAAGATAGTACTTACTAAGTGTCTATAGAGTACCAGACAGCTTAATGTATATTATCTCTTTATATGTTTAAACTCCTTTTTAAAGAAGATACACTTACCTCTGTTTTAAAGTTGAGAAAACTGAAGGAACAGCGCAGCTCTCAGAACTCTTTCCATGACATCACACTGTTATCGAGAAGAGAACATTTTAAGAGAATCATGATTATATGCTACAGTAGAGGTGATAGAAATGTGAATGCTACATAGACAATTTTAAACATTCCAGTAGTCATGTTTTAAAAAGTAAAGCAGGTAATAATGTCAAGATTTTATTTAACCCGATATATCAAGCATATTACCATTTCAACACATGAAACAATTATTGAGATCATTTTTCATATTAAGCCTCCAAACTTTGGTGTATATTTTACATTCAAAGTACGTTTCATTTTGAACTAATATATATTTTGAATTTACAGGACATTTCAATAGCCACATGTGGCTGGTAGTTGCCATACTGAACAATGCAACTCTATAATGTGTATATTATATTTCACTAAAGGAATATTTAATAACAATAATTATCATTGATGAGACTGAGTGAGAAGTTCCCTTTGCCATCCTTCCTTTCTTCATTCATTAGTCCACTGAATGCTGGCTGAGCACATAGTTTACAAGAAACTCTGGGAGATAGAAAGAAAATTGATCCATAATTTGTGCTTTCAGCGAATTCATGATTAAGTAGGAGAGATAAAAGTAATCAAAATAATGAGAATGGGAAAAGTTAAACATACCACAAGAGAAGCACAAATAGATAAAATGCTACACATCTTCAGCAAAAAGGAAGCCTTCTTCCAACAGGAAATCAAGGAATTTGGAGTGGAGGATGACATACAGAGGAAAGAGTTTAAGCAAAGGCACTGAGAAGGGGGACTCATGGACTGTGTGTGATGAATAGTAAAATGCTCTCTAATACTGAAACTGAAAGTGAGTGAGGAAGTGGAAGAGGGAAGGTTTGAGGACCAACAGCTGTTGTGGCTTTTGATCAAGGGACTGATACCATCTTCAGAGGTTTAATTTGACAACACTAGATAATTTGAAAGATATATTGAGACTGTAAAGAGACTTCAGTAATCATCTGGGCAAAAGAGCACTGACACCAGGCCTCCTTGATGATGCAAGGGGTTAAGTCTCAGCACTAAGATGCTTTTGGCAGCCACCTGAGCATGAGTTCAATCCCCAGCCAAGGAGCTAACCCACATGGCACAACAGACCTCTCCTGCCTTGCTGGTTGCTCCCCTCAGCAGTGTATTTCAGTCAGTCACCTGTTCTGCTTCCCACTCTGCTGCCCACTCTGTCTCTGGTAAATCCTCTCACCACCACCCCCACGCCGCTGACCGACACTCCAGCTCTTGCATGCATAAATCAATCAATCTTGGGGGAAAAAATAGTACTGAAACCACAAAGGTGAAGAAGGAGCCTGGAAATAAAAAGGAGAGGAAAGCACAGGAAGTACTATTAGAGATTGAGTTTACAGGATTGCTAACTGCATGCAATGAAAGAGAAATAATCCAAGACGCCAGGGGTCTTGTGTAGTACTAGTGCCATTAACAACAGAAAATACATGACAAAGAAAATAGAGTAAAATATTTTGGAGGCAAGGTGATGACCCAGTTTGAAACTGAATCGTATTGATACCTTTTATTGGATAAATAAATAAAAAATAATGTATAGCTACTCTATCTCCTCAAGTACAGACATAGAGAGAAGAATGAGCTAGTGTGTAGGGGAAATGGAACTTTGTAAGTTTAGGTAAGCAAGCATTCTCACATTTCTGTGTTCAATATCCTCAAGTGTAAAATGATGATAGCTCTCTTGGGGTCAGATGACAGTCAAATGAATCGGTACTGCTAAAAGTTTTAGAACAGTGCATGGTCTAGAGTTAATACTCACGAAATGCTCGCTAGTATCATTGCTAATACTACGTCAGTTTTTCCTTTGGGTGATTAGTTGAGACCTACTTGTCACTTGACCCTGAAGCAAAGAAGATCTCCCTGACATCTTATTTCTATGTGGAAGGCAGAATCAGCAAAAGCTTCTTCGATGATACAGGACAAAGATATTCTCTAAGAACCTTGTACTTTGTGGACAATTCTGCCTCTAGTCAGAAGGGGAGGTGGTGGTGTGAGAATCTCAGAGTCAGGAGATACAATATGCTCTAGAACATTCACTAAGTTTAATGACTTAATTCAGTCATCTTGTACCAACTTAAAGTAGCCAATTGTTAATTTTAATAATGTTTGATTGGCTGTTGAATATAGCCATTATTAAAAATGAAATTTTATAAGATATGCAAATAGATAAAAAATATCTAAAATAAGGTGATAAGGTGATAAATATTTTAAAAATTTAATTATTCCAATTATTAATTTTTAATTATTTTACTATCCTCTGAAATTATTCTTATCGATTGTATCTGCTGGATGGAAATACTATATAATATGCTGTGCCATTTCTCATCTCTTTCCCCATATTCATTGGTAGCTTGAAATGAGTGGGAGTATTTATATCACAAAAATTGGCAAAAGCTTCAAATCAGGGTTTGATTTATTGTTGTTTTGATTGTCTTGGTGTGAGAATGGTAAACAATAGCTCATAAACCAAATTAAGACTATTTGTATATAGTTTACGAATTAAAAGTGATTTTCATATTTTTGTGAAAAAAATCAAAATAATATTTCATAAAATGTGAAAACTATGTTAAATTTGAATGTTAGTGTGCATAATTAAAGTTTTACTGGAATGCAGTCATCTTTATCTGTTTATTTCTATGGCAGAGTTGCATAGACAGAGATAGTTTAGATAGAGGCCATATGGCCTGCAAAGATTAAAATAGCTACTATCTTGGCTCTTTGCAGAAAAAACTAACCAACCCTACTTGGATTTAAGAAAATATAACTAATGCAGATTAAACTTTTTAAGTGCATTTTACTGGTGACTACATTGTAATATAAAAAATTCAGTAAATAGGTGCAGCAGACCTTTTCTGCGTTGCCCACTCAGCAGTGTATGTTCTCCCCTCAGCAGTGTACTTCTGATCTGCCTGTATATATAGGTACACTTATTTTCACCCAGAGAGCTAGTTTTTAAACATTTAGCGTCATGTCACTTACTACTTCATATTCTTACCTACCTCAGGAAATGGGAAAATCCCAGTTGATTCAGGGAGTGGCCATTCCTTTGTAGTGATATTATTCTGCTATTTCAAAAGGATAGCTCAGAAGTTTAGAGTCTAGAAAAGGCTAAAATGAATATTCAGTCTGAGCTCCTTTGAGAATCTTTTTCTTTAGAATAGACTTTAGTGTATTATGCAAACTTTAACCAGAATTCTTGAACTGAACCCTGGCCTTCTCATCAGAGATTTTTTTTTTCAAATCTAAATTTCTATTTATTTTATATGTATTTTACATCATTATTCCTTTTTGTACAATGTATGCTTTCTTTTCTCAGGTGTAGTCCCCATGGAATTCCCACCACCAATTCACCCGTGCACCATCTCCATAGTCTCTTGCACTCTCCCCTTTCCTGTTTTGATTCCTCTCCCGCTCATCCCTTACAAGATGTCTCTGATTTATAGTTCACCTGTTAATTTTGTCTTTTAATTATTATAATTATTTTTTCCTGATCATTTATTTGTTTCCCTTACATTTCTTCTATAAGTGAAACCATCTAATATTTTTCATTTCTTTATGGCATAATCCCTTCTAGCTCCATCCGTGTTGCTGCACATGGCATGAGTTTATCTTTTTTGATTGCTGAGTAATATTCTATTGTGTAGCTATACCACATCTTGATCCAGTCATCTATTTTTGGGCATTTTGGTTGTTTTCATATCTCATCTATTGTAAATAGTGCTGCACTAAGCATAGGGGTGCAGGTATCCTTTTAAATTAATTTTTTTGTGTCCTTTGAGTAGATTCCTAGGAGTGGAATTGATGGGTTATAGTGTAGCTCCATTTTTAGTAATTTGAGGAACCTCCACACAGCCTTCTATACTTGTTGGACCAGTTTGCATTCCCATGCAATGTAGGAGTTTCTTTTTCACCATAGCCTCACCAACATGTGTTGTTGCCTGTTTTTTTGATATGTGCCATTTCTCATTTGTGTAAGGTGGTTTTCATTTGCATTTCCCTGATTATAAGTAATGTTGAACATTTTTTCATATATCTGTTGGCCATTTGCATTTCCTCTTTGGAGAAGTATCTTTTTAGCTCTTCTACCCTTTATTTTTTACTGGATTGTTCACTTTGTCTTTGTTGAGTCACATCAGCTCTTTGTAGATCTTTGTGATCAGTCCCTTATCAGTAGTATTGTGTGCAAAAATTTTCTTCCAATCAGTATGGTGTTTCTTTGTTTTGATTAATGTCTTTTTTGCTGTACAGAAGCTTTTTAATTTAATGTCAGTTTATCAGAGTTTTGACATAGGTTATTTTAATTTTGGAATTCCTTTTTTTTTTTTTTTTTTGGTCCATATTCTCCTTTCTCCAAATTGGCCTGGAATCCTACTTTTGAGAAACCATGATACATAGAGCTCTTTTGAAAGTCCCCTAAGTGACATAAAAGCTTGGATAGCTCCTAAATCATTTAGTGGAATACTGCTTCTTTCTTTCCCTTACCTCAATCAGAGTACATAAGCTGAGACCTCAGGAGCTATCACACAAGTGAATCTTAGCCTCTGGACATTGATAAATGACAACAGAAAAAAATCCAAGTGCTCCTTGCTCTCTTTGCAAGTTTTGCTAACCACAGAATGAAAGAAGGACATGTTCAAGACCTGAATGCAGAATTTGGACATTAGGTCTTTGGGCATATCTTTTCCTGTGGCTAAATTTGTTCACTCACAGAAAATAACTACTCCTTTTTTTCTGTATAGCACAGTTAATCTAGCATTAACAATTACGTGATAATATATTAACGTAAAGATAAATGCATGAAAGCATTGGATTGGTAGCATTCACAAGAGAAGAATGTATTATATTGTTATTTTCTGAAGTGTAGGAAATTTATGCGGCTCATTTAAAAACAGCTCATTTCACCCGAATGTGCCTCCTAAGCAAATGTGTTTTAGGCACTAAATCAATGCTTTTATGTAATCATTTTTAAATTGGGGAGCCAGTTTAAATTACAACCATAATCAAAATTAATAGTGTGACAATTTTTGAAACATTCGGTGTCTGAGAAAATTATCACACGACTTCACTATTAGACTGTGTTACCAATTGATTTTAAAACTACTCTGACAATCTCACGGTTAGCTTGTGCTGTCATTGACTAACATGTCACATCCCACCTTTCATCAGCTAACTATGCTGCTGCCAAAATAATGTGAAGTCAAGTCTGCTTATAGTTCTCAAATGAAGGAAATATAGGGGGTGGAATGTTTTAAATTAAGCAAGCTTGTTATTCTTATAAGGATAGAAAAACTTAAAAATAGTCGGTGCCAACCCAGAAAGCTTATACTTGTATTTCATATATTAAAGCAGTTCTAAATATTATGTGCCATCCCTCTGGAAGTTTCAAAGTAAGAAATTATTATCTTTTTCATCTCACAGCTTTCTTACAAAAGTTGTAAAAGCTATTTTGCCAGTATATTGACTGAAGCAAGATGCTTTCTAATAAGGAAAAAAAAGATAGATTACTTATACTATGAATATACTTATGAAAAGTGTTGCCCCTCCAACACTCCTCTAAGCTTTGAAGTTCCTTCTTAAAACTGTTCAATTTGGGGGGCCTCTCTGGTGGTGCAAGGGGTTAAGTCACAGCACTATGAAGCTATCCACAGTCACTGCAGTATGAGGGAGGTGACCCACGTGGCTCAGCAGACCTTTCCTGTCTCAGCTGTGCTCCTCTCAGCAGTGTATTTCAGTAGATCTGCCTGTTCTGCTCCCCACTCTGTCTCTGGTGACTACTCTCACCCCCACACTTCTGGCCCATACCCCAGTTCTAGTATGCATAAGTAAATAAATCTTTTTTTTTTAAATGTTTAATTTTTTAGAATGTAGAACCATGTAGTAAATAACTAACAGGCAACTCAAAGTGTTGCCTTCAAACCAGTAGTTATTGTAGCTAAACTAGGCCTGAACAATGGGTTATGGATTTGACCTTTACTCTATCATAGTAAGAATTCTGAATAATTTAGTTCCACTAAAAGCACTGATTAAGTTAGGCTTGTATCCATAGCAAGTGTAATTCCCGACAACAAAGATACATGTATATTCATATATGTATGTATATCTCTCTCTATTTGTGGATATTATTCATATATGTGTCATCTGCAGTGATTTGTTTCGATGAAATTAATTCATTAGACCAATAAGATTGTGCAGAAGAGACCATGGTGATATCATTTAATTGTCTAGAATCTGAGTTTTGTATCTTCTTTGAAGCACCTGGCATTTTTCATCCTGTTCTGGCAGCCCTGTTTTTAGTTTCTCTCTCTTCTTTTGCCAGAAATGAAACCTTGACAATGTGCTATATCCCCCTAAAGTCTGATTATAAATCACATCTGTGTGATTTTCTCACACAGCAGCACACAAGAGCTTCACATTGGGCTGTAGAAATCTACACAGCTGGAGCTGAACTGTGATTTTATTCAAACTCTCCATGAGAATTAGAGAATTCTGGCATGGGTGATAAAATAGACCTCTGTGAGAAGAGATAAAAGACAAAAGGGGTCCAAACAGAAAAAAGAAACTCAACAGAAAGATACATTGTAGTTGCTGCTGTTCAGATTGACTGGAAGATGACTTCCTATCAAAATTAGTATAGTGAGCCATACTAGAGAGCAGATTAAATGATATCTATTGTGCTTCCTACATGCTGGCAATGACCTAACTTTGGGGATACCAAGACAAATGAGGCTTGGTCCTGACCCTAAGGGAGCTTAGAGATTAGTGGATTTATGCCCAGTGTGATGAACTAGTAACGTACAGTATGCAGCTGGGAAAGAGAACAGGGCATTTGGTAGGATGGGGTGAAATCAGAAAATTCTTCCTGAAGGAGATGATGTCTAAAATCACTCACTAATGCATAATAAGGAGATTGTTGGACTTAGACTCCAAAAGGGTCCTATGTCTGTTACTCATTAACTATGTGATTTCTAACAGTCGTCATGGAGACTAGCAGGTATCATCTTTTACTGTATGTTGACAGGCTCTGTGCTAAAGACTACATGTGTCATCTATCTTGTGGGTGAGACTTACTTATTTTTACTCCCATTTACAGTTGAGAAAATTTTATTCCATAAAGATTAAGTCATTTGCTCATGGTCAAGGAATGAGTTAAGTGGCTCTAAGCCACTGCTATTAGCTATCACTGTAAACTTAAGATCTGTCAAGTCTTGGACTAGTTTTTCTTAAAATGGGGCTAATAATGTCATTTCTATTTAATACACAAAATTTTGTGAGAGATATAGTTGAGATAATAAATGATATAATGTAGATAAATGATATAATGTAGTTGAAAGTGTTTTGAAAAATGTAGATCAAATAAAAATACAAAATACTAATAATGGTAATATGGAATTACCATGTACTGTTGCCCCATAAGCACATTATTATATTCTCCCCATGCCAGAGTTACAAAGTTTTGCGTAATAGTGTAGCATGTTTAACATCCAGAGGATATACTAATTGCTGATGTCACTATGGAGTAATATCCAAGGACACAGACCATTCTTGCCTACATCCTTTATCTTCAACACTGCAAACACTGCAGTTCCTCAAGCTCATATTAGTCACAGGAAACAAAACAGGAGATTTTCTGGAGGATTCCATTTGAAGCCTGTTCCTCTGTCAACTCCCTTAGACACAGCTTAATTGCTGTTCGGGAGGAGGAGTTCTGAGTGCTCCTGGACTGAATGTGATCTTTCCACTGTTTCTGGAGTTACTTTCTTGGTAAGCACCTTTGGATGAGGTAGAGGGGAGCTGAGTACATATTGCTGGGATAAGGTCAGTGCTGGGATAAGCACCCAATCTGGGGTGCTTGGCCTCTTGTGTTTGATGAGAGAGAGAAATGGAAGAGGGAGAGAAAAACTTTGAGGATCTTCCAATTGAAAGCAGAGGCTTCACCCCTATCCCTTCTGCTTGGTCACAGGATAAACATTTCACAGCAGAGAAGTGGAAACTGGAGACTAAATGTTGGCTTTTCTGCACATTTCTCAGAGTTATACTGCCACATAGAGGTCATTGAGTGGTCAGAAGTAAGTGGGTGGCAGAGATAACTCCTCCAAGTTCAATGTTTTTCCAAGTACAGGAGGGAAGAATCAAATAGAATGTTGCTTATTTATAATCCCATTTTAAATTTATGTAAATCTTGGCTCACTGCTTATTTCTAGCAGATGTAAGATAGTAAGGTCTAGAATTCACAGCAACGCTTAGAACAAAGAAGTTGAATGCAGTCATAACTTCTTAAAAGATTCTAGTCTGAAAACAATAGTCAAACGATATTAAGCTCTTTTTTTTTTTTCCTGAATTAGGAGTCATAGGGCAATTTGCTTCTCAGACTTTAATGTGCACATGGATCACCTGAGTGTCATTTAAATACAGATATAGACTCAGTAAGTCTGGGCTGTGACTCAGGGTTATACAAATCTAATAAGTTCCCAAATGATGTTAGGGTTACTGACCCAAAGTACACACTTTGAACAACAAAGCTGTAAATGCAAAAATAAATGAAATTGCATTTTACTCCTAAGGATCTTGTGTTTTGTCACAAGAAGGACTGTTTTTATTGCTTCAAATTACCAGTGTGAAACCTCTGATAACATGTTTTTAATTGTGGGGAAATACACATAAAATTTACCATTTTAATCATTTTAAGTGTACAGTTCAGCAATGTTATGTTTATTTGCATTGCCGTGCAAGCACCCTCTACATGTCTTCCATCTTGTAAAATAGAAACTCTACATTAAACACTTCCCATTCCCCCATTTTACTTCCCATACCCTCATTTCACTTCCTGATTCTTGATGCTATGAATTTGTTTACTTTTGATTCCTCATGGAAGTGGAATCATACAGAAGATGAATATTTGTATGGTTAATAGGAATGTAGACTGATACAGCACCTGTAGAAAACAGTATGTTTCATAATATACATAATATACATACATAATGTATACATAGTATACATACATAATATACATACATATATATACAACAGTATACATAATAACAGAATGTTATTTTTAACATTCTCAAAATGTTAAAAATAAATCTATCCCATGATCCAGCAATTCCACTCCTAGGTTTCTACCCAAGAAATGGAAAGACATTCATTCCAAGGGACATATATACTCCTATGTTCACTGCAGTACTGTTTATAATAGCCAAGTTTTGGAAACCTAACTGCACAATGACAGACGAATGGATAAAGAAGATATGGTATTACATACACAGTGAAAAACTACTCAGCTATTAAAAAAAATAGATGAAATTTTATAATCAGTAACAACATAGACAGAACTGGAGGGGGTTATGCTAAGTGAAATAAACCAGAAGAAAAATACTAAATGATTTCACTCATAAGTGGAATAGAGAGAAACAAAACAAAGGAACTGACAAAAACCAAAACAAAAATTAGAAATCTGACTATAATGTAGAGGCTACCAGAAAGGAAGAAGAGGTAGGGAGCAAAGTATGGAGAGACCTAATGGACTAAAGTGGAGGACTATGGGTATTTTGTGGTGGTTGTGATGTGGCAACATACACCTGAAAAGTTGTGACCTTATGTGTCTGAATCACATATGGTGCTGTCAACCAATGTTAACACACACACAGAAAATAAAGTTTTTAAAAAAAAGAAATTAAAGTGTAGAACGGTCTAGATAATTATTTATTAATCCTTTTTCTCTAGGACAGTGTTTCCGAACACTTTCCTTGAAACATTGCTGTCCTTGTATACACTGACAGTCTGTGTAAAGAATGTTTTCTTGGGTCAAGTACATTTGGAAAACACTGTTTATTCCCTCCCGTTAGGGTTTATATGACTTTTACATTAGTTTGGGTTTCCCAAAAGCAGAAACCAAGACAGGAATGGATTTGCAAGAGATTTTGGAGGGAAGTTGCTTGTGAAAGAACAAGGAGCAGAACCTGAGGAGGCAGGGAGTAGCTGCTAATCACTATGCAGGTTGGAACTCTGTGAAGGAGAAAATAGAGAGAAGAGCATTGAATATGAAGAAACTCAGTTTGTCACAGAAGTTTGCAGAAGATTCTCCAGGAGTCCTTGAGCCAAAATCATCAGACAGATTCCACACCTATTTGGAACAGTCTTCCATTTGCATTCTTACTGTGCTCAATAATTTGAAGCAGAGAGAGGGAAATGCAGCCTTCTCCATGCAAACGTAGGAAACTTCAGAGCACAGAAACTGGGCCCTGGGTCAATCACCTTACCCTCAGCAGTAGACCTGTGGGTATATTATCATGGTCACCAGAGCTTTCAACCATTGAAGACTGTGAGGTCTCCACTAATTGAAAATTTTAAATTATTTTAACCCAGGCTTATTTCACCACGCATGCCTCACCACTGCTAAGATAACCTTCCCTCACTCCTTCCACAGCACAGCATGCATTATCAGCATCTCAGGGAGCACAGGGGTCCCTGGAAAATAGTGCACAGGATGGTGATCCCATCTTTCTTCTGAATCTTTTATTGCTCTTGTCTACTGACCATGTCAGCAATTGCTCAAAGTTCAGTGCTTGAAGAAAAATTTTTTTGCTTTAATTACAGTTCAGAAAGCACAATTGTACTGCTTTGGCTATTTCTGTTTCTAGTTAACTCAAATTGAACAGAGAATCTTTAAAGATATGGTGCAGTCCATGATATGTGTTCACCTAACCCTTTTCCTTTCCCTGGGCAAAAAGTTAAGCTACTTTTCCCAGTCCTGTGTAAACAGAAATGTATGCACCTCCAGTCTGAGGTAGTTAAATTCCAGTGTACTTTCTCGGTATTCTTTTATTCATTAATGCCTCTAAAAACAAAAGTTTGGGGTTAGCAGTGTTGAAAGACTGCAGTTACCTGGGGTCCTGAATCACTTTTTAAAGACAGAGCACAGGCAAGCTGACTAATTTGTTTGAAACCATTAGAATTTGGGGCTTATTTGTTATTTCAGCACAGCCTCGCTAAACTAGCATACTAATCCATACAATGTAAGATCCTCAGGGAGATGTCAATCCTGCAAAGATTCCTTCAAAAATCCAAAATCTTAGCTTGATGCTGTTATGTGATATAAAATCTTTTTTTTTTTAATCTCTGAGTAAAGGCAAGAAAGTCTCCTTCAATGCTGAATGAGCCCTTAAAGCTCATTCTACAACCTACAAGGCCCTGCACCTGTTTCCTGTCCAGCCTACCTCCGTTCCCCAATTCCCTGCCCTCCTCACCCTTGTTCCCTAGGCTGACTTCATTCTGGATGCTTTGGCTTTTGCTATTTACTGCTCCATTAGCACAAATAGCCTGCATTAGTCGTTCTGTTTCTGGTGGGCCGTGATGAAGGCATCCCCATGGTTCTGCCACAAAGCCAACGCTTTAGGCTTTTATAGCATCTTGAATATTGTTTTTTGGGGATCAAAGAATAAGAGCAATCAGTTAAAAGGGCTTTTGTTTATGCATTTTAGAAGCAAGTGTGTTTATGATCCATCAGAGCACATGTAAGTAAAAGCTATTGTTACCCACTACTTGGCAGCTCAGAAAGACTTTTCTTTTGAAGACAAAAAACCTTCCCTCGAAGACAGGTGGAGAAATACAATAAGGCCAAAAAGACAGTAAAGCCCTGGGTCTGGCTCTCAGAAAAACATTATGTTCCCATTCTCATCTAAGGCACACAACTTTTGTTTCAAGACCCTAATGAAAGTTTCCCTTTATCTTTTAGTTTCTTATACACTAAACATAAGAATTATGAAGAAAGTGAACTTTGCATAAGATATGGTTACCATTCACTTTGATATTCAATTGTGCCTTTTCCTTTTAACCTTATTTTATCTAAATAGAGTTTGTAAAAATTCATACTTTCCAAATATAGCACTTTTTAAGTTACTAAATCAAGGGCTAAAAATGTCTGTAACAAATATAATCCATTCATTACATTCAGCAAAACATTCGATTATTGAATCTCTCACATGAAGCCAGATACTGAGGGTACAAAGATGAGATGTATAGTTAGAAGGGCCACGGACGTGGGGTGGTAGACAACTAGCAGTCAGCAGTTGTGTGGGATTCTTTTTTTTAAGATTTATTTTATTTATGTATATAAGAGCTGGGGTACAGGCCAGAGTTGCTGGAGGTGAGAGGGTTCACCAGAGACACAGTGAGGAGCAGAACAGGCAGACCTGAAGTACACTACTGAGGGGAGCAGTGGGCGAGGCAGGAGCGGTCTTCTGCGCCATGTGGGTCCCCTCCCTGGTCAGGGATTGAACTCTGCGGATGCTTCACAGTGTGGTGCTCAACCCGCTGCGCAACCAGGGAGGCCCCATTTAGGATTCTTAACTCAATACTGATAGGTGAGGTATAGCCAATTAATTCTAGTTCTGTAGATTTACTTAGTGGTAGTCAAGTGGGACAGGTAAGTGGGAAATGATTTTCAGAGTGAGCACAGTATGCAAGAGAGGGGAGAAGGGGGAACACAATCCAGTCAGGGAACTATAAATAACTTGGCAGGGAAACTAAAGCAGAAGCTGTTAGAGGTGAGCAGGATCCTCCATGCCAGTGGTGACTTCTTTCCAGTGGAGATGAGACACTGAGAAATTAGATACAGGAAAGAGATTTCATTTCATAAAATCGAAACAGGGAAAAGAACATGGAAGAATCATTAGGAGGCCACTACAGTGATTGATACATATGAGAAATGACAGGGGTCTAAGCTAAGGCAGTGACAGCAGGAGTATGAGGACAGGAATGGATTCAGGCATTAGGAAAATAACCCTTATTAGGTTCTATTTCTATGAGAAATTCTAGTTTGATATATCACCTCAACTCTAGGCACCTTTCCCAGACAGCCTCCTGCCCTAAATGTCAGAACTGCCACATCAAATTGTCCATTGCAAACAGATATGCCAGTCTTCTCACTGTCCTGGCCTTTTCTTTTTAGTGCTTGAAGGAGAGGGAGTGAGGGGAGAAAGGCTGAAATGAGATGATATCCCATTGTTTTAAAGGTCTCAGTCCACATTATCCTTTTCTATGGTCTTTAATTGCCTTGGGATAGTGCTGTTCTGAATCATGAATATAATTCATCCCAACCTTCAAACTTCCTGCCCAAGCAACCTCAAGTTTAATATGCATGAAAAAGTGAATTCTCACTTGCATTTACCTTTTGAGGCATTATAGATTTTCTACAGTTTTAAAATCTTGGATGACTGAATATGGTTTCCCAAGGAGTGACACACATACCTAATAAACACAGAATATTAAGTGACCCACATTCAGTACTTGTATGTTTTAGTGTATTGTAAAATATGTAACTGACATCACATCTGTTATTTCATGACTATTGTTTTTCAAATGGGCTTAGGTTTAAAAGTAAATTGTATTATAGAAGATATTTAGAAATAAGAAAGATGAATAAGTAACTCAAAATTGACAGATACTGATCCAATCAAACTCATCATTCATGATGGCATTCAAGTTGAGGATGCTAAGTGGCCAAGACTGAATATTTATCTATGTGGAATTCCCCTACACCTAGAGTTTACAGCTAAATTCTATTCCCAGGTTCCTTGCAGCAAGAATGTGTATGGATCTCCATGTTCTTTCTCAAATGGGACACTGCTAGGGAAGGATATTCATGTGGAACCAAAGCATCTTTTTCCTAATGCTCATTAGAAAATGACATGAAAGATGGACCTATAATTTGATAAACCACAGAGATTTGAGGTGGCAAAAACAGTTTATTTGAATACAACAAACATCCCTCAGTTAATAGCCAAGTTGAATAGATCCCTGGTCTCCTAAGGGTGTTTGTTAAGGAAAAATTCCTGAGTGAAAACAGCAAGGTAGTGCTGGCCTTCCATTGTGTATTTGCCTCAGGTTCAGCCCCAGAGGAATAAACTGCTGAAGCCTCAGAATTGTACATTTTAGATCACACAAGTTTGGGACCAGTTCTCTGAAAACGGAGATACCCAGTTCCACAAGTTGATAACTGGATATCAGTTTTTTGTTTTATTGTATACTCAAGGGAGCAAAAACTTCCCAGTAGTATTGTTTGTACTTACTCAGATGAGCCCCAGTTGACCCCATTCCTTCTTAGCTGATCTTTCCTCTCCCATTCAGCCTGAGCTGAGCAGCAGAGCAGGCCCCTTTCCAGTACTTTCCTTTTATTTTAGAGTCTGTTGTTTTGGCACCCATCACCTGAAGTATGTGGGGAGCGGCTTCTGCACATGGGATGAGGGTCCATGCACTGAGCATAGGATAGGTTGTCAGCTGTGGACACAAATGATGCATCTTGATGATGTGGGGAAAGAGCGAACAATGACTGTGAAGACTAAACCAGGGCTAAGTGGGAGGACACAGAGCTGAGACCAACAGTGGGGAAGAGTGAGGGGGGAGGTAAAGGGGGAGGAGGCCCAGTGCATAGTTGTGGAGGATTTATGGTGCTTTGCTTGTAGAAGTGGTATGTTAACATATATTTAAAGAGGTGTGAACTTATACCCCTAAAACATACAACTGTTTCAAGCCAATATCACCTCAAAAAAATAATTTAGTAAAGTTAATATGATTGTGAATCAAGTGAAAATATATATATCTATTATACACACAGACATATGTAGTGTAACTGCTCTTTTCTATATAATGGGATTTAGAAAATACATGTTTCCCATTGTTTTGCCTCCACAAGGCCCTCTGGACTGAGACCTACAGTGGAAGGCACAGGGGCAGAGGTGCTGGTGGCAGGACACTGAGGAACACACAGCACAGAGGGCTCTCCAGCGTCCAATTTAATAAAACTTATATTCAGTCCCCTCCCCCTCAAGGTCAAGTCTATTCTCAGTTTTCCTTTCAATCTCCCAAAGAAAGTCAAAACAAAATGTTTGGTTGTCATTCTCCAATTTTCCCTACCTAGTATCTTACATAAGTACAGTTGAAGGGGCTATCTATGAATGTATAGGGAAGTGAAGTGTAGAGTCATGAAGAACTTGAACTAGAGCAGAACTTAGCATGGATGGCTCCCAAGGGGCATACATGAGGGTTAGCTTCATTGTTCTGAAGTCCCATCAAATCGTGAATTTTGTTTTTTCTGCTTCTCAGAGGATGTTCCATGGCTGAGATACATATTTGAGGGGAGCATCAATCAAAACTGAACACTGACCTAATTGTATCCCTTTACAAAATGAGCAACACATCTGCATTAGAATTAACTATGTCGCCTCTCAGAGGCAGTTGATCACATTTAGTCCTCAGTCCACCATCTTTACTGCCCAGGGATCTAGAGCAAAAGTACAATAGAGCAAAGTACCCTTGTTTATGGCCTCTCACTTCCATCTAGGCTAGGCAGTCTTCTTTGCCAATTTATGGAGAGCTATGTGTAGAGTAGGAACAGGAAGGGAAAAAGTCTCAGACAGTCATTTTTCAGAGATGACAATCCTTGGATCCCCAGAGCCCTCACTCCTAATAGTGTGCCAGATTTACAAAACCAACTCAGAGGAATTCTTGAAATAGAGATGACATTTATAATACTCTAAAATCCCAGGCAAGTGTGTGAGCTGTGTTTAATGAGTAAATAAGCTTAACACATGGTCATAAGGCAAGTTGTTTATTCTTTAAAAAAATGTTAAGACTATATTACAAGCTACTAACATCTAAGAGAATCCAAATACATTTACATTTATTCAAAATGTCACCTATACTGTAGCAACACTACTTGACACAACCTGCAGAAACCTATAAAATTTAAGATGAATTTTGTTGATCTTAAGGGTTGGTTCTGAAAATGCTTCAGTTCTGAACTTATTGGAGAGGAAGAATTGCTGGTGGTTCCATGAGAGACACATGCATGTACCTGAAAAGAGACCCAAAGCAAGTTCAGCACAAGTTCTTCAGTTTTGTAAAATCTCAGTGGGGCCACAGAAAACTTTCAAGTAGTTTTAATAAGAAGGAAGGAAGGAAGGAAGGAAGGAAGGAAGGAAGGAAGGAAGGAAGGA
>JAGFMF010011380.1:5318530-5406989 GCA_019455555.1 Galemys pyrenaicus | reverse complement strand
GAGGGAGGGAGGGAGGGAGGGAGGGAACTGTACTGAAATTGACAAAATATAATCTAGGCTTCCCCAAACCGATTTTCTTGATTTCATATGCAAGCTTACTTTTCCAGCCCAGCACCCTTTGCACCAGGTAAACAATTTGTTCTGTTTTTAATTCTAACATTTCTATAACGCATTAACCCTTTAAATATTGGGCCAACATAAGAACATTTCAGGGACTTACTTTGAAGTTTTATACTTCTCCCTAATTGCTTGCTGAGGTCGATGGGGTATATCAAGGCATGCTTTATGTAGTTCACTCAGGCAAGGCACAATTTCACTTAATGAATAGCCTGTAAATGCAGCAAGGGTTTCTGGCTAATCAAGACAAAAGAAAAAAAAATTATTTCATGTAACTCTCTAAGACATTAAAATTCTAAAGATGAAGCTGATTGTGTAATGAAGGGAATTAATTACTAAATATCCACATTTATCTCAAAAGGAACTGTAACCAATCCTCTTTAAATATGTTAGAAATAAAATATTAGGAGAATAGTCAGAGTTGTAAATTTGTCCATATGTATATTTATGATGCTCAGTTTGAGGGGCAGTTTGCTTTACCTATGAGCAGAAATGTAACTTATGTCAAAAGGCCCCTATTTACCTGAAACCCACTATTGATATAAGCTATGAAAGAATCTTAGCCAATGGCAGAATAAATTTTTCAGAACACAAAAGTAGACAAATCCATTTCTTCTAGCACAAAATTGAGCCTCAGAACCAAATCTAGGGGTCAGTTCCCAATCTTGCTGCCTTCTCCAGCTAAGAAACAATGCTAACTGCCCTGGTGTGAGCTTCTGGTCATCTTACTTGAACCCACGTTGCTTGGAGCACTCAGTGCTTACACTCAAAGGGCCCTTCTTGCAAGACAGTAGACTTGAAGATTTCCAAGCCTGTTTCTGTTGAATTAGCATGCCAACACCATGTCCTTTACATGCTGCAATTTCTCTGCTCCCCATGGAGCGAAACCATTGAGTCAAAGCCATGAAGGCTGACCTGTAGGACTCAGCAGCATATTGTAGACTTGTGGCAAGACAACCAGTTTCTTATTAAACCAACCCTCCTTCTAAGAGGCCAGTTCATGCTACATTTCACAACTTATTGGACAGATTTTATATGAACCTTGAATTTCATCTAGAAGGTGGCCAGAATCTTACCCATAAGTGTCTGTTCACAATATAGTTTGCCAGGCAATAAGCTGCTGCAGCTATCAATGAAGGAAGATATTTCAAGAATGGGTCAGCTTCAAGTAGACTCAGTTCTGCTACATACTAATAAGCACAAGAGAGAAAATCTCATTGGAGTTAGAACTTTGACTGATGTCACAGGTAATCCTAGAAATGCCAAGGGAATAAATGGTGTCTTATCTCTGTTCAGTCTATAAGGCTGAGCACAGCAATACATACTTAAAATGGAACTGGTATATCTGTCTATAAGTGGTATAACATTTATGTCATAATAAATTTTCAACATACAAGTATTTGGCCTATCTGTACAGAATATGTGATCAGTTAGTTTTCTTTTTTTTAAAAAAAGGTTTATTTTTATTTATAAATACAAGAACTGGGGTGTAGGCCGGAGGTGCAGAGGTGATAGGATTCACCCAAGACAGAGTGGGAAGCAGAGCAAGCAGGTGTACTGAAATACACTGCTGAAGGGAGCAGCGGGTGAAACAGGAAAGTTCTGCTGCACCATGTGGGTTAACTCTCTTGCCAGGGATTGAACTCATGCCTCAATGACTAGTGATAGCTTGATAGCACTGAGATTTTTCTGCACCACCAGGGAGGCCCCATTTAGTTACATGAGTAGTATTACTGGTCAGATAAAATAGCATTGCTCTGGAATGGGAACAGAATCCTCAAACAATAGGCAAAAATATGATTATATTAAAACCTTGAGGCACATGCAGTTTAGAGGCTAGAACAGAACCAGTGAAAACTTGTCAGATTAGAAGAAATATAATAGAAAATTTATATAGACATCTTTATTGCTCTTTGCATTTATATAAATACCAGATCCTAGATTACAGGGCTTGAAAGCCAAGTTTTCCAAAACAATATTTAATGCCTGTAACTAAAGTCACAGACCAACAAATGTTTTGTTATATAATGTTAGAATGAAATTGGAACCAAATCAAACTATCATCGTTCCCATTCTAGAAGTAGGAGGTATTACTTGCATGCAGTCTGTATGCCGCCTGTGTCTGTCAAAGGGTACCCATAGCAATAGCTTACTACCAGAAGCAAATTCTTAATGTAAGCTCTCTTTATACCAAAAGAAGCTTTTCCAGCCCCAGACTCAGAACTGAAGTATGATTTGGAGAGGCTACTTTTTATCCTTCTAGACACTATGTTCCTAGAAGACAGGGGGCATACCTTGGCCAGGTTCTCGGTTCTGACACAGACTCCTTGCCTTCTTAAGTACTGAAGGAGAAATTGGTTGGTAGTTGGCACTGTCAGATCAAATGCTAACACTTTCAGGAGTAGGTGCTCCATTCTTAACAGCTGTCGTTTTGTGTAAGTATCATCAGTGATGTACACAAATTCATCTACTTCCGGTGGGTATATTTCTTCATATTTCCTGTGAAAGGTTGAGAGTTTTTGTCTTCTGTACATGCCTCTTGCATGGCCCTTACACACTTAATTACTTCAAATCCACATGTCACCTAACTGTCACTACACAGGCAGGGCTAGGAAAAGATGAAGAGCTTGTTTCCAAAACAAGACATACACACTAGTGGACATGTTGGAGCCACCAGTAGGGGTAGTAACAGAAACAATTTCCAAAGGAGAATTTTAGGCTTTTGGCCTCTGGTTCACTAAAAGCTTCTGAATGACACACAAACAGATAAATGTCTCTCACCACTAGACTTTAAACCATTCCATGGGAAAGAATATTATGATAATACAATGGCAGAATAAATGTTGTCAGGTCTTAGATTTTTTTTTTTGAAAGTCATGTTCAGCTTTCTCTTTTGAATTAGCAAATGATGCTCTATATCCCAAAGAAAGGTAACGATGTAATTTCACTGATATCAAGTTTTGCTTTTGTTTCTACTTTATGTAGGGGAATCGTGGCAAGTTTTTAGGTATTAACAGAAAGCCTGTCAGAGGCCAGAGGAATAGAATGAAAACTACCACTCACTGGTAGGTGCCTTAATTAAAGGCAGCTCTTTTTCCACACAATTAGGTATTAAGATGAATGACTGATAGGAACAAGCTAAAACAGCTTGTTCACTGTAGCCAAGTTAACTGTGCTATTCTGGTAATTTGCTAGATCATAAAGAAGGTTTTTAAATAACCAAAATCTCTTTAAATGGAGACTTTTACTTGTATTAGAACACAGAACAAAGACCATATTCTAAAATATTTAAATTGAATCCTGAATTTGAGCTAATAGTTGCCTCAGTAATAATATTGGACTTGCTGCTATAAATCAGAAATATCTGAAGCGAAGAGTGAAAAATTGGTAAGATTTAGTTCCTCAGCAAATACTATAAAAATAATGATCTCTTATCAAAAGAGGTATGAAAACATTTTAATTAGCAAGCATTATCATTTCTTCAATAAATGGGAAAGTCAAATGGTTTGACAGGCTGCAGTTTCGTATTATTTAAACTAAAAAAACACTTACGAAGCCAGAAGAATAGCTGCTGTTCCTACTAGCTGCAGTTTCCCTCTGAGAACAGACATGCATGAAAGAAACCTGTCCAGGAAGTTGACAGCCAGGTAGAGAGTCTCTGCTCGCAGTTTATATTCTTCTCCAACCTCAACCAGCCAGTCCACCAGAATCGTCCGCATGCCTTCTGTGATGTCTGGTTGTTTCCTCATATAGTGTGCTTTGGGCCTGTGTCTTATCTGTTTGGAGAGTTTTAATATTTAAGTAGTTGCTCTATCAGAAAATCATTCCAGAAAACAATTGCTATTTTAAAATATTTCAAGAGCAGAACTTAGGAGGAAACTGATCAATAGTCAAATAAATATTCACCATGATAGGGAAGAAACTGAGAAATGCTTAAAGGAAGAGGGGAATGGGAAAATAACTATTCCTAAAAGTGAAATTCTTATAGACATAAGCTTTTGAGTCACAGGAAAATAATCCAAGTAATTGCTACTCAACTCACAACTACATTTCTTATGTTTTCATAAGAATGGCATTCAGTAGTGGTTATGGCCAAGAGTTTAAAACTTTATATTAAATGCGTAGGGAGATGGAGATAAGGTAGAAGTTGGGAAAACTCACTTCAGCTTCTCTAAGGTACTGATGAATTTCTTCAGCATATTCAGTCACATTGATGACATCTGTACCAAAATCTGGTACATCCTCAGACTGGGAGTGGAGAGACGAATCTACCAGCATAGGTGAAACTGCAGGGGTTCAACAGTATCAGTTAAGACAACTGACTTCAAAATGGAGTCCACTCACTAACTCTCCTTAGACAGCTATGCACAGTCATTTCTTTGTGGTTTTCTCTTGCTAGTTACATGCAATTGAGCACCACAGGTGATGGAGTATGTAAGGTATGAGCAGCTTTGAGAGAGACAGATTACCTGTGCTAAAATCCAGCAGGAAGTGAAGGTCTGACTTGAGCGTGCTGGTATCAACTTCATACACATCTTCAAGGGTCATTCCCTCTCTCTCTGGGCAGCTGTCTCTGTCCCCCTGCTCAGGCTCATCCATGTAGATGTCAAATACTTGTTTGGCCGGCACATGGACCCCACAGTCAGAGAGCACTTGCTTTCCAGCTGGAGGGAAGACATTTTCTGATCCAGAGAAACACCTTAGCGTTGCAATCCCCTGGGAAAGGAATATGATTTTGTGTGTGTGTGTGTGAAAGGCTACTCCAAGGATTATCTAGGTGACAGAAGCCCATATGACCCAAACTAGCAGGTCGGAAAGGTGAAAGAAATTTTAAATGCTTGCAACTTCAGAAAATGACTTCTTTCTGATCTTTGTCTACATTTGGGGACGAAAGCTACTTAATATCTGTCATCTTCCTCATATATGTATTAGAGGTAACTTAAGATTATAGAAAAAATAAATTGTAGTTCTCCTCCAAGATGAAATAGCTACCTCATGTATGGGGCATTACAGGGATGTAAATTCACTTTCATGCTTTTGTGTTTATAGCATTAAAAGATTTCATAAAATCCTTTACCCAAAAAAGGGTACTCCAAAAAATTGGATA
Organism: Galemys pyrenaicus; assembly: GCA_019455555.1. Taxonomy (NCBI): domain Eukaryota; kingdom Metazoa; phylum Chordata; class Mammalia; order Eulipotyphla; family Talpidae; genus Galemys; species Galemys pyrenaicus. The sequence goes on along the minus strand of JAGFMF010011380.1, from coordinate 5,401,765 downwards.
CCATACCCAAGAAGTTCTTGACACATAGTTACTCAGTTCCTACAGTTCTCCTTAAATAGTTAACTTTTAGTCCTTAACCCTTATAAAATTCCCATTTTTCACCCAGCTATTTAGAAACATGATGATTTTAGAAACTCACACTGCTAAGTACTGTTAAGTCAGAGGATCTTTTTGTATGACATAGTGCAATTACCCTTGGAGAAATCTAGCTCTCAAATCACTTCTCTCTTCTTTTTTCCTGCATCATTCACAGTGAGAACATCTCTTTGTGCCCCTCAGTGGACAAGTATGAATATGAGTCAGGTGGGTGGCCTGAAATCATCTGCTGAACCAGAGCAGGCGGAGTTTTGTGAATGTGAGTTGTACTGATATGAATGCTAGCTCTAGCTACCTGCATTAATACTTTTTTTTTATAATTAAATCTTGGTGTTTACTTTTGAGACTATTTTCAAGTTAGTACTGGCACGAGCCCTCCCCCCCTCCCTTTAATCTAGCAAGTTAAGTATCATTTATACCTGGAAAGGCAAAAACTCTTTGTGGTAGTAAAAAAGGGAAAAAAAAGAATATATAAAGAGTCAAAAATCACAAATTACTAGAACCTTATAATCATGATTCCTACTTACTACCAAGTTTGAGTTTTGCTACTATATACAGTTGAGATGTATATTTATCAAACAAATATTGATTATCTTATAATGTGCCAGACACTCTATAGAAGAATAATACAAGGAAAGGAGTGTCACTGCATTTTAAACAGTGACTAGGAGGAGCTCCAACAAAAATGATAAGAGTTGGGTGAAGGAGGAGGTAAGAGAGTACATCACACAGAGAGAAGAGGAGATCATTCTGGGCAAAAAGAACAGCATGAGCACATGCCCTGATATTGGAATATGTCTTAAAGACTCAACAGGGAGCAGATGGGGCAGAGTGACAAAAAGAGAGAGAGAGAGAGAGAGAGAGAGAGAGAGAGAGAGCTATGTAGGACATAAGGTCAGAAAGAAAAGAGAAGCCAGGTCACAGAGGCCTTACCACAGGCCATTTAAGGGTTGTCTTCTATTCAGAAATTAGCAGTCTGAATAGATCAGCAGTCTGGACAGTTTGGGGCAGAAGAGCAAGTGCTATGATCTGACTGATGTCTTAAAGGGATCACTATAGATACAGAGAACATGTAACATGAGTAAGATGACCCGGTTATAAAAAGTAACAGTAAAGGAGAAGAAATGAAGAGATACATTTTAAAAAGTAGAATCAAAAGTCAAAGATGACAAAGCCTTGCATTAAATCCCGTCTATGTTGTCTATGTTGATGACTTTTATCTCTGGCCTAGGCCTATCAGCTAAGCCAGGCTCACACAGTCAGGGGACCAGTTGACATCTCCACTTAGATCTTTGTCATCTTTGACTTTTCTTTTTCTCCCACTCACATCTAATTCATTGAGAAATCCTATTGATTCTACTTTTACAAATGTAAAAAATGATTCTACTTTTTAAAATGTATCTCTTCATTTCTTCCAACAGAGACTACTGAGGAAAGATACGAGTTGCTAGAATTGTTACAGGGCAACCCTGATATAAAATGGGTAGCTTGACTGGGTTTTCACTCAAGCCATTGAAAGGCACTTATAATAAGCCCCAACTGCAGGCACACACAACAAAGGTTAATAAAGGGTTTTATTTACAAAACAAGGGGAAATAATGCAATGATAACACAAGGAGAAGAGAGGGATACAAATCTCTAAATGTGTGCTACCAGTTTCTCAGAGCTGGAACCCAACAGCTTACTGATAGCTGGCTCCAAACCAAGAGAGCCCCCAAGGCCCACATGTCTGGCTTTATACCAAGCCTGGCTGCTTACTTTACTCTTAGGTTCCAGTGATTTACTTTTTGATGATGACTTTATAGGATTTGTAGGTCTTGGATATTGTTGGTCTGGAATGGGGGTTGGAGTCCATAAGCCTATTTGTATAAATCATTCAGGACGACCTTTCCCCCTAACAATATATTGTCCTTGAAGAGACAAGAGTACAACATAATGTTGGGCATTCACTTCACCTAAGAACAATCTTAGCAAGATGGGAATAGCAGTGTATGGCTGTGGGAGCATGCAGAAACTCTCCATTTCTGTATTCTTAGGAAAATAGAATACAAAGTAACTAGTATAAGAATGGAGGTAGAGATTTTGGAAAATTAAAAGAAGGGAAAGTATAAAATGTATTTCTAAGCAGGATGTAGAAGAATAGAACAGGGAAATAAAAAGGCAACACCAGGCAATGAAGGTTAACTAATGGTTATGAATTTAAGGTGAGACTAGTCAGCATAGACATGACTCCAAATTCTTAAGAACCAGGTTTTAGACTTTAAGTTTAAAGAAGTAAATATTGCTAGGAAAATTAAATTTGTTAAAACTACTTTAATCTCATGTTTTTTCCTCAAGGCTTTGAACAGATTTCTTTATGTAGCTCCTGCTCCTTTCTCCCTGTAGCCCATCAGATAGTACCAAAAGGCAAAAGACTTGAGTAAATGAGGGGTTTCTAATATGCTCTTGAACCTATGAATATTATTCTCGCCTATAAAATAGGAAGGATACTTGGCCTACTCATTTCATTTGACTATTGCTGTGTCATTCCACCATAAGTGTGCATTGCTGGTTTAAGGCATTGTGAAAAGCTTGTCTAATAGCAGATTTTTTTTTCCTACTCAAATTCATTTTTAAGGATCCAAATACCTTACTGGCATCTTAGTGCCTGCTTTGTTTTAAATCTCTTAAGGGAGTTGCTTAGTGATCAGTTAAACCCAAGCAACTAATATCTGATGGCTGATTATCTGTTTGCCCAAATGCCCTTTGTCAGTACTGGAGAGATGTTTGCTTTCATAGCATGCTTCTTGAGTAATATAATCCAGCCAGATCCAATCCTGCTTCTAATACTATTTCCAATGAACAGAGCAAAGGTTATTCAGATGCAGGCACAACCTGCATCAGTCTGAACCTGGGATAATCCTAGTTCCACAGTTTATTTGGCAGCATTCACAGTTCCTTCCAGTCCAACACTTGAATAACTTTACAAATACATAATCCAAACAGTTCTTGGACATATTTCCTTGATACTTAAAAAATAATAAAGAAAATGATTTACCATTTCTAGCTTGAAAATGGACTGCATAAGGAAGTCTTTTAAAAAAGTAAAAACTAATATCCCTATAGTACAGATTCCAGGATTGGAAAAACTCAAGAGATTTTGTGGGTAAAACTGCAAGAAAAACGTGTCATCTTCCCCCTTCCCCACTCAGCGACATGCGAACCCCTCTCAACAAGCAGCTTTTGCAGAGCTTCTGGAACATTACCTGGCCACAGGTCCTCCTGTACTGCCCATTCTCAGTTAGTACCCCTAGCACTGTTCTCTGCGGGGGGTCCTGGCCTAGCTGGGCTCTGGTTATCATCTGACAGGCATCAGGACCTCGGGCCACCGGAGCCTGAACAACTCCACTTTTAGAGCTGCTGAGATGCATAGCGTCAGTCTTCACAAGCTGCTGCTATGGGCAAAGAAAAGCAGAGACAAGCCAGTTAGTTAACTTCCCCCAACCAGGAACTCCAAGGATGCCGTAAATCTCTAGGAGGGAGAGCACCAACACTTAAGATCTTTCTTGCAATCAGGGCTGACAGGCGCTAGTGATCAAAGCTATTTCTGAACCAGTAATAAGCATTTCTCGAGGCTTCCTTCCAAGACTTGGTTGAATGCTGGAATGACATTCAGACAAATCACAAGGTCAGGAAAACTAAGCCACAGGTAAACTAGGACTCTAAAACTATCAGCCCAAGTCTTCTCCTGGCAGAGATGCTCATCTCCTCCTCCACCAAACAAGAGACCTAGGATGTACCGCTGCGAGAAAGTTCATCCCATTCCCAAGTGACAAGCAGGGTGCTGCTCCGCAGCCCTCCTCCCATCAGGCAGAAAGCCCCCAAACCTGCTTGAACCCACAGCTGGTCTAGCTCTTCTCAGCGTTATATCTTTATATGTGTATCTCCAACTAATATAATTAGCAAGTGCACACGAGGATTGGGGCTTCAGGGGCCAGAGGGGGCGGGGCGGGGGTGGGGCGGGCGGGGCGGCAGGGGAAGGAGGTGTTAATAGATTCCAGCCCGGGCGCTCCCGACGGCTGCAGCCCGGGCGGCCCCGGCGCTCAGCGCTAATTACTTTTAACCCACCCCCCCGCGTCTGTTGAATCGGCCAATCAGCGGCGCTCCACGGCCTCGCGGGGGGGGAGCGCTTCCATGCCAACCGCGGCCCGCGGGCGCCCCTGGGGCCGCATCGCCATGGCGACCCCCTCACCTGACGCGCTCCGGGCCGACGCGCCGCTACCCTTGGGCGTTCAGGGCCCAGCGAGGCCAACGGGCGGTGCCCGGGCTCCTCCTGTTCGGCCCTGCCCGGGCGTGCCGGGGCTGGCGGGCGCCGTCGGCACTCGTGCCTCGAAAGGCCAGCGCTTTAGGCCTGGGAGGGAGCAAGGCTGCCCTCCCCGCGATGGCGGTGCTTTGGAAGGGACAGTTCCCGTGAACCGATTCTCCCAACAGCCGCTAACTCCTCCCGCTAACGTCTTTTCCGCGGCCCGCTCCTGAGAACCTTGGCTCGGGAGAGCGACGCGGGGCCCTCGGGGCTGCGCAGGCAGTGGCGTCCTGACTGCGTTGGCCCGAGGGCGCGGCTCGCTCCCCTTCCCCGGCTTTCACACCTACACTTCTAGAAAGAAGCCGCCGAGCGGCCCCAGGTTTGAGCTGGGGTCTCTTGTTACTTGGTGGCGGCCTGCCTTGGGCCATTTTGGGGACTTGCACATGAGAGGCCGCGCCAGGCTGGCCCGGCTAGTAGTGCATGTGGTCTCACAGGGCGGGAGAGGAAATTTTGGGTTTGGGGCTCATGGTGCTAGAAATTTTCCATGAGAGCTCTTCCCCGACGGTTCCGGCAGCTACGGCTTAAAGCGAGTCCAGGAACTTGGAGATGGTAGCCCAGGAAGAGGAAGGAACGCGCGGGTTGCAAGGATGGGGCCTGGGATATTGAGGGAGACAGTGGAGAGGCTCAGAGCTCAGAACTGGTGGCTAAACAGGTCACGTGGGCAAGGAAAGTTCCTGGATCCTGAGTTCTAGCCAGGTGGAAAGTCGGGGATAGAGAAGAGGGTTGAGGAAAGGGCCTTGGTGAGGGGGTGGGTTGCAGGTGGGGAGCTTGAATACTGAGAGTGCAGGCAACTGCAGAAATGACTAGGGACAGGCAAGCCAAAAACTATGTAAGTGTGTGATTGTACAAACACATTGCTTATGTAATGTTACTGGTTTTGTTTTTTAATCTCCTATCCCTAAGTCTCTAAAGTGGACCCCAAAGGCTTTAAGCAGTGGTTATTGTAGACTTATTTTGACTGGAAATGATTGTTAATCTCTCCCCCACCCACCCATCTCTTAAGTGTTCTTAATTAATGTGATCACACAGGGAAGCTGAGTATGTGTTGTTTTACTGGGAAAATCCAATGTCTGTATTCCATGAAAAGTGCTGGTGAAAGTGTTGAGTCAGATGGTAAAAGAAAGCATCTGGAAATCAGTGCTGGGAGCAAAAGGAACGCAGGAACTGATGTGTATACGTTTATCACAAACTTTTTGATGCATTGGGAAGCAGCTAGCCCTTTGTCCGCAAGAATTCGTATACCTTGAGTGTGAAATCAAAGCAGGAACTCTGGAAACTACTGATTGCAGCAACACATGTCACAGGAGGGTAGGAGTCAAATGCTCTTTTTGCGAGGTGGCTCTATCTGGTGGAAGAAAGCATTTCTGTTCTGTTATCTCCTGCTGCTTTTTTAAGTCTGCCAGGAAGCCCTCCCTCCACCTCTTGGTGCCACTTGTGATTTGAGGGAACAGTAGAGGGCCCAGTGGTGAATCCCAACGTTACTGAATCAGGAGCGAGTCAAGTACCAGGGCAGCTTTGGCATTTACAAGATTTTCTTGCACTCAGGCGACCTAATACCTGTACATTATCCCTTTTTGATTTGGTTCCCCCAAACAAAAGTAAACCAAAACCTGAATTGTTTGCTTTCTTCCAAATCAAAAGAGCCATTGCAAAATTTGTATCTGCAGTCTCTTATTTTGATCCTCTTCTAGGATTCAAGTTCCAGCAAGGAAAGTGGTAACTCTGGACTCCTACAGAAGCAGCTTTTTTAAGTTGGGTTTTCACAGACTCAAATCTGTTCAGGACCAGCAGACAAGTCTACTAATGTAACTAGTGTCTCTCAGCTTCCCTTAGTTTTGAAAACTACCTTTTAAAATAAACCTTATTGGGATCTGAAATTATCCCATTTTCCTTTGCCCCTACCTCCTCTCATGGATTACTGGAGTCTAGTCTAGCCTAGATACATATGAAATATTGTCATTATATATTGCCATCTTTTCCAAACACTTTGTTAAACTTGGCAAAGGAAAATAAATGCTTTGTAGCTTATGATTTCTTTATTGTTCTGCCTTAGGATTCATTAAATATTCATTAAGTATTAAATCGTTGTAGTCTTCTGGCCAGACCTTAAATAAATCCAAATTAGTGAATATCTATTTTATATGTGTGTACATACAAATTCAAATACGTGTTTAACTTTGTAGTACTTAGCCTTTCTTTTTAAAAAATCTTCACTAAATATTTGAATAAGTAATGATTTACATCAGAAAACAAACTCTAGGTGCACCATTTTTATTTTATAAAATATGTAAACTAAAATCTTGGCCTTATAATTTAGAGCAATATGGGGGCAGAGAAAATAGAAAGGGCTCAAAGTATGCAGTTTCACTGAGATATATAATTTTAATGCTATTTATAGCAAAACCAAACTTAGAACTCAAAGTTAAGTAGATTATAAATGTCTGCATGTTTTACATAAACTATGTATTTGGTAGCAAATTGCATTGAGAAATAAACTATGAATTTACTTTTAAATATATATCTTAATATCTAAAACAATTGATGTATAATAGTAATATAACCCTTTCTTGGCTTACAAAGTTACTCGATGAGAATTTCCTATCTGACATTTAGTACCTAGGTAGATTTGATACTAGAATTAATTTCTCTACTAAGGATGACAGATGGTGAATTCTTTAGGAGAGATTTTTAAATTCAACAGTCTTACTAATTTTGACTTCTCCCTCCCTCCAAATTACAATTCAAAGACAATCTTTTCTTTGTTGCCAGTAATTACCTGTTATTACTTCTATTACATTTGCTCATTGTAGCTAGTAATTAGACTCCTGTTCAAACTTCAGTTTGTATGAAATCACAATTTCAGCATAGGACAGAGAAAGAGATGAAAAGGTAGAAGAGTTGATTTTATATAAGGATAGATTCATTTAGAGACATATTTTGCCTATTCATTTTGCCTCTGACATTCTTAGGTTTACATTTAATTTTATAACATTCATACCATAATTCGAGAAGGGTGGGGAGTGGTGTTATTTGTTTCATTTTAGCCCATATCTTCATGGAAGATAAGCAAAGGAAGTAGGTATAGCTTGAGATCAGGCCAAAAATTTACTGCCTTAGGAAACACACATTATCAGGTGATAAGAAATGGAGCCCTTAGTACATAACAGGTGAAATAATTTTTATTGAAATGTGTAAAAAAATTAATTTCCTCTGAGTGAAAATAGTTTAAATGCATAGATAAAAGTAGACAAAATCTACATCTATTTTTACAATTATTTTTTGAGCATCCATCTCTTAGGCAGTAGTTGAGACAATTAAAAATGATCCCTGCCCTTAAGTTGCTTTTTGTTCCAGGCAATGTGAGATAAATAGGTAGCTATGGCAAAGGATTAATAGTGTTTATATGACATTAGGGGATGCAGATGTGTAAATGGGAACAATTGGAGCTTAGCAAAAAGGAATAATACATGTTGCTGTGGAGATTTGGAAGCAGTATCCTGATATGATGAAAAAGATGATTTGAGTAAAACAAAAAATGACGACAGATGTATAGTCTACATATATCCTGGAAAGGCGGAGCTCTAAATACAAGAGCTTTCAGTTGTACTTATCCAGTATCTTCCAAGGACAAGCAATAAACTGTGTTGTCCCAAAATACCAAGACACTCTCTCCTGGCTCATGTGGGACAGACTCCATAAGCAACACTCTCATGAAGAAGTCAACCTCTCAGGAACTTGGATGAGAGAAAGAGCTTCCAGGATGACTTTAGTTACTGTGCATCAGTAATATCAAGCATGATAACATACTTGATACACTTCTGTACAAATGCGCCTCACCAAGTTGAGGCTGCTGGCACTAACCTTCCTGAGATTTTGCACTAAGGGAAAAATAAAGTTTCAGTGCAGTGATGGAACCACTTTGCCTTAAGTAATTAGAAAAGCTTTGAGCTGTCAGACGTTTGCTGAAATTGCATTATCAGAGGAAATTAAGAACTTGGATTTTACTTGATCTTTCATAGGTCTAAATTCATCTGATGACATTAATATGAGGAAATTGCATCATTGAAGTTAGACGTGTATTGTTTATTTTTATCTTTTTAAAGTCCTATTTATACCAGTTTTTTGTGTATATCAATTATTGTGACATTAGCTCTATAATGCAGTTGATTCATAAGGTAGATTTCCTGAGTTTTACGTTTTCTTTATCTCAATCTCTAGTTGTGACTATAATGGAATTTCCAGTCACCTGCTGGAGTCTTTGATTTTCTAAATGAATACCATCTTCAAGGACAGGCTCATGTCCTGTTAATGCCAGCATCCATTTATTAGTATTGTCTGCCCATTATTTTTGTTAGTTAAATCCTACTGCCAATAAATCATAGAATATTTGTAAAATTTGTCTTGCATTGCCTCAGTCCTTTTACTGCTCATCTGTAATATCTATGAGGTCACATAAAAAACATTAGTTCCTATTCTAAACTTAAATTTTTTGAAAACTCTTTTTCATGCTAAAAACAAAAAATCCAAACCTTATTGCAGACTTGATATATCTTCTAAATTATCTAGCCTAAGGAATTTATATAGATTATCCTCACTTCTGAAAATTCTATCATAGAGGAGAAATCTCAAACACATGTGGCTTTCCCTTATAGTAACAATGAATCATAAATTTGTCTTTGTGTATAAGTGTTCTCTTTTAGGCATTATGTTTTATGACTAAATGAGGCAGTTTGGTGGTTTCGTCCCTATTAGAATTGTTAAGGAAGGAGAATGCCAAGATCTATTACCGAAGATGAAATAACTTGAGACACTGAAAAAGACTGTGAAGGAAAAATTAACAAGTTCACAGAAGTCATCAAGACCCATGGACTCCTGGTCTGAGTCCAATAAAATTGACTTAAAAAACAAGTGTTTATCATTTAGTAAGTAATCAAAAGCACTGTGTCCTCCTGTAGTGTCATGTGTTATGTACATGAAGAGACAACACATTGTAATTGTCACAGATATGCTGTTACATAAACAAGAGTCTTAACATCTAATTTTACAGAGGAAAAAATACACAGATGATTAGCCACAAGGTAGAGTAAGGTTGTTGTCTAAGAAGTGCAGACAAAGCTCAGGTTAAAATTAAGGTACATTTTCAGTTAATTAAGGAAAACAGGAAAGGTTTCTTGAAGGTAGTAGTTTCGTGTTTAGCTTTAGTAGGGTTTGGAGAAACTGTTTTAGGAATCAAATACTGCATGAATAAAAACACTAAAAAATAAACCACACTGGGGAATGCTGATTCTACACTACCCAAGGTGATAGTGGATAATCAGCATATGGATAAGGTGTAGTGTCTTTAATACTGGAATAAGGAGTTTGCTGGGGACTTTAGAACAGAGGAGTGACAGCTTAGAACTGTGTTGATAGTCTGAGAGCAGTGAAGAGCCCAGGATTTGGTAGCAGGAGAGGGACTAAGAAAAAGAAATTAAGATTTATTTATGCATACAAAAACTGGGGTATAGACCATAGGTGGAGGGTGAGAGACACTCCTCTGTCACCAGAGACAGAGTGGAGAACAGAACAGGCAGACTGACCAAAACACACTGCAGAGGGGAGCAGCAGAGATCTGCTGCACCATGTGGATCAGCTCCCTGACCCAGGATCAAACTCATGCTGCAGTGGCTGTGGCCAGCTTCAGAGTGCTGGGCTTAATCCCTTGCACCACCGGGGAGGCCCACTAAAAAAGAATTGAGAGGAAATAAAGACCAGTACCGTGCCCATCATTGGGCACCAGAAGGAAAAGAGGCTCAGTAAAGTCACTGTGGTCACTGAATCTACACATTTTAGCAACGACTGTGTGTAGGCTTTGATGAGAAGATGGAAGCATATACGATTTTGCGATTTCCAGGTCAAGTGGATGAGAAAATAAGGATTGACAGAAGCATGATGACCAGAACAGCTGGATTCAGAAAAAAAAAAAAAAGTAGATTATAACACATTTGTCTAGCATCGCCATTATAAAATAATTGTAATTTGTTATTCCAGGAAAATACATGAAAAAGACCAACTTCCTTTCTGCTATTTCAGGTCCTTTGCCTTCACTCTTCTAGGATTCTTCTAGGCCCTTTGAGGTTTGCAACTTCCTCAACTATGGAAGTTCACTTCCTAGCACAATGTCCAGAGCATATAAAGCACTGAATAAATGTTGATAAAATAGATACAATATCTGAAAACTAATGTGCAATTGACACTTACTACATAAATGAACCAAAAGATGACCACTGTATTATTGGCCATGTTACTTTATAGCAGCTAGGATCATTAACTCGTATCTGCCAACACTGAACAAATTCCTGCACATCAAGTTGTTTTAAATATAGTTCTTTTAAAAATAAAAAATAAGCATATTTTTCAGTCACACAGAGCCTACTTGCTTTGCATATCCCATGAAACTACACCCAACATCTGCTAGTCTTAGATAAACTCTGGTACTATGAAAACTCAAGTCACTGCTGCCCTTAGGATGTCTCTGACCCATCATGCTGCTAGGTGACATAACCTAGATGTGTAACCTCCCCTCTCTTATTTCCCTCTCTCCCAGGAATTCCCTTGGCCTTTCCCTTTTTTGGTTGGTGGCCCCACAACAATGTCTCTGGATGAGACCCATCCCATGACTCCCTATACAGACCTCTTAGAGCAACACCCACATGGAGCTCATTGTGTGCTACTGCCACCTTGTGGTCATATTCCCCCCCTGGCTCACTATTGAACTGTTAAGTATAGATGAAGGAAGGACTCTGATTTTTTTTATTATTGCTTTATCAAGCCTGTGGGGTTTTTTCATTCCTTCCTTTTAGTAACTTCAGATTTTGGCACAGACTGAAAAAAAATTCTTAGCCCTGAAATCTAGAAGGGTACCTAGAGGTTATTTCATTAAACTGTAGCCTATATAATAGAGGAATCTTAGGTTCATGTTTCTTTCTCATTCATATTAAATATGCGAAAATAAAATTTCAGAAATAAATTAGTTTCCAGGAACTCTAGTTCTAGAATTTATACTAATAAAGTAATTGTAAGTAGCTTCAAAGATTTTCCTATAAAATTGATTATAATAAGTTTAAAAAGTATTTATAAAGAAATAAACCTTAAGGGTCATATAAGGAATTTGTTATACAAAATACATTAGAACAATAGTTATTTTTGTAATCATGCAACATTAATTTCAGTAACTATTATGGAATCATATAAAATGATGTAGAGAAAAAATAAAAAGGAAATGTTGATAATAGAATTTATGGGATAAAGTATAAAGCTTAAGTCTGGTATATTGCATTTTTGTTTAAAATTGTATATGCTTAGAAAAAATACCAACAATAAATACTAAACATTAAGTAATTATTTGGGCACTATCAGATTACCTGATAATAGTTAAATTCATTTGACTTATCTATAATTTAAAAATTTCCTATAATAAATGATTACATAAGTCTGAAAATCATTATCAAAGAATTATCATGGCACATTTCAGGATCAGGCTGTTGGTGCTGTTCAACTTTCTACGTTGATGAAAATATTCTATACCTGCATGTCCAATACATTAGTGACTAACTATGTGTGGTTATTGAGCATTTCAAATGTAGTCAGTGCAACTGAAAATTTAATTTAATGTATGTAGTCAAATATATACTATCATTTGGTCTGTACAGGATGAAATATTTGATGGCTGAGGACAATGAAAGCACATTAGTAGATACCATGGGGAAAAAAGAGAGACACCATGGACAGTGGTAATAGTACTATGTATGCAAATGTGAATCTTGATTATACCTAGCTTTCTCCTAAATTATTCTTACACCATAATTTGGGATAATGTGTACCAATAAATAATGACAGAAAACTATTGATTCAATAAAGATTCTTTAAGAAACATTTACTTCACCTTATGATTCATAAAGAAGATCCATTTATAAATGAAAAAGGTGATTCTTAAATTGCAATTTCCCTATTTAAATGAAATGCTCACCTTTTCCTTTATCAGGAAATAATCCAGAAGCAGAAACAGCAGAACTGAAATTTCCAGTTGGATTCTGCTAACCTGGTGAATTAATCAAACTTTCACCATTTCATTTTATAGATGTGACTGTTCGATTAGATCTACCAAATGTAAGTTAACTTACAACATAAGCTGCTTTTTAAAAACTAATGTTGTATGTGGAATTTTGTGACCAAATTCATACTCTTCTTCCAAATCCTCATTTCTCCACCAATTCTCATCAGTGCCCAAGAGCAGTCCTTAACTTTAAGATACATTGCTCTATTTCAAGTTGCCCAAAGGAATACTTTATCTGTGGGAACAAAGTTTATTGTAATTCAATGAGCTGTTTATCTGCTTTCAAGAAAATGAAAAATAGTTAATTTATGCAGTCTTATGCTCTCCATTCTGCTTCTTAATATTCTTGGGAACAATTTTTACCACTAGTTTCTTTAATTGAATCTAATTATTTTTGGTAGATTCCTGTGTTTTCCTTCATACACTAATTTATTTTATAAAACCCAAACACTATATTGTGAGTTAAAATTCAAGAGTTGTGCTAGGGATCACCTTAGGCACATTTCTAAGATGACAGTTTTTACAAGTAGATATTATCTGGGAGAAAGTTTTATAATTACATTGAATATAGACGACGTACAATTAGAATTATGATTTCTATTGGCTTTCAAATCCAAGAGAATTTACTTACAACAAATTACAAATTTTTACTGAAGATGGAAAAGACTATTGCTAGAAAGAAAAAATTTAAGAGTTTGTACTACATGCTAAAAAGAGAAAAAGAAAGAAAGTGAAAGAGAAAAAGAAAGACAGACTCATCGCACAGCTTATCGCTATGCCAATTCTTTGGGAAAATAATTAGGAAACTTATTTACCCAGTTAATGAAAACAAGTTCAAATAACAGTGATGAAGTAATGGTACTTTATACATGGGATTTTAAAATATGGGAATGCTCTGAAATTATAAAAATAATATTTTCTTTATTTCTGCTTATTAGCTTTGAGTCTACAGTCAATATTTTATCCCACTAGAATTGAGCCATTTTTAAGTTGTATTTTTTTTGTAGGGAGGAGGTTTTAGACCCTTTTACTGAAGGAATACAGGGGAAAAAAAGAAAAGAAAAATGTGTTCTGTAGGAAATCCCAGAGAAATAACCAATATGGAAACTTCTGAAATCTTAGTTAAAATTCTTATTGATTTAAAGCAAGACTGAAGCAACAGTGAGAAAGAAATTCTTGAAAAGATTGAATCCCACTGGGAAAAATAAAGGAGAAAGGCTGTTGAAGCTAGGAGGGACAGGATTGGGCATGTCCCCCAAATATGTTGGGGTACAATGCTCTGCTCTTCTAATGAGAATAACTTCAGTCTGTTGAGAATTAACCATCTGTCAGCTCAACAATAACAGTGATTTCTATGTGATAAATAAAATGCAAATTATAAACCATATGAGTGCATGAATAATCTGCAGCAATGTGTTCTAAGAGCTTTTCAGAGTAGAACTTATTTAAAACATACCAACTTAACTTTTGATTTGAATAATTATCAGAAAGACTTAGATTAATTATTTTTCCCTACAAGCCATATATCTCCCCTCTGTTCATTTTCCACTTTGAATTGTACTTCTGGAGACAGATAGGGATCTGAATTATAGAAAAACAAAAGTATACATTTTTTCCTGAACATAATTATGTTCCTTTGTAGGAAAAAAATGTATATTACATGTTATTTTGGGGAAAATCTTATAACTTAAGAAATGAAATTTATTATGTATATAGACAATAAATAAAAATTATTGTACTATTATTAAATGCTATTTTTTTCAGGCCACAGATAGACATGAAAAGCGCCACCATCCCAAATTCTGTTTTCCTCAATGACTTTAGATATGCCTCTAAAATACCCTCAAATTTCTTTGACCTATTTAACTCATTTGTAGAGTATTTTAAAGTGTGAATATATTCTTTCAGCTAATACTTTATCATGATAAGTTTAAATTGTAATTTGTAAGTTGATATTTTGATATAGTTGTTAGGAAGTTTCCCAAAACAATAAAATTATTGTTCAAAAATAACAAAAACTTTGGTTTACATTTTTATATGTAATTTTAAAAATGGAACCTGATATTTCTTTATGCTGGGTATCTATTTAAGTGGTTTTTTGAATACGTTTAGAATGAAAGTGAAATAATGCTTCCTATTTCTTTCTAACAAATTCTCAGCCCTCTCCTGTTAAGTGGTATGTTTGTGGGCAGAATGGGGGGTACTCTGAGACTCCCTAAGCTTGCATATTCTAAATGGGTTCTACCATTCACTGAATAAAGATAAAACATACTCTTAGTGAGTAAGACCTTCAACAGAAAATAACTTTAATAAAACTTAGTGTTCAAAAATGAAAAGAGAAAGAATGTAGTTACCAAATCAAACACCCAAAGTTACCCATACCCTTGTGGGTAAATGTCCAGCCAAACAGGGTTGGCCCAAAGCAGGGCCACTCAGGCCTGAAAGCCTGCCACAGTCTAAGACGCCTTGTGGTAGGGAACCATAGGAAAGGGACAGAAGGGATCAGGCCTGTCTGGAAGGAAAAGAACAAAATCGAAATACAAGTCGAGATAAAGGTTGTCATTGTCAGCCTTTATTTCCCCACAGATCTCTCACCCATGTCTCTTTTAAATGTCTCCTTTCATATTCCCCAAGCTGCTGGTACAAGTCCAAGGTCAAAAAGCAGGAATGGCTTCTGTACTTGTGTACTTCTGCACTTTCTGCACTTGTCTCTGTTCCATGTCTGTTCCACGTCTCCTTCAGGTGTTCTCCCTCCTAATCTTCTTCCCAAATCCTTTGCAGTTTTCCCTCACCGCTCAGCTCCACCCTTCATTTGGTAGGGCAGGGAACCTGGAACCTCAGCTCTTTGTGGGGTTTACCCTGGTATATGTGCAGTAGAATTTGAATTCGTAGAAAGCCACTTGGTTGAGAATCAGGACTACACAAAGCCATACAATTTTATTGAATTTTCCTGTTTGTGTATTTAACCTGTCGTTTTTCACTGAACACACCTACTATATGTCAGGTACTTCGTAAGCTATTGGGAATGTTCACAGTGCACTAGAGGAACTGCTTTCCTGTTCTCAGAGAATTTACAATCTACTTCTGATTTTTCTAACACGACTCTAAATCAATCCTACCAGTTGTTTTTAAATTTTTTATTAAACTCTAGATTTAAGGGAATAAATTACTTTTGCTCTTCCACAAGTGCCCTGGCTCATTCCTCTAGGGCACACCTAGTTCCCAGGCTCCTGAGCATATTGAGGATTCTGACATGACAGAGTATGGCAGGACTTCACCCTACTCACCCAGAGAAAGCATAACCCACAATTGGTGGGTCCTCTCATTCCTACCTCATCTGTTAGGAAATCATCTCTAGTCTGGATGGCAGGTCTCCCTGGCCAAAATGACACTGAGAACAGGAATTCCTGAGAGTCTTCCCTTTTGGTGCTCCTCATTTTTCATCATCTTCTAGACTCCTGCTCTCTGATGCCTGAGTCTTAATCTTCTGAAGAGATTGGAATGCTTTTGTGATAAAAACTAGAAAGCTTTTCAACATCACAAGTTACATTTTTTAACTTTAATTTTATGAGAATATTTACTTTGAAACCAAATTCTTTCTTCTTTATCAATCTAAAGTGGTGCATTTTTAAAATTCATTCAGCATAATTGAGCTGTAAAATAGCCAAGATTACTGAGCTGCTACTTTTGTGCCAGTCACTTGTTACAGGAACCAGGATAACACTGGAAAATAAAATAAGCAAAGTTCTTGTTCTCAAGGACTTTATATTCCATCAGGGGAAACAGAAAAATAAGTCAACAAATAAATGCAACATGAGAACTAGTGATAAATGCTATGAGGAATATCTAAAGCAGGGTCAAAGGTCAAAGGGCTGCTTTGGGGAGAACCTCCCCTTTTGAAAAGTGTTCTGAAAAAGTCTGACAATCAGAGATCTGATTAAAAAGAGAACAAACCCAGCAGCTATGTGGAAACAGAGAGCTCTAAGCAAAACAACCCACAGAACAAAACGGCCCTGAGGGGGAAAAGCTTTGGCATGAATATTAGTTTGCTACCATAACAAAATGCCATGGAGTACATGGTTTAAATGACAGAACTTTATTTTCTCTCAGTTCTGGAGGTTGAAGTCCAAGATCATGATGTCAACAGCTTTGATTTCTCAGGATATCAAATCAAGTCTCTCTCCTTGGCTTAAAGATGGCTGCCCTCTTGCTGTTCCCCACACTCTCTTTCCTCTGTGAGTACATTCCTGGTCTCTTCCTCTTTAAAGGACCCCAGTCCCTTTGAATCAGGACTTTATCTTTATGCCTTCTTTTTTTCATTTATTTTCTTTTTTTATCTCTTCATAGGTCCTATCTTCAAATAGTACAAGAAATGATGGGATTCTTGGCAGACTAATCTGCCTTCTCATCTGTGAGGTGACAGGAACCTGACAGAGGTTGTTCCAGGCTGTGTCAGAGCTGCCAAGGAAAAGGCCTAGATCCAGCACACACTACCTTCTGTTGGAAAAGAACTACAACTCATACACCTGTGCAAACTCATGTGTGCAAACTCTGTGTAGATTGGCATTTCTCCTACACTGACTTGAATAGATTGTCACACCTCCTAGGTCTTTTAATATGGTTAGATTTTTGTATGTCAGTAGTGTGTTTTTAAAAAAAAAAATTGGTCTCCTTTTTCTATGACATAAGGAATGTAAATTGGTGACAGTTGTCCACTTTTATCATACATAACTTGTTCATTTTTTTGTTTCAAAAAAAGTGGTAAAAAAATTATAACCTTCTTTTAAATCATAATCCCTGTTTTTTTTAACATATTTAATATGGCATGGTCCTAGAGCTATGTTTGCTATCAAGGAGTTTAGTTCCTTCCAGTGATACGATATATACTGAAAAATTATCCCCACAGAAAAAAACCATCTCAACTATAGTAAAAAGAGTATTATGTTTTAATGACTGTTATGGAATAAAAATGAAAGGCCTTTGAGCAGAGGAAAGCTGAGTTAGAATCAAGGCCCTAGCAAATCTTGGTGCACTCAAATCATTGTACCCCCATTTAAATGGTGATCTAGAAGGGGAGATGTTGTCCCTGGGGAAGGGGAAAAATTCAGGAAATTTTGCATTAGAAATTTTGCAGTAGAAAAGTAAAGCAGAAACTGAGAACTTCCCCTTACCTGAGAATTTTAACATAAGATCCTTTCACTCAGGAAACCTCAGACACATTCAAAGACACATCATGCTGGTAGTATATTGGAGTAAGTACAAGTCAGAGTCAAGTAGGATAAGTAAAAAGAAATGTGTGTGTGTGTATACAAATATAAAGATTATCTCTGAAATGTTAACAATCAACTAACTTCCTAAAACAACAATGGAAGTCAGAATAGGATGAAAAATTTAATATCCTCAAGATGCTAAGAGACTGTAGGATCAAAGTAGAGTAATCTACCTAACTAAATTGTAACTCAAGAATATGGGCAAAAGAAAGACATTTTCCTAAAGAAATGCTTAAGCAAAAAGTTCAATTATTCTTGAAGAACTGAGATAAAGAAGCAAATATAAAGAAATTTGAAATATGGAAAGTTCTACCCAGATTTTATAAAGTAATATTGTAATCTTGGGAATTATGAATAACAGAATTATCAAGGTATTTAATCTGCTTCAGAAATTTCTCTTCCATCAAACTGCTTTCTTCAGTCACAGGAATTTTCCGAAATCTGAACAATTCTGTCTCCATCCTTCAAAGATTTTATTAAGTAATCTCCTACTTTATTCCTTTCTTTTCCCTCCTTTTAGACTTCGTAAAAGTAGTATATAATTTACATTTATGGAGTACTTACGATCTGCTAGGGATCATGCTGGAACAGAAGATACTTAACAGCTTGCCATCTCAAAGGGTGTATAATTAAGTACAGAGATAGGTATACAATGCCAGAGAGTCCATGCTAGAAATATTCCAGGCAGGAAAACAAAAGAGGGGATGATTGCTTCTGAAACCTAATGAGACTGAAAAATACTTCACAGAAACCATATTTCTAAGCCAGCAAAGGAAATCAAGGGCACTTCCACCAGAAGGATGTATGAGAATGGAGAGGTAGATGGGTATGCAATCATGACATGTGAGAGGAATCTCAAAAATGTATTCCATGGCCTCAGAACAAAAAAGTGAGGCCTAGGGTATCTGCTAAAGATATGGCAGGAAAGGCAGGGGTCAGGTCAGGTAGCACTTGGTCTGCCACCCTAGGGAGTTTAGGTTTTAGCTCATGGAGAGCAGGGAATCACTGAAGGATCTTTAAGTTAGGAGGCTACATGGTTAGATTTGCCTTCTAGATAAATCATGTGGCAAGTCAATGTGGCATCAGTGTGCATCAGTAAGGCAAGTTAATCGTAGGAGGGAATTTCTAATTGAATACCACGACAGATAGCCAGTTTCTACTATAGTACAAGAAAACATCTCAAAATTTAGGGGTAAAATCAGAAAATATGATCATCTACCATGAGAGACAGAATTAACTGCTGCTGACATCAACCAACCTTAAATATATTTTAAACATACATATTTCAAATATACATATATTAGGGATGCCTGACTTCAACCACCTGAGATAACAGCAGGTGAATGAAGAGGAGCTACTATTTGGATGAATGTCTCCAGATGTTAAGAGCATTTATCACTGGTCAACATCTTATTCCCATTATTCTACCTCTGTGCTTAGTTTCTGACTCTCAACAGAACAGAATGTCCTGAACAAATGGCAGGTACCAAATTTTCCAGTTATTGCTCCCAGTACAAATTGTAATGATTTTCAAGTTTGTCTCCCTTAGCATTTGAATAAATCAAAAGCTCAGAATTTCATCAACTTTAAACGAACTGGTAGTATTTATTTTTCTGATCCTAACAAAGTTGGGAATTATAGACTCATCCAAGATAATGCTTACCTGTCAGCAAATTTCTCTATCAGTAATATTACTATTGCAGTAATAGGTGGAATTACCCTAAAAAAATAATTCTCCTCTGAGCACCTCCAGAGAATGGCCAACTATGCAGAATAAAGGAAAACATGAAGCCATCCATTTCTGAACTTCTGTTCCTAGAATATTGGGCTCACATTTTGAATAGCTGAATAGCTAGTTAGTTTCCTTTATTCAACACACCAGTGGTGAAATTTTATAATTCAGAGGGAGGTTTTTAAGAACATATTTCAATCTATGAGTTTTAGATATGGTCACTTTAAATAAATTAGAATGAGATTCATCTTAATCATTCCTATTCACTAGTCAAAGGAATACCATACATTAGCATCCCATAGACTTTAATGTTTATGAAACAGTTTTAGAATTTCCATTGGCTTTCAAAAATTTTAATATTTGCTCTTAAATATTCTTAAATTTTCAAAGTACAACAACAACAACAAAAAAACAGTTTAAAAATGAGTGTAAGTATTTAACCTCCTAAAAGAAGTTGCAAACTCTTTGTGAAATTATTGTTGTGACTAAATCCACAATTCTCTTTTCAGTTGTATTACAAGATCTATATGGTACCAATTAATTATCAGCTTTAGACTATACATAAATCTTGTCACATTTTAAAGTTGTTAATGGGCATGATATTCTATTAAAAAAACTATTTAAAACAAATTATCATACTGGTAAGTTTTTCTTCCTGAAATAATCAGTAATTTCTATCACTTTTTTTTCTTTTCTTAATTCACAGCTATAATATTAATTAGCAAATGCCAGCTGCATAGTTGATCTGTGCCACACCATCCTTTAATTCCTTCTCCAACCCACACATATTGCCAGCACTTTCTCCTTTGCCTCCATGTCCCTTTGTTCCACTCTGTTACATCCACCCTCATATTTCCAAACTGGATCCACTGCTGTTAATTTCAGAAATGTTGACATACTGCAGTGGTGAGAACAAAAATTTGTTCTGGCTATATAAACATGCTGAGGTTTACCTAGAAGCCAAAGGATATTTTCCTTCCCCAACCACATCTTATAGTTTCAGTGATTTCTGACTCACCCCAGGTATTTTAATCCCCTCAAGGGGCAGGGTTTAGTTGGAAAGATGCAGAAAAGCAGCCTGTAATTCCATTCAACTGCAAGCAATTATTGAATCCTACCCTCTGCGTAGCATATACTGGCATTGTACACAGTGAGAGATTAACCTCTCTTTAAGATCAAGTTCAGATCCTTCAACCCAATGAGAAACTTGATCCTAACTGCATAGTCAGTCGGCAAGAGAACTGTGTTTTGCCAGGAGACAAATTGCACTGACATAGTGTTCTTTTGGGGAGGATTTCATTCCTTTGTGGAATTGTTATCTGTTAATTATTTGTATAGTGTGATTAGGCTGATTTGTAAGGACCTGGGATGCTTGACAATGGCCTTTCAAAAATCTCCATATCTTCATCTCTGGTCTGAGCTTCTGGGTGCTTTCTATAGCAGTCTGGTACTTGCTATAGTAGTGAGGACCTAAGAAATTTCATTTTTATAGCTGATTTAACAACTATGTCAAAAATTTCTCTTTCCGGGCCTCCCTGGTGGTGCAGTGGGTTAAGAAATGCACTGTGAAGCAAACCGCAGCCACTGCAGCAGAAGTTCAATCCCTGCCTCTGGCCAGGGAGGGGACCCACTTGGTGAAGCAGACCTCTCCTTCCTCACCCACTGCTGCCCTCAGCAGTGTGTTTCAGTTGATCTGCCTGTTCTGCTCCTCACTCTGTCTCTGGTGAATCCTCTCACTGCCCTGGACTCTGGCCTGTACCCCAACTCTTGTATGTATAAATAAATAAATCTTTAAAAAAAAATTCCCTCCCCACTTCCAATTTCTAGTTAATGACATCTCCATACTTAATTTTCTGCTCTTAGCCCCCATCACCTGGGAGAGGTCTGCCCATGCATGAAGCCACTTATGGTCTCATTTATGCTCAGCCTAGACCAGAGAGAACCTAGCTAATGACACATCCTTGCACAGGCACACATCTGGCAAGGCAAGGCAAGGAGGGCAGTGATTCAACTGGGAAAGACACAAGTTATCTTTACATTCCATTACAAAGAAATAGAGGGGAGTAACCAAGATTATCAGCTCCTTAGGTACTTATCATATACACCAAAAAAGTATAATGCCAAGACATAAAAATGATCCAGATGGCTAATTTGTAGGACAGATAACTTACTGTTAAAGAGCCAGTTCTAGACTGCAGCAAGGGGACTTTGTAGCCTTCAGGCTCTATTGGACTTGGGGGAGAGAGGGCCAGAAAACTTATATCACATCATCACTTGGAAGGCATTGAGACACTGTCTTATGACAGTCTCCCAGGAGAGACAAAGAGGAGAGTGGGAGATACTTTCCAAGTAGCACTATCCAGGTGTGTCCCATCCTTTTATAGAATTATAAGCATTCCAGGAAGTCTCAGATCAGATGAAGTTCAAACTTTCGTGTGCAAGGCCTGGACATATGCAAGATCTCCAGACACAGTGGCAAGAAACAAAGACAACCCAAGCAGGAACAGTAGAAATACTGTAGGACATAAATTCTTTTCAACCACACACAGATCATTTACCAAGGTAAACCATATTCTGCGCTGCAAAACACGTCTCAGGAAGTTTTCAAGGATTTCACACCAAGTATACTCTCCAAACACAGTGAATTAAATTTAGAAGCTAACAACAGAAAGAAATTGGGAAAATCCCAATATTTAAAATGTTCTAAATAATCCATGAATCAAAGAAGAAATTAGAAAGCATTTTGACTTAATTAAAATAAAACACAAGCTATGCTCAGTGAAATAAATCAGAAGGAAAAAGAAAAATATTGGATGGTTATCACTTATAAGAGAAACATAAGGAACCCAAATAAAGGATCAGGGAAAAGAATAATAACAATTTTAAAAAACACACAACACAACAAAAATAAACAACTATAAATCAGAGATATTGTATGGTGGAGGAGGAGGGTAAGTGGTAAAATGAGGGCAGGAAGAGCACAAAGGACTAAGGTGATGGTACACAGGTGAATTGGTGGTGGACACTTCATGGGGACGACACCTGATGTCAAATAATATAATTAATTAACTAATTTTTAAAATAAGTAAAAAACAAGATACCAAAATATTTGATTCAACTAAAGCTGTGCCTAAAAGTAAATGTAAAGCTTTAAAGATCTCTATCACCAAAGAAGAAAAATCTCTAATACCACCTAAGCTTCCCCCTTATGAACAAGAAAAGAAAAATAATTAACCCAAAACAAGCAGAAGAAAGAAAATAATAGAAGTCCACTTCTGGCTATATATCCAAAGGAAATGAAATCAGTATCTCAAAGACCTATCTGCACTCCATGTTTATTGCTGCATAACTCACAACAGTCAACGTATGGGAACCACCTGTGTCCATTTACAGATGAATGGATAAAGATGTAACACACATGTTTTTTAATATATCATATGCCTATATAAACATGTATAAAAGAAGGGCATCCTACCATATGCACCAGTGTGGCTGAATCTAAAGTACATTATGCTAAGTGAAATTGGAGAAAGACAAATACCCTAAAATCTCACTTACATGTGGAATTTTAAATAACGTTCAACTCATAGAAATAGATAGTAAAATGGTGGTTACCAGGGACTGGGAATGGGGGAGATGAAGAGATACTGGTCAAAGTTACAAGACTTCCATTACAAGATGAACAAGCATAGTGACATTAGTAATGAGTACCGTGTTTGCTCAAGATTCCTTAAGATAATAGATTGTAAGCATTCTTACAAAAAAATAAAGTAACCATATGCGGTGATAAATGTGTTCATTAGCTTGATTGTGTTACTGACTTCTATTATTTAGGTTTGGGTACCCAACACCTAGTGAAGATCAAAATGACTGAAACATCAATGCTTGTAGCAGAGAAAGATTTGTGGCAAGTTAACAGGAGGGTACACTCCTTGTTATATTGTAGGGTCAGAGAAAATAATCAGGTCTTTCCACCCTCCCGCCACTGGTATAATAATGGACACCTGATGTGCTGCACTCATACCTAGGTGGGCATGCGCAAGTGGGCGCACCTGGGTTTGGACACGGGCATATAAGGTCGGCATCATGAGGCTGTCAGCAGCAGCAAGAGCGGCAGCGGCAGCAGGAGGAACAGGACGCCAGCAGTGGAAGCAGACAGAAGAAGCAGCAAAGCAGCCGAGAGGGTGAGATGCTCTGGGGGCTGGGAGGCCTGCCAACCTCCCGGCCCCCCGGCACCCGTGCCTGCCATGTGCCTGATGCCACCTCTGACAATAAAAGCATAAAAGTCCCCAAGGGCTCCAAGGCTCCTTCCTTTACCCTGTTTGCTAGAACCATCCAGAACTTGCTCTGTGCCTCCTTCCTGCCACTACATATATATAGAAGTATATAATATAATCCAGAAGTGGATTTGTATTATTAACAAGGAAACAGGAAGGGAAAATACACTCAGATCTCCTACTAAGAAAAGAAAGTAGGTAATGTAGCTTGGGGACCGGGACTGAGAAGAAAAGGAGTTAAATTTGACTGAAAAGCAGCTTAGGGGCAAAGAAATGTGGACTTGGCTAAAGTTGATTGATAGTCACAGGGCACGTCCTATGTCTTCAGATAACTGGTGTCTGAATTTCTGTTGATGCGCTCTACTCTGGGGAGAATCCTTCTGTGAACTAAGATCCCAGAAGACTTTGGAGTTCAGTTCAAAGTGGGTTGTTTTTCCTCCCTCAGGGCGTCGGATGAACTGCTTCAGTAAGTACAGACCTCAAAGACAAATGTTTAAGTAAGTTTTTCTTTCCTTCTTTTGTGCTTTTAGACTCAGTTTCAATTGTAGTCACTTTACAAAGTATACATATGTCAAATCAACACATTGTACATTCTAAATATGTATGAGTTAATTGTTAATTATGCCCCAGTGGAGTTGAAAATAATAGACTTTTGATTGAGGTGAGATTTAAGTAGATCTACACAGCTAAAGGACATTTACTATTTAGGTGTGCATCACCCTTACAAAATAGTCACTTTTTCACATTTTGTGAAGTTTGCAAAAGTTAAGAAACTGAGTTAAGTTTTCCCAGTATCACAGATTGAATAATGGCACCCCAAAGGTAACCATGCCCTCATTCCTGGAATTTGTGAATGTTATCTTATCTAATTAAAGGGACTTGTAGATATGACCTGATTTGGGCTCTTGAGATGGGGAAATTATCTTGAATTAACTAGGTGAGTCCCACAGCATCATAAAGGACCTCAAAAGAGAGAGAGAGCAACAGGTGATATAACGATGAACAGATTGGATAATGGAGGAAATGGCCATGAAAGAGGGGAGTCTCTAAAAACTGGAAAGGGCAAGAAATGGATTGTCCCCCTGGAAGATCCAGAAGAAATCAGCCCTGTGGACACCTTGATTTTAGCACTAGAAGGCTCCTTTTGAACTTTAGAGCTCCAGAACTGTGAGGGAATACAAATGCCCTACATTAACTCCACAAATTTGGTGGTAAGTTGTAACAGCAGCAACTAATGGACCCAGCAAATAACTAATGGACCCAGAAAATGGTCTTGTTAGTGTTTTCAGTGCCAAATTAAGGTTTTTATGCCTGTTAATCAATACCCATAGTGCTTATATTGTGCTGAAATCTCCAAATTTCATATCACTGTTAAGTCTTGATAGCAAATCCCAGTCTTTTCCTAAAGAAGAAGCAAGAAGACTTTGAAGAATTTATGGTTAGAAATGCTATTTCAAAACTCATAGCTACAAAGGCAAATTTCTACTTTTTCAGTTGGCCAAATAGCCTTTCTTTTTAATTAATCCTTGCCTAATTAGCACACCCATGCTAAAGATGACTGGAAGGTCATAAAAATTATTTTTCCAGATAAAACTTCAAATGGATTAATCGATAGATCTTAAAATCATACTGCTGCTCTGAAATCTTATTTCCACTAGGAATTGCCTTGATTTGCAGTTTCCCTGAAAATATAGACAAACTATAGCCTAAGTTGTAGTTTCTAATGAGTGGAACCATTATGCTTTGAATAAATCCAAATGTGATAATGCTAGATTTGCATTTGGCTAAATCCCCTTCAGCAAATTTCCAATTCATATGGCTGAAACCAAAAGAAAATTGATTTTTTTCCCAACAAGGAAGATTATGAAATTAATTCCCCTATTATGAATCACATCACCCAAACTTAAAAGATTATATGTATTCAAATTTCAGAATTCTACTGATTGCTTAGCTTTCTTGTTGGGGTTTCGGCAAGAGAAAAGAAGAGCTGTCGGTTCTACTTGGGAGTAGACAGATTATATCATAGTTTAAAGGGGATTTTTTCCACAAGACTTCACCTATGGACATCATTTAGGCAAATATGGGAAACTGTACCAGAATCAAAGAAACTGCCTGGGAAAGAGAGATAGGATTATTGGGACTGAGGATATAGGGAGGGCTCCATTGTGTCTGGCCTCATTGGCCATTCTCAAACATCTTCCAGAAAGTTGAAGTTTTGGATTCAGGGTCTGGGGTCAAGAATATTTCAAGTGAAAAGCAATTATAAATTCCAAGAATCAACAGAAAAGAAAGAGAACCTCAGGCCCACACTTATGTTTGCCTCCCTAGCCATTATTTCTACAACAGTGCTTGAAACATAATTGACAGGAGCATTTGGGGAAGATTGGCATGCATGAATGAGTGTAAAAGTTGTTTCCCTATATATTTCTCTAGAAATTAATGACATAATTGAATAGCACTAAGTTCATTACTCTTAATGGAATCACCACTCTAAACAGATAATTGACATGAGCTGTAGAAGACACTTTACAAGCCAAGAATATTTTGATAATTAAAATAGTTTCTTCTGAAAGTAATGTCTTCTCCAACTGTGCATATAATTTATTGTTCTTTAGCAATGGAGAATCATCTTATTTTTGGTATATTTCATAACAGCTAGTTATTTTTGCAGTTATATCACCTGGGTAGGAATATCATTGTCTGCAACCAATATAGCTCATATAATGTTCTTCATCATAAATGAGTTGAGAGCTTTGATTAGTATTTGATATAAATATGTAAATGCTTGACTTCTTAAGTTATCAGTTTTTTCACAAAAGTCTGAATCTATTGAAAAGAAGAAAAAACTAAGCAAGACTTCCAATCTGACTTCACAAATGTAATACATGTGTGCTGGGGTCTCAGGAGTGTAATAAGCCAGAGAAAGTGTGCTGCTCACACATCTACATCTGTTCTAGATCTGTCAGTCCTCAATGTTGATGGTAGTGAACCAACAAAGCAGCAAAATCGAGCCCTTACAGGAAAGAGCTCTAAGCCAGGAGAGAGGGAAGAGGCAGGGACAAATAGGAACATGAAGGTAAAATTCCAGGTAACTAGAGGAAGCCAGATGAAGAAGGAGGAAACCTGACTGGTCAGGCAGTTACAGGCACAGTGTGGTTCAGGTGCATGTTTTGGGTGGCATGGGTACCTAAGAGTCCAATTTGGCCCCAAGGGAAATGGCAAGGGAAAACTATTGAGAAGGACATTTTAGCTATGAAATGGCAAGCTGGTCCATGTGAGAATACAATTAAAGGTAGTCTTGACTTTGTGATCTTTTTTAAAATGATAAATATGCCTAACATAAATTTTACCACTTTATTTCAAGTGGACAATTCAGAGGCATTAAGGTCAATCATGATGGGAGCCTCCTTGGTGGTGCAAGGGGTTAAGTCTCAGCTCAGTAAAGCTATCCACAGCCACTGCAGCATGCGTTCGATCCTAGGCCAGTGAGCTGACCCACATGGTGCAGCAGACCTCTCCTGTTTTGCCTGATGTTCCCCTCAGCAGTGTATTTCAGTAGCTCCACCTGTTCTGTTCCCTACTCTGTCTTGGGTAAATCCTCTCACCCCCTTCACTTCTGGCCTGTACCCCAGTTTTTGTATGCATAAATAAATCTTTTTAAAAAGAGAAAAAGACAGTCACAATCTTGTGCCACTGTCCATTTCCAGACTTTGTCTTCATCTCAAACAGTCACTTTGTACCCTTTAAACAATAACCTCAAGTTCCCTGTTTCCTCCCAGGTGCTGCTAAACTCTTCTACTTTTTGTGTCTATGAATTTGCCTATTTTAAGTATCTCATGTAAATGGAACCATGAAATATTTATCCTTTTGTGTTTGACTTATTTATTTAGCATTATGTTTTCAAGATGTTGCAGCATATACCAGCATGCCATTCCTTTTAGTGACAGAATATTATTCTATTATTTGCCAAAACCACATCTTTGTGATCTGCTTATTTGTTGATGGATATTGGGTTGTTTCCACATTTTAACAATTGAGAATAATGCTGCTAGGAACACTGGTGTCTAAGTATCTGAATCCCTGCTTTCAATTACTGTGGGCATAGTCCTAAGAATGGAATTGTTGGATCATATGATAACTGTATATTAAATTTTTTGAGCCACCACCAAATGGTTTTCCACAGTAGCTACACTATTTTATATTCCCTTCATTGTTGTGCAAGGGTTCCGATTTCTAAATATCTTCACTAAGACTCGTTATTTTTCCTTTTTTTAATAATAGGCATTCTAATGAATGTGAAATTTTATCACATAATGGTTCAATTTACATTTCTCAGTTTTATAATTCTTTGGAGATTTTTTATTTGATGTTTACTACATCAAAAACCCTGTGACTATGACATGTCAAGGCCACCCTGGAGCTCTGATTATTCTAACTTAAGAACAATATCTAGAGGCCCTGCCTCTTGGAAGCTGTTGATTTGTTTTCCTTTGTTCAATAAATGGCTGTTAGTCTCTCAATACAATCTTGGAGTCAGAAGCCAAGTCATCTTGAACCCAAAGGGGAAAGTCCTATTTGCTAACGCTTCTTAGAAAATACAGAGCTAAAAGTTGGGAGATGGGCAGATAATATACCTGCATCCCTGAAATGATATTCCTTTTTTAAAAAAAATTATTTATGCATACAAGAGCTGGGGTACAGGCCACAGTCCAGGGAGGTGAGAGGATTCACCAGAGACAGAATGGGGAGCAGAACAGACAGATCAACTGAAACACACTGCTGAGGGCAGCAGTGGGTGAGGCAGGAGAGGTCCGCTATGCCACGTGGGTTCTCTCCCTGGCTCGAGGCAGGGATCGAATGTGTGCTGCAGTGGCTGTGGTTTGCTTCATAGTGCGTTGCATACAATGCTTTGCCCCTCAAGAAGGCAGTCTTACCACCAGTAAAAAGATGAGTTTTGAGTCTGTCTCAAATAAGTGAGGTTGAATTTAAGTATATCTTCTCAACAACACTTCCAAGTCTCTTTAGCTTAAGGTCTCCATTTCCCTTAGAGAACAATGCTTTGAGTTTTGCTATAAATCTTCACAAGAGAAATCTCACATCAGAAGAGAGCAACCTTTGATAACTGAATGACTGTCAGAGCAATCGGGTGGAACAGAAAGGGAGAGTATGAAATACTCTTAGAGTAATAGGCTTCAAGCCTGAGCTTCAAAGCCAAACCAGTGGCAATTAAACACTTTGTGTTGGGCTGGCACCGCCAGTCTGGGATTTAAATAAGCCACAGTGCCCCCTGCTGGGCAGGAAAACAGGGTTTGTACTGATTGTGTTTAGGTTTATTCCAAAGTCAAGTGTTATTTAGGTAGAAATGGAATAAAGAGATGAAGAAACTGAATCGTCTCAACCTGCCAGGTTAAGAGTTTCGCAAGGTTGGACTTGAGTTCGTAAAGCTTGCGTGTGGTAGAGTCAGCATACCGAGGAATTGACAATCTCTCAAAAGACAAATACAAATACATTTAAAGTTTAAATAACCTTGGAGAAAAATGTAATTCCCTTCCCCACACCCTAACTGACATATTTTGCATCGTTATAATTTTTAACTTTGTGTTTGCTTAGTTTTAAATGGTTATAATTATATGCCTACTACATGTCATTTAATTTTTTTACCAATCATTTCAGCTGTATATATTAAGTTGTTAGATCATCTTTAGATGTTGATCATCTTTATATTTTGAGGCCTTGCATTTTTGACTAATATTTGATCTAAGTAATGTTATGTATAAATGACCTGTTTCCCTTTGACTAATTCTTTTTTAAAAAAAGATTGATTTTATTTATCTATGTATACAAGAACTGGGGTACAGGCCAAAGGTGTGGTGGGGAGTGAGAGGATTCACCAGAGACAGAGTGGGAAGCAAAACAAAAGGATTTATTGAACTACACTGCTGAGAGGAGCAGCGGGTGAGACAAGAGAGGTCTTTTGTGCCATGTAGTTATCTCCCTGGCCCAGGCTGTAACTCAAACTTCAGTGGCTGGCGATAATTTGGTAGCGCTGAGACTAACCCCTGCACCACCAGGGAGGCCCTGAATTAATTCTTTAAGATAATAGACATAATGACTAGTGGCAGATGTACAGACTTTAGAGAAAGAAAAATCTGAGTTCAGACCTTGACTTTTCTACTTTCAGGCCATGTGCCTGTGGGGATATTAAGCATTATTTCTGGAGCTCAAATATCTCTTATTTATAATGGGGCTATTAAGATATAAATGAGAAAATACAAATATCTCATCTAATATGGGGTTACATTGTGGTAATAGCATAATAAAGGGCAGCTATTGTGCTACAGCAGAAAATACTAACCACAAAATTGTATGTAATAATTTTATGTATATTATATAAGTTTATGTAATATCTATGTTCCATAGTCTTTCCTTCACTTCCAAAATCCATTTTAGTAAATCAGTAAATACAACATCTACCCAGTAGTTCCCTTTTTTCTTCCATTTGAAGAAGACAATTTTTCTTAAAGATTTATTTATTTGTGCATATAAGAACTGGGTTACAGGCCAGAGGTATGGGGAGGGGGGTGAGAAGATTCACCAGAGAGAGTGTGGGAAGCAGAACAGGTGGACTGACTGAAATACACTGCTGAGGGGAGCAGCAGGAGAGGCAGGAGAGGTCTGCTGTGCCATGTGGATCACCTCTCTGGCCGGGGACTGAACTCGTGCTTCAGTGGCTGCAAATAGCTTCATGATGCTGTGCCTTAAACCCTTGTGCCACCAGGGAGGCCCCTTAAAGAAGACATTTTTTTGATTGTTGGAGTAAAAGTCAAGATCACAAGAGCAAAATAAAAGAGAAAATATTTTATGTAGGCAGAGTCAGGAAGGACAGTTTTAGAGCACAGGCATAGAAAAGATTCTGGAGCACATGGGAAGATGGAGGAGAGGATTTTAAGGTTGTTGCCTTGGATGTAAAAGATATCTCTCTAATATTCCTCAGTGAATAAAATTAAAGAATGCATCACTTCATAAAATTTCCTATGGCTACTTAATCATACTTCTGGACTATGTCTTTGTTTTAAAACTAAGCAATGTGGGGCCTCCCTGGTGGCGCAGTAGTTAAGCAACACACAATGAAGCAAACCTCAGCCACTACAGCACGAGTTCAATCCCTGCTGCCAGCCAGGGAGAGGACCCACATGGTGCAGCAGACCTCTCCTGCTGTGCCCGCTGCTCCTCTCAGCAGTGTACTTCCGTTGATCTGCCTGTTCTGCTCCCTGCTCTGTCTGTGGTGAATCCTCTCACCCCCCACACCTCTGGCCTGTACCCCAGTGCTTGTATGCATAAATAAATCTTTAAAAAAATAAAACTAAGCAATGTGGACCCCTAGTTATATAAGGGTTGTCACTAGTATTTATTCATAAGTTTGAGATTACAAGTGAAGAGGTAAAATAATTTCGTGACAAATATCATTTCTCTATTTGGAAATACTGTTCTGTTTTGACTCCATTTCAAAAGAATCATAGTGAGCTCTTCCTCTGGTCTTCTTAGGTGACTCCAGCTGGTTGAAATTTGTCAGTCATCAAGCTTCCCCTCTAGAGATGCCTGCGTATGTGTCAAACTTAGTGGCATTCAGAATCAATCTTTTGGGAGAAATGATGTTTTTAGAAAATACTCTTTTTCACAAGCAGCAAAGAAGAAAGTAAGGCCTTCACAGCTGTTCTCTCACTCTGGCACCACTCCCACGCTCTGGCAGTTATATCATAGCGAGTAATCCTCAATATTTATTGTTCCAGCAACTCCACAGTAAGTGTGTATAACTATATCCCAAAAGTCTAATCTAGATTTACCAATTGATTGGAACAGCAGTTTCGGCCTTGAAGATATTTAATTCTTAGAAGTTCCTCAGAGGAGTTCTGTTTTCAAATCGAGTCCAAACAGAAGATCTGTTATCTTCTTGACCTGAATACGTAATGAAGGCCTAAAAAAAACAGCATCTGTACTAACTTAACATTACAATTAAATGAAAAAACAAAATTTAGAGCAGCAACAGAAACATAGATTACCTAAAGATTTACAGACCATTGAACATTAGTGGTCTAGAAATAAATAATGCACCTGGCTACAGTTAGTAATGAGTAAATATCTATCTTTGCATTATAAATGGCAGTAAAAATAAAGATATTCAGACTTAAGGAAGGAGTGACTACTCCAGTGCCTCAGTTAAATTAAAAATAAAAGTTAAGAAAATTTTAGAAGTAGCTATTTAGATCTTTGCCAATCTATACTGATAAAAAGTGATGGAGTAATACTATAGCTCCTGCCCACGGTAATAATTTACAACACAGCCACTAGAATCAAGGTCATGTGGTAAGTGAGTTTTGTGTGACATTGGACTCTTTTTGGTAAGGTATTTATAGATATCTGGAAATGTAAAGTGTCAAGAATATCACTTAGTTGTTTCTGGAAAAAAAAACTTATTTGCCACATTTTAGTAATTTCGAAGTAGAAGTGCTATTGTATAGATTCATTTTAACAGAAAGTTCTAATACAGAAGCTTTTAATAACATGCATTTTGGAATGCTGAGATAGAAGGCAACATTTAAAACAGTGAAGCCTAAAGCCTAGTGATCCTTACCCCATACAGTACATTTACACACACACACACACACACACTATAAACAGACATTCAAATTTAAAAAATGGCATAGATAACCATGAATGAGAAATGCCTTAGTACCTGAGAGGACCACTGGGTGAGAGCAGGATGAATGATTGATTTGAACAAGTTTGTTTGCAGATTAACTTGGGTCTTTTTAGTATGGGATGAAATTATCCAAATCCATGCACTCACCTCCAGCAGGCGCCTTCTGCTTTTGGTGTTCTGACTGACCTCCTCTTGAGACATTCCTCTTCCTGCCAAATCCCAGGTCTCAATTTCTAGAGAGGGAAGTGGCAGCAAGTGGCAGCTAACAGAGGAGTGGACTTTG
The DNA here is from genome assembly GCA_019455555.1 of Galemys pyrenaicus. Taxonomy (NCBI): domain Eukaryota; kingdom Metazoa; phylum Chordata; class Mammalia; order Eulipotyphla; family Talpidae; genus Galemys; species Galemys pyrenaicus. Next base: position 5,368,969 of record JAGFMF010011380.1, on the reverse strand, counting down.
TTCATCATCTTGAAAGAGGACTGCTAAACAGATTAGGTTTTGTTTGGTTTAAAATGCTGGAACTCTAACAAAAAGTCAGGCTTAATCCATTTTACTGGTCGGATGAGAAAAGAAAACATCTCCGTCTAGAATGAGGTATTGACATTTTAAGAAATTAAGTCATATGTGCCTTTAAATTTTTGGTTTTATTCCATACAAAAATATTCTTTTTCATTTGTTATATTACAAACTTTCCAGAATCATTTATTCTCTAAATGCCTCTCAGAGACAGGTCCCTGAGAATATGATTATAAAGAAGCACTATTTGAAAACCATTTTCTGCAACTAGGGATATGAAGCTGTACCTATTTGTTGAAGACTGTTTACCCAAACATACAACATAAAACTTTTAAATTGAATCCTTCTTTGAACAATGTAGGCACACATTCTTCTTAAAGCAAAGATGAAAGTGTGTTACAACAGGTATTAGACTGTCTCTCTGTGAGCATTAGTTAAATGCACTGCAAATGGGCTACCTAGCCTCCCTGGCTTGATGGCCTCTTGTTCTTCCATTTATTTTGTGTTCCAAGTAAAACAGAACTTCAACAAAGACTTCCAGACTACAGTTGCCAAGGCAATAATGCTAGTTAGCAGGTAAATAAGGGGCACCCTGGGACCCACAAACTTGCTTGCTCTGAGTGGGTTCTGCCATCCAGTGCATCAAGGCAATCATACTCTTAGTGCATAAGACCTTCAATTAAAAAGAACTTTAATATAATTTGTGAGCAATAGAGAGACAATTAGTGTGCAATAGAAAAAGACTAGGAAGAATGTAGTTAAAATAGTTTCCTCCTGAAACAGCCAAAGTTACCCATCCCTTCATGGGTGAATGTCCAGTCAGACAAGGTTGGCCCAAAATGGTGCCACTGAGGCCAAAAGCTTGTGACAGTTCTAAGGTACCTTCTGGTAGGGAACCATAGGAAAGGAGCAGAAGGGGCCAGGCAAGTCTGGAAGGAAACGAGCAAAATCAAAACACCAGTCAAGATATAGGATGCCATTGTCAGTTTCCCCATGGGTCTCGCACCCACAACTTATCTCTTTCAAGTGTTTCCTTCTGTTCCTCAAATCCCTGGTACAAGTCCAAGGCCAAGAAGTAAGCACAACTTCTTCACATGTGTTCTATGTGCCTCCTCCTGGTCTTTTCTTAGCTTTCCTCTTTTTCTTCTCCCTTCCAGCCTTTTCCCAGTCTTTTTGGCTTCAACTTGGTGCTCTGCTCCACCCTTCCTTAGTGGAGCAGGGAACCTGGAACCTCCTCTTTCTATGGATATCGTACTGTTACAGTATTATTGGTAGTTCTTAGTCCACTACCCAAAAGAAGTAAAAATATTAAGTAAACATTAAAATGCAGGTTTTATAATGGCTTGCTATCCTTTCAAGAAAATAGTGAGGAAACTGAGACATCAACAGATAATTAAGAATACATAGAAAGTGCTTTATATGAAGAAAAATTCCTATATCAGGACTTGCTTAACATTGACAAATAGTAGAGAGAAGAAACTATTACCTTGTAGGGTCAGAGAAAAGTTATCAGGCTTTTCCACCCTCCCACCATTGGTATAATGATGGACACCTGTGGTTCTGCACCCATGCCTACATGGGCATGTGCAAGTGGGTACATCTGGGCTTAGACACGGGCGTATAAGGGTGGCATCAGGAGCACGCCAGTAGAGAACAGGAACAGGGAACGAGAACATAGAGAACGAGAGCAACAGAGAACAGGAGAGGAAGAAGCAGCAAAGCAGCGGAGAGAGTGATATGTGCCAGGGGCTAGGAGGCCTGCTAGCTTCCTGCTCCCCGCTCCCCTCAGCCTCCTGCCTGCTGTGTACCTGGTCACCTCTGAGATAAATGATGCAATAAAAACCCAAAAAGCCACTGAGGGCTCCAGGACTCTTCCTTTACCCTGTCTGCTGGAATCGAGAACTTGTTCTGTGCCCCTTCCTGCCACCACATACCTAAAGCAAATCATGACTTTAAGGGATTTGAAGAGCACAGACTCTGAGGACTAATCAGTTTCATGCTTATGCTGCAAAGCAGTGGTTCTCACAGTGGATCCTGACCAGCAGCATGGGTATCACCTGGAGCTTGTTAGCCACATTAAATCTTGGACTGAGCATGACCTATAGGATTGAAAATTGCAGTGATGCCCAGCAGTATGTGCTTAATGAATCTTCCAGATGGCTCTAATGCCTGCTAAAGCTTGAGAAACACTGGAGTTATGTTTCAATTAGGCTTTCAAAATTTTTCCATGCTGTAAAATCCACTCTTGTAGTTGATATGTGTATACATGTGCATTATATGTGTTTAAAATTTTGGAGAGGCTATTAACCTTAAATTTATGCTTGTTTTATTCAGTGGTGTGAATTGAAAAAAAAAATAAACCCAACAGTGAGGTAGATGTATAGGATAGAAAAAAAGGCCAACAGGAAAATGTACAAATAGATTTTCTTTTTCTTAACAATCAAGTGAAAGTCCCCTAAAATTCTATTGAGTTAAAAATCCAATTTGTTTTCAATTGAAATGAATTTAGGAACATCTGTTACCACCTTCATATTTTACATATGAGGAAACTGATGAAGCCAGGATTTACTGACATGGCCAGGTTAAATAGAAATTCACATTCCTAGATCTGAGGAAGAGGTTCCATAGCAGGTAAAAGTTTACATTGAGTAGATGATCTTGATTTGGGGGCTGGGAGTGGATGGAATAAGATATTTACCATGTTTTATGAAATTAAATGACTCATTTAACTGTCCTCCCCAACTCCTGGCTCCTGCCAGAGCCTGGTGGCTAAGACTCATATCATTAGAGGAACACATGCTCTCTCAGGAGGCCCTGGATCAGCAGAGCGGACTGGCTCCAGCTGCAGGGCTGCGCATGCCAAGGAAATGAAAGAGTCTTTTCATTCCCTGCTTCTTCCTTCCTTCAAGCCAAGTACGACACCCGTAACAGCCCCCACCTTCCTTCTGTGAATGCATTCTTTAATTCTGGAAGAAAATCATAGTGACTGCCCAGGGAGAATCTCTCTTGAGTGAGTAAAAGGATAAGATTATAATTACTAATTAATATTCTTTATATTTATGCATTGTGGTGTTCCTTCTTTCAAAATGTATTTAAGGGAGGACTTCATTTTTAAGGGCTGGTTGTCTATCTTGTTTTATAACAGCCCTCAGTAGGGAAATTTTTTCATTTGTCAGATGAGAGGGATAGTTTCTAAGAATTGAATCCTTTGCTTTTTATAGTACTTTTAGGAGTAAATTGGTAAGAAGACATGGAATCACGCTAAGATCAGCATGGAAAAACAAATCTTTTATGTTTGCAAGTCTTCGCAAAGAGATGTTCATATTTTCTTGGAGGAAAGTGTCTTGGGTTTGGAAACACTCCAAGCCAGAGAGCAGACACTTTTCATAAGTGGTAAGGCAGTTATAGGTCTAAATGAAAATGAAAACTGAAAGCAGACAAAAGGCAATGGTCAAATCATGCAGGTTTGGAGATAAATTACGTTACATGTGATCATATAACTATAATAATAGTTCAACACCTGTAGTGCTGGGCGTATAAAGTTCTGATAAACTCTTCATGGCAAAACTTCCAATATTTCTATTATTTTCTCCTTCTATAGTTTCTGCTTTAGCGTCTAAGTGGCTAAATGAATTAATATATATATTTTTTTTCATTTTGTCTGGGCCTCTTACTGTTTAAAGCTTTCTTAAACTGTGAAGTGAATAAGACATTGACATCAAGGAGGAAAAGATGGGAAGCAAAAAATAATAATGACTGATTGGAAGATGAAAAACAAAAATCTACCATATGTAAATAAGCTGACTTCTTTAATGCTGAATTTGAGACAAAAATTGACTGCTTAAGTGAACAAGATTTCTTAAGTTCTAACTCTGACTGACAGTTCTGTAGGAAAGACACAAATGACATGTTGGAAGTGGCTTTCTATAGACAATATGTTTTTTCAAGTAACAAGGAGTAAAAAGATCTCAAATGGGGATTTTGGGAAAATGACATTCTATTTTAATGGTTAATAAATATGATCTGATACTGAAACTCTGTCCCACTTTTAATATCCCTTTTCCTTCCAAGATTTCTAGACCAATTTCTGTTTAGGAAGCTCATATAAAACTGTTAAAATAGGGCACATGCCTGTGTTGTTAATTCCTATTTCCTCTATAACTAGAGAAATGCCTTGCATGTGTTGGTAAAATGGATGAGAGAAAGGAAGCAATGAATAAAGAAGACTGTTGTTATGTTTAAGATACCCTTGACTGATCATTTACTTTAAAGAACATCAATATACCTTAAAGTTTTATAGCCATGATCAACTTTGTGCCATTGTTCAGAATTTATGAATAATTAGATGTTGATCTAAAGCATGTTGCAACAAGAATGGGGAATACAACAAAAAATATATATATGTAGTAACTATGTAAAGGTAGATGATTATTCACCCTTCAAAGAATATATTATGATTTTTAAAGCTTAATAAAAGAAACGCTATTATTTTTTTGTCTATTGCCATGTTTGAACTAAAATTTCCTTAGGATCTATTTACTTCAATGAGAATCTAAGTGGTGAGTAAGATCTCATTGGGAAAGTAGAAACTCTGCTTCTTCTCTGTCTGCTTAGCTAACAAGTCTGAGAAAACACTGCCATCTATCTACATACCTGCTCTCACATCTTCTGTTCCAAAAGAAGTTCATAGAGCTTTTTTCCTATTTTAACTATTTTGAAACAAACAAACAAAAAGATTGTATGCCTTTTATAACTAATATACCTTCAGCACTCAGCTGTGCTTGAAAGTTCAGCTGGAAACTGAGTTGAGCTCAGTAAGTGGAGTCTGTGCCCTATGCATAGCAGACACTCAAAAGTGTCAGTGCAGAATTTCTGTGTAGACAGGAATTTGGAGAGGGAAATATAAGATTCTTTGGAATAATGAACAAGAGCATAGGCCTAGAGGAAGTGATGCAAAGCAAGGGTGCTGATGGTTGTGATAGTATGAAAATTTTCGTGAAGTGACGGAAAAGTTTCTATGGAATTTGTGAGGTTTAAGGGAGATTTAGAAACAAAAAGTTGTGAAGCAAGGTCTGTTCCAGGGCAGCTGAAATGTGGTGTTGCTGGAGTATAGAAGATGTAAACAGAGGAAAGGAAGAGAAGAGGCTGAGATAACAAGACCAGATTTACTAGCAGTCTTGTATGTCTTTCTAAAGAGTTTAGATTTATTCTCCAGGCAATATGGAATCGCTAACATATTTTAAGCAGGAGAGTGAAGTGAACAGAATGTGTTTTTAAAAGTTCTGTTCACAAATGGAGAAGGAATTAGATTAGGGAGAACAGAGATAGGAGGCTATTGTAGAAATTCAGTTAAGAGGTGACAATAGGGCCTCCCTGCTGGCACAGTGGCTTAAGCAATGCACTGTGAAGCAAACCACAGCCACGGTAGCACAAGTTCGATTCCTCCCTGCCTCCAGCCAGGGAGGGGGTCCACAAGGCATAGCATACCTCTCCTGCCTTTCCTGCTGCTCCCATCAGCAGTGTGTTTCAGTCAGTCTGCCTGTTCTATTCCTGGCTCTGTCTCTGGTGAATCCTCTCACCTCCCTGGATTCTGTCCTGTACCCCAGTTCTTATATCCATAAATAAAATCTTAAAAAAAAAGAGGTAACAATAGTCTGATTTAGGATGGTGGTAGTTGGGTGTTTAAAGACACTTTGAAGGTAGAATTCATAGGACTTGACAACTATTTCTGCATGAGAAAAGGTAAGGAAATCAGAGCATAAGATGTTACCCACAAAGCCCCTGGGCATTCTAAAGTAAGGTGATGGACCTTCATTTGCTCCACAGGTATTCATACTACCTATTCTGTGGCAGGCATTGTGCTACATTCTGGAACTACAGAGATAAAAAGTTACGGTCATTATTATAAAGTTGCCAATGGTATATAAAATTTTTCATCACTACAAATTCACAATACTAAGGATGATGTTGAAAAGGTACTACAAAACATATAACTTCAAGGCAAATGAATCATGAAGCTAAGCAAGGTTATTTCACTCACAAGTCCAAGTATTTCCTTGTGAAAGAACTAACTCTCATATTTGTAATTACCTTTTCTTGTGGTAAAAACACTGAGCATGAGGTCTACCCACTTCATGAAATTTAAGTATACAATTCAGGGTTGTTAACCATAGACACCATGTTCTATAGCCAATCTCAGGTCTCATTCATTTGCATGACTGAGACTTTATACCCATCGATTAGCAACTTCCTATTTCCCTTCCTGCCAGGCTCTGGTATTCTCCACCCTATTCTCTGATATGAGTTTGACTATTGCAGTGGAATCATGCAGGGTGTGTCCTGGGACTGGTTTATTTCACTTTCTTCAAGGGCAATCCATGCTGTAGCGTATTGTAAGCGTTCCTGGTATTTGTGCTTCTTTGTTTGTTCACTTTCTTTTGAAAAGTTTCTAGAACTGTAAAAGACTAAGGCCTTAGGAAAGTTGAAACCATTGCTGACAACATGTAGGCTTGCTCTTGGGGTGAAATGAGCTCATCTATGTAGGGTGTGTGGCCTATGTTGCCTACTACAGGGCTGTCAGTTGTTTTTAACATGTGAAGGTCGAATATAGCTGGAAAATACATCTAGGATGATCCCTGGCTTGTACTGCAGAGTACTGTTACCCCAGATAAAGACTATTTCATAAAAAAATAAATAAGGAATACTGGTTCAGTGTTATATATACTGAAGTTCAAACTGGAGAGGAAACGTTCAGTGGATGTCCAGAAGTAAGCCATAAAATAATTAGTAGAGGTCAAAATTAAGGTTAAATTTATCAATTTGGGAATTATTCAAATATTAAAGATAGTTAATCATCATCATTATGGATGGAAAATTCCAGAAAGAGTATGAAGAATGAAAATTAAATAGAGCTCAGGTCAGGTTCCTAGGAGACACCAACAATTAACAATCAGGCAGATTGTAATGGTGATTACATGACTATATATAACATTTCACAGTACTGTATACTTCCCTCTCCCCATAAAAGAGTGCATGTAAAAATTGCTGAAATCAAAATGAGATCTGTAGTTGAGTGAATAGTACTGAATCAATGTAAATATCCTGGTTTTGATAATATACCACGATTATGTAAGAGGTTATCCTTGAGGGGCAGCTGAGTAACTGATACACAAGACCACTAGTTTTGCAGGCCTCCCTGGTGGCGCAGTGGGTTGAGCAGTGCACTGTGAAGCAAACTGCAACCTCTGCAGCACGAGTTCTATCCTAGCCTCCGGCCAGGGAGGGGACCTACATGGCACAGCAGACCTCTCCTGCCTCACCTGCTGCTGCCCTCAGCAGTGTGTTTCTGTCAGTCTGCCTGTTCTGCTCCCCACTCTGTCTCTGGTGAATCCTCTCACCTCCCCCACCTCTGTGTGCATAGATAAGTAAATCTTTAAAAAACAACACTAGTTTTGCATCTTCTAGAGTCTTTATTTTAAAGTAAAAAGTAATATTAACAATGAAGCTGTATCAGTATCACTGTAGATAGCCTGGGCCATGCCCAACCTAAAGTTGCTGGAAATTTGGAATCAGATATTGTGTGCTGATATTATTTTAAGGCTCTCTTGAGCAGTGATCTCATTTCAGGCTAATTTCCAAAGAATGCAACCAACTGCACAAGCCAAAGCAACTGTGGCATTCCTGCTACAGTCTGTCTCCAGTCAATAAAAACCCTAAATCTTTATAGGAAAAAAAAAGAAACAATCAAGAAAAGGCAGCAAATGCTAGATGGGAAGATTCAAAAAGGCTGAGCCAGAAGGCAGCCATTCAGCATTTCTCTGTGGCACTGGGGATCTAAGAGAGACATAAAGTCTATGCAGCCCAACACCTAGTGTCTGATGTAGTCCCAGACACTGGGAAAGAGAATTCTACGCCATTCAGATACTACACTAGAAAAATTAATAAAGAGGGCCTCCCCTGGTGGCGCAGTGGGTTAAGCAACGCACTGCGAAGCAAATTGCAGCCACTGCAGCACGAGTTCGATCCCTGCTGCCGGCCAGAGGGGGGACCCACATGGTGTGGCAGACCTCTCCTGCTGTGCCTGCTGCTCCCCTCAGCAGTGTACTTCTGTTGATCTGCCTGTTCTGCTCCCCGCTCTCTGTGGTGAATCCTCTCACCCCCCTACACCTCTGGCCTGTACCCCAGTGCTTGTATGCATAAATAAATAAATCTTAAAAAAAAAAAGAAAAATTAATAAAGAAAAAATAAAATCATGTAGATTTCTTTTTGATTATTGTTGCCTTCAGGAAAAATAAAAATCATAATCTTTAATTTTGTCATATTCTACTAGGCCCTCAGAGATATAACAATTTATTAAAGCAATTTGGTTCAATGCTGCTCAGATATGATCTGTGGACTGGCAACACGGGAATCCCCTTTGGGGCATGCCAGGAATGCAAAATCTTAGGCTCCACCCCAGAGCTACTGAATCTAAATCTGTAATTTTTAAAAAAGATTATTTATGCATACAAGAAATGAGGTACAGGCCAGAACTGTGGGGGGTGAGAGGATTCACCAGAGACAGAATGGCGAACTACACAGGCAGAAATTGACCGAAATACAATGATGTGGGGAGCAGCGGGTGAGATAGGAGAGGTCTGCTGCGCCATGTGGGTCAGCTCCCTGGAGGGGATTGAACTTGTACTGCAGTATCTGCAGATGCTCCATAGTGCAGTGTTTAACCCCTTGTGCCACCAGGGAGGCCCAAAATCTATATTTTTTAATTACAGAATATTCAAGCCACATGTATGCATATTAAAGAATGCAAATGCTTGATCTAGCCAATTCTGCCTTTCTACCACATTCATAATCACCAACAGAAATTAATTAATAAAGATGACAATTATTGTAACACTTGGGAAATAACCTCACATATCTGAAAAGAACAGTGAAATAATATAACTGTTTTGGAACAAAATCTCTTTTTTAAAAAAAGTCTCCTTCCATGTGATGGTCTGATAATCTGTTGCTAGTTTAAGGTTAATAACTAAGAGGCATCAGGTTGTGGGGCTTTTTCAGACACAGAACTCCTGAGGGTGATCTTGTGGAGACAAGGGGCCCATAGTTGGGGTTCCTACAGCTTCACCCAACCAAGGCCTTGAGTTTCCTCTTCACTGCCTTATGGATGCTGCCTCACCAGGACCAAAGCACACGCAGGGAAAAGCCAAAGGGGAGACAGAAAGTAAGCGTCTATGCCAGGAGATGTCCCTCTCTGGCAGCAGTGCCTCCTTTACTATGGGCTATTAAACTGCATTTACCCCCAATAACTGAGTTATTACTGAACAGGTTGTTTAAAGAGAAACACGGAAAATATACTACACCTAGTTATCACCCATAAGGTCTGGGTTTAACCGAGGTCTTTTAATGTAGGTCACCTTACTGAGCCTCCATTTCTTCTTTCTTGAAATGTGGATAATATTTCCAAATGGGCAGTGTGAATGTTGGAGTGATAATAATAATGCCTGCCTAAAATAAAAATTCCATTAGCACACATATTCTGAGACTCGTGAAGCATCACACAAATCTAAGATATATTTATTACTAATGTTCACAATATCAAGAGTTGATAATGATTTTTATCACTGATATTCACTATTTCAAGAATCAATCTTGTTAAAGATTTAATTTTATTTATTTATGCACATAAGAACTGGGATGTAGGCCAGTGGTGGGGGGCAGTGAGAGGATTCACCACAGACAGAGTGGGAGCAAAACAGGAGGATCTCCTGAAATGCACTGCTCAGGGGAGCAGTGGGAGAGACAGGAGAGGTCTGCTGCTCCTTGTGGATTAGCTCCCTGGCTGGGGATTGAACTTGTGCTACAGTGGCTGCTGATAGCTTCATAGTGCTAAGACTTAACTCCTTGAGTCACCAGGGAGGTTCAAGAATTGATCTTAAAGGAGCATAAATTCAATTGTAATCAATATAACTTATTATAATGTTGTGATGTAATTTAAAAAGAAAATAGTAGCAATAAATGCTTAGATAAGAGTAGGGAATTTTTAGTTTCAGTTTTTCATTAGAATGAAAAGAAGGCTTCTGAAGGATTGAAAAGGATTGAAAAATAATTGTGGTACTTAATTTCCCTGAGGTTTACGCTCTGTTCAGTGGAACCATATGAAAAGTGCTTGTATCAGTACGCATTAAAAAAAACAAATTTTCTCTGTTGGTGCTTTTGTTTGAAAGCCTTGTGGTTTTTATGATTGAAAACTTGTCTTTGTTGTTGTTAATAGGGAGTTCAGAATTATCCCCCTTTAAAAGACAAATTCTTTTAACCACTTGTGGTTCTGTTTAGTTTTATGCTTTTTGTTCACAAAGGTTTGAGATAAGACAGGTGGCATCCAGTATTCAGAAGACTGGAATAGAAACACATATACTAGGATTTGCTTCTAGTGGAATCAATTACATTATATTAATGTTGACACTGAGATAGGGTACATTCCCAGTTTAATGTGCAATATTGTTAAAGCATGAATTCTAACTTCATAATAACATGTTAGTGCCCTGTGTGAGCAGCAGAGAAATCCTATGACTCCCATGCTATTTCTGAGCAGGAATGTAGCCTACTCAGATGTAGATTTCCAGGTTATTGCTGAACTTTTTGAGTCTTCATGGCATTGCAGAAGGCTGTTTGCCTTTGGAGGCACTGAAGGACTCCTGCAAATAGGAAAGGGAAGCTTTAGTTCTAAAGTGGTGACTAACACACCAATTTAATTAAGTATTGATGTGAAAATCCAGGACTTAAGGCAAGGGAAGTAAGTAAATGAGAAAAAAAGGAATTTTCACTAATTTATGCAAAAGTACTCCACATTTATTTGACAAGTTGATTCACTTGCATATGTGGCACAAAACACTATTCACAGATGTGTAAAATGGAGAGAGTAATGCCCATTGGGTGGTTCTGAGTACAAAATGAGGGAATGTGTATAAGGTCCCTAGCACTCTATCCAATATCTAGGAGACAGTAAACAAATGTTAGTTTACTTTCTCCTCCTTTTCCCTTTGTGTGTAATCCTTTCCCTATTTCAGGAAATTATACCTTCAGGGACATTTAATTGCTTAATCCCAATCCAAAAGCACTCTGAAAACCTTCCTTTCTACTTCTCCCTTCCCAACTCCAGCGAACTTAGTAGCATAGTAATATGACTAAATATTCTGTGACTGCTGATTTAGGTTTCCTTAATGGCAATGAATGAATTTTCTTCAAAGATTAAAAATTTTAAAATATATATACATTTTAAATATATATAAACTTATACATTTATATATATATAAATATATATATATAAACTTATACATTTTAAATCACCCAAGTGATTGCAGGGTAAAATAGCTGCCATTTATATCAGTATCTACTATGCTTAATGGGTATTTTAAAAATGTAAACACCTTTTAATAGTATTTACAATGTGCCAGATACATTTAATTTAAACTATTTTTATCCTAAGCACTTTACACATACTATGAAATAGTTACTGTTGTGTTCTTGGTTTTACTAATGAGGAACCCGTAGCACAGAGAGTAAATTTGCCCAAGATCACAGAGTCCAATAGTGGGAGGTCCAAAATTTGAACTGTGCAGTTGGTTTTAGGGTCTTAACTACTCCAATCGGTGGCCTATTACAGTGTACAGAGCATTGCATACATTATCTTAATCACAAGCACATGGAGTCATTATGGTTATCTCAATTATATAACGGTAAGAGCTAAAGTTCTAAGGACAAATTGTCCAAGTTTATGTGGGTAGTAGGTAAGCCTGCTAACAGTCAAAAAAGACTTCATTTGATATAGTCCATGATTCAGTTTAATTTTAGAGCTAAACTGAACTACCAACTTTCAAATTTTGGCAAAACTTTCCTTTACAAGGATGTTTCAGATTCTTCTAAATTATGTTACCTCTTACAAATTGGATGACCAACAATAAGACACAGAATTAGAGCAGAAAATGCTCTAATAAAATGCTCTAATTTAAAGTCAAAACTGATTTAAAATACAGCTCTACCACTTACTGGCCATGAGATTTAATCACATCACCATATCCCATATGGTTTTGGGTGGAAAGAAAAGATAATATATGGAAAATACTCATACTAAATATATATATTAGTAAGTTCAACAAAATATTCAATTTTTCTACAAAGTAATTCTGAAAACAATCACTGGAAATCTTAGCTTTATAAGGTACTTGCTTTGTGGTTTGGAATATATCACATAAACTTTCTGAATTTCCATTTCTTCATCTCCTTATTGATTCATTGGGGGAAGGAGATAAAATACAATGAGGGAGGAAAAATGATCTGTATAAGACCTTCCACATAGTGAATTTCAAAAAATGGTATTTAATGTTACTGCCTCAAGTTAAATTTTCAGAAAATTTAATGGAAACTTTTTATCTAAAGGAGTTAATCAAATTCCAAAAGTCCTTACTTAACTTATTCTGATGAAGCAATTTATAGTCTCAGAGAGTAGGCTTAATATATACAGTTTCTGTGGGTTGTTGAAAACCAGATTTTGTTAGCATTTTAATTTCCATCACTTCAGAACTTCACAACGGGGAACTCTGTCATAATCAAGCTTTGTAACTAAATACAGTTCAGTGATCCTTAGATATATTGTGATCTGAAGCCATAGCACCTTGTCTATCTGTAAATTACTCAGGAAAATTTTTTGGATGAAGGAGTTGGCTTTTTAAAAAGAAATAGGTATTCTGAAGATGTGCTTCTATCTTGAATGCAATTTTTTAAATAGCAAATATTTGTAGATATTTGCAAATCACTTCTTTTTGTTAGTAACAGTATCAATTGTTCAACACAAACTGGGGATGTAGCAAAATGTAAATTCAAATTTATTTGATTTCTCATCTTCATATATCAGTCACAGCATCATGTCATCAGGTCACAGTAATGTGAGGGAGGCAAATGATTTTTAAAGCTTATATTACTTTAGAAAAAAGGGATTTTTTTTTAAAAGAAACATGGGAATCCAAATATGCAAAAAAAAAAAAGTAAAGAAAAGAAAACAATAAAGAAATACTTTCTGGAAAGAATTATTTGAAAGTTTTAACTATATAAATGGAAACCTTGATGTATATTTGCAAAGTTTCATAAAACAGTAGGCCTTACTCTTTTTCTTCCCCTGAGCATCACTTTTGGTTATGCTCTATCTATGAATTGATGTGTTCAGATCTATGTTACATTGAATGTTGTCTTTCTGGTCATTCATTATAGCATCAGTTTCTTTGGGCAGTCAGGCTGGGATGCACAACCCTGAGAACTGAGAGTGCTAGAGATGGAACATCTGGACCTAGATCTTCCAATATAAATTGCCCGCTTACTGACAGAAAAGTGTTAGCTGTTCTGGAATGGGAATTCCAAGATAATCGAGGATGTCCAATAGGGAATTCCTAGTGTTCAATGGATCTCAACAGCAACTCATCCTACATTTTTTTTTTTTTCATGGCTTCAGGTAATATACTCAAGAAGGGGAAGAGATTAGTGTCTACCTGGTGTCATAACCAGCCAGTACTACAGATACTTCCTTTCTCTTTATTTTTTTAATACCTAATTACACAGAACTTGGAAAATCTTTATAAAAATACATATAAATTATACAAGTATTTTAAAAATAACCTCAATTTTAACAATAGTTCATCAAAGGTTGCTTTCACATTCTACTTACAGGTTTCTTCTATAAAAATGCAAGCCAGATTTAAACAGAAGTTCAGACTTCAGGGGATCTCTGACTGGAGAATAATGACATTTTCTTTTCTCCTTATCTTGTAGAAAATCTGATACTGTCTTCAAGGGGGTTGCAGTCTCAATGGCACCTGTGGCTCTGAGCCTTCACTTTCCCTAATTTAGCTCATGGGTTCTGAGCATCATTCACATATTTGTCTTGCTTTGTACTATTTAAACAAGAAGACTATTGAGTCTTTTTCCTGAATTTTGAGTCAAAACAAAACAAAAATAATACACAAAGCAATTTTTGCAAGTCACACTGAAGGGTGCAGGAGATTTATCCTTCTTAAATCACAATAGTAAAAACAAAAGGATTTTTCTTTAGCTTTGGGTATTCAGCTTGACTCTGAGTGACTTTCCCATATTTCTTAAAGCAATGCTGCTACTATAAGAATAATTTGGGTCAGCAGCTCTCCTGTCTGCCTTTGACATTGCAGATGATTTGTTTTTGTTTGTTTTTTTCACAAACCTTTCCCCTTTGCAAAGCAGGTGCAACAGCTCTTTCTGCTCTGTTGTGTCTGTGCAAGATTGTATCTTTTTCCTTTTCCTAATAAACCTATCTTTTCAAATGTAAAAAAAAAAAAAAGATTTTTGTTCAAATGATAAAACTCCATCCCACCACCATATATGAAACTAAAGTACTTTACTGAACAAGATATTAGTCTCTTTATAACATAATATAAAATTATTGATTTTTGAGAATAAAACCAAATCAGGTTATTAAGAAATGTTATTGTTTTCATTCTTTAATCAATAGATTAGTTTTTTAAGCACACATATTAGACTGGTTTTATTTTAATGGAATAATGGAATTTAGAAAGCCTACATATACATATTCAATTCTATGAGTAAGAAATTGCTTTATCTATTAATTGTAGACTTTTAAATGTTACAGATCTTTCACTATTTGGTCTGCAAGAGGAAAATTATGTACTAAAACACAGCAAACTAATCTTTTGTCAAATGCTTGTTTTCCATAAGAAACAGTATAAGGAAGAGAAATGTAAGGGGAACTCTTAGGCTATTATTATCACATTAGCCATCAACATAATGTATTTACCAGGAGTTTTACATTGAGTCATCCTCTTGATTTCAACATAAGCTTAAAGCAATTAGGTTATCTCACCAGTGATAAATAGCCTCCATCAGGTAGTGAAATGAATGTACTAACATCTAACTCAATTCCTGTCTAAAATAATTTTAATATTTTTCATTTTAGTGATATTCATATTCATAATTATGTGAGGTATTCAATGAGTTTTCTAAAGTTCTTTGATAATATTATATAATAGATGAGAGAAATATGTGTTTTTAGTAAGTGGACAAAACAAAACCAGAAAACCTAAATGAAACTGAATCTAGTGAAATTTATGATTTTCATAAATGTGAAATATTTCATAATATTTATGAACATTCATAAATGAACTTTCAGCACATTCATATGACTAAAATGCAGACTTACTTTTGGGAAATCTAATTTCATAAAGAATTGCAATGGTAATAGAAAGCACATCTAAATACTTTTATAGGCTATAATATTTCTCAAGTCCAGTAACAAGTAGATTTTTTTCTTGTGAGAATATTTGTGTTACCTATATATATATATATAAAACATATATAATATTATTAGCACTGGGGAATGATTAAAATAGTATTTGTATTCACATTTGGTTTTATTTTGTGTTATGAAGTAAATTTTTCATTAAAGAAAATCATCTTGGAGACAAAATATTTTTAAAATATTCAGATTTGCTTAAATAAAACCACTTTTTGCTAGTCATTAAAAATATAGTGAGAGAAGAATATCAAATATCATTCCAGTATTTTTTGACAACCAACTTTAAAGGAGTTATTTCCGTTAATTTAGGTAGCTACCCTAAGAGGTGGTTCCTATTATCACACCCTCTTATTATAGATAAGAAATCAGGCTCAGCTTGATTAAGTAGTAACAATGGTGAGCTGAAGGTGGATTCTAACTCAAGCACTTGCATTCCAGAGCCTACCTTATAGGCAACCACAGGCACATGATGTAAAATTTTTAATGTCGGTCATGTATACCCTGGGGTATGTACCAAATTTAAGGATGAAAGAATTTCAAGAGGATCAGTGTCTAGGTGTTAATTTCCTATGTATTTCTTAGTATCTTTCCTGACTTGGCCTTGCATTTTAAAACTTCTCCCACTTTACCCAAGAAATGCACAGCTTTCACCTCCTCAAATCATACTCTACTGCATTTATAAGGGAATAAAAACCCTGAATGCCAAATAAAAGGACGATTCAACATATATGGGGGAGAAGACTCCTCTAGACCCCCATAAACCATTTTTAGGATTTCCTGTCTTTCTCTGTCTTGGACAGATATCTGTATTTCAGGTTTAGGCCTCAGAAAAGGGTAGTGGATATTATTAAATTGGGTATGTTGTGGGGAGGGTGTGAATAATGATAATTTTCATTGAAAGTCCTCACCTACTTCTGAATTCTTCACTATTGTTAGAGAACACATTGTCTCAAGAAGAATCTGGCAACAACAAAAGACATGAAATAAGTTGGAAGTTAAGGATTAGCTGTTGGTGTTACCAACAATTCATATCCTGACATACCCTTGTAGGAAAGACTAAGTCAGATCTTGCGAACATGTTAATTGGACTAAGGTATATACTAGTGAAAAAATAACAGAGTCCTTGTCTATGAAATGCTTTTAGCAGGATACACCTGATTTGTGCAGATAGTTTAAGGTAGATGAACCTGAAATTTATGGATGTACATACAATAGCTAATTGAAAAAGTCAGTGTCCGCCATATAATTATCTAAGTGTAAAATGGAGACAGTTCATGGATGAAGCAATTCCTCTTTTATAAGTGATGCCTAGTATACTTAAAAACCTCAAGTGCTTGATCGAGGCCAGCATGTGTTCTAAAGTGGCACGGAAAAACTTGAGGAGCTGGGTTATTTCAGATATCTCCAGTATTTTCTTGTTTGTTTTAGTCACCTGTAGTTTTTTTAAATTATTAGTAAAGTTTAATAATGGATAAACATCCTAATTCTTGTCAATCTTCTTTGACTGTATGATCTTTTGTTTTATCTCAGCAAGATATACTGAATGTTAAAAATGGATTTTTACATGGTTTTAGATATAACTACTTTTGCTATTCTTAAGTAGCAAATCTCAATTGCATGGTGCTTAATGTTTTCACCATTTCTACAGCATTCTGAAAGAAAACAAAAAATTAGGAACTAGTGAATATTTTGAATATGAAATAAATAAAAAAATTGCAAATTTTGAAAAGCTGGTGAATACCAAAGACATAACAAAACCCAGAAAATAACATAATTTTTTATTACTAGATGCTTGATATATCCCTTTTCTTCTTAATTTTCTTGCCTCTGTACTCTGATTTCATGTGAAATGATTTTACAATATATTGTAAAATATACCCCACAGAGACAATAGAGAATTCAATTTTACCTCTGCATGATTTATCAAAATTAATTCTGAAAATCATATAGAAAAGATTATTTCTGCCTCATAATTTAATATTGATGTTATATACATTTTTATGATTGTTGTCAAGATTATATTAACCACTAATATAGGTTTTTACTAGGCATTGTGAGAACCATTATTTGCTTATACTTTTACAAATCTGATGACTGGAATAATGTTTCTGGCCTCCTAATATTTCAAATTTCCACCCACATGTTTTGCCTTTACTCACATACTTCCTATGCTAGGCACTGTAGGATACACTTATAAGGCAAAAAGACCCTTGACTAGCATCTTTATGTTAGGTTAAGTGCCAGATAAGCCAGCAGAGAAATACTCCTGTAGTAATGCTACACCACTATGACTAACAGTAACCTAGCCATACACACAAGCAATTGTAAACACAGCTCATAAAAAAAATTAAATGTACATCCAACTCAACTTATCTTTATCTTGAACCTTAAAATGCTACAACTATTTCAACATCAAGGACAGGAGGGGAAGTCAAGCAGAGTCAGTCCTCCTAAAAGATTATGGCTAAAATCTTTCTCTGAAGTTCAGTAAAAGAAATCTGTGAGCTCATCTGAAGGGTTGTCTTGGAAAGAGCCTGAGCAAATAAATGACTCTAATGGCTAACCAAGTAAAACATCGAAGATTTTATATATAATAGTACAATTTAATGACCAAATAAATCAAATTATATAGGATAAAAAAAATGAAAATTTTAACGTGGCTTTAGATTGGTTCACACTATTAGTAATGCAATTAAAATCTAGTTATCAAGAGCTCCACTTTTGGTGTGAGGAGCTCTGTAGACTACTCTCTAGAGAAACTAGAGAGTACATTGTTTTTTAAAAACACCACTGAAAGTCTGGAGCATATAAGAACTGAAAAACAAAAATTCAAGAACATTTAAACCACTCTATTAACGTATACTGCCTTAATAGGTTTTTCTCTGTGGATATGTGTCCCCTGACAGTGAAAATTACCAAATAGTTTCTAACTTCAAATTTAAAAGCCTCCCACGGTAGTTATTCAACAGTTGTCATCATTAATTAAATTCTGATTGAGGGGCGTAAAAATTCATCTGGAATTAAGTTACTACCATCCTTAAACAAGCTGTTGCCAGGAAATCACATAGCTAATCGTAAAAGCTCGGGGGACTACATATATATGTACGTATACATGTGTATGCATATTATCTTTTGCAAGGTAAGCCTACTTAAGAGTATAAAACCTGTCATCTATAGTATTTTACTGATTTTAAAGAACTTTCGAACAAAGGTAAAATATGTTCATTTTATTTTTCTCTTTTTAGTCTTCCATAACCATAAATGGTCTTGGCACAGCTGATAATTATCTTTTGGAATCAGGACTTTGTTTTTCTCTCTCTTTTTAAACTGTATTGCTAAAGACTTTTACCGTCCCCCACCCCATACACACTACTGAGCCTTTTATCACGTAGACTACGTGGTGTTTTCGAGGTATCTATTCTTTCTCTGGATTATTAGTCACAAATGTCAGCTTCCCGAATTGAATCAGCCTTTGTTCTCCCACGCGCACGGCGCCAGGGTTCCCTCTAGCTGTCACAGTTCTCACTGTCCAGCACTGTTTTCCTAGTCCCTCCGGCCGCCTCCTTCCAGCCGGGAGAAAAATTGCGCAAGCGCCGTGGCAGCCGACGTGGCCGCTGGAGACCTTGGCCTGAGGTCGGCGCCGAGGCGCGCTAGTCCGCGCGGTTTTTTCGTGCGTTCTCTCGCTACTGCTCTCATCCCGGCTCTCCCCCGCGAGTCTTCTCCGGGCTTCGAAGCGGACTGACGTCTCCCTAGACACCACTTAGCAGGTCAGAGTGCGCAGAGCGTGGCTGCACCGGCAGCTGACGAGTCCGTGGGGACGGTGCGGAGTGGGCGTCCCGAGAGCAGCTGTTCTGCGGCCGCGCTTGGCCCAGTAGCTGAAAACGCTCTGACGGGCGGGGCTGGCGCGACCGCGTGACGTGGCGCGCGGTCGCGGACGCTTTGTGAGTCGCGATCGCGCGCGCGCGTGCGGCGCGCCAGGCACCTCGGGACGGATCGGGGTTGAGCTCTTCCCAGGCGCTGGGTCGGAGGGAGCGGGCCCCTGGCTGCGGGGACCGGTCGGGGAGCTCCCCGGGCGGCGCCAAAGCGCCTGAGGTCTGGAAGGCACAGGTGGGGCGACTGCAGCGGGTGGGGAGGGAGTCTCCCTGCAGAGGCCTCCCAAACGGGGCGGGCGGTGGTTAGATCCCCCAGACCACGCGGACTTGGTGGTGGGGTGGGAAGAGCACACCAGGCCTGGGTCTTTCATCCACGTCTCGGCGGTGAGACGTCTATGGAAGGGAGCAAGTTAGAGAGGGACTAGTTTGAGAAGTTGTTCTTAGTTATAACCACGTCCAGTTTCTGTAATTTCGAGCTTCCGGTGACCCCTCTCCCCTAGTTACTGTTGGAATGGAGAACGCTGCCATCCCCTTGCCCGCACCCCCACCGCCCCACGACCTCTGGAATGCGGTCTTCCTGGAGCATCTGTAGTAAACCTTCTGCCCCGCCCCCGCTGTTTACTCTGGTCTGGACGGTCGCCAAGCTTGTACACCCTCACCAGTTCTGTCTCTTGAAAGTTCGGTAACTTTTCTTTTCAAAAAGGTCAACAAACAACAGCAATTATGTTGGGAGAGGCTAGCGCGTGATTTTACTCTTTTGAATCCGTTTGTGATGTTTACTTGGGTGTGAGCACCGCAGAGGTTTTCTCGGATCTAATTTCTGCGACTGGAAAAAGTTTCCGAAGGCGCAGTTTCGTGACGAGGCATTACTGCGTTACAGTGGGGTTGGCCCAGTTCACTGTAATTGTAATGCGTTTTTACTGCATCCCATGCGGTTCCTCGAACTTTGCTTTGTATTAGAGATTAATGAACTCGCTTTCTAGATTGTTGTTGCCTCTGAAATATGGCATTAAGTGATTTAAGAATTAGTTTTACTTTTAAATTTCCAAAAACGAAACAAGGTGGTAGTAAAAATGTCGCCAATTATAAATGGAACTATTTTTTTGATTTCACTTTCCTTTACAATAACAGACCTCATTTGGTGACTTTATACAATTATTTCTCTCATATGGTTTTCTCTCACCTGTGGGGCTTTCTGAAATGTGTACTGGGCTCCTGGTCAGAACCGGGAGTCGCATACAGTCACTTGAAGAGGTTTTTTTTGTTTTGTTTTGTTTTTTTGGTAAAGTGCCATATAAGCTGACAATGGAACAGCTCTTCTTAGGGAGAGAAATGCTGTAGTAAGCTTGGTTGTTTCTACTGTCAGTGTTTATGGGATTGAACTACATTGCCAAGTGTTTGGCTCAGAATTTACCATCGTTTCTGAGTATTTGTTAGAGCATGAACATGCCTCCGCTCTCTTCACATCCTCCCCTAGCCCTCCAACCTGATGTTTAAAGCAAAAAATACATTTTGCTACTTTTACTAGAATGTTAAGGAAACAACTTAAATGCACCATTGATATCTGAACTAATTGGTTTCTAATTTAAAACAATTATACACGTATAGATTATGGTTTAATCAGATCAACACTTAAAAAACTTAATCAACTTTAAAAATTAAAGTATGTGAATTCATGTAATAATTGTTCTTTATCTTTTAAGACACCTGGTAAATATGTCATTGTGCCTAGGGATCTGATAGGTTTTTCTCTTTTTCTTTTTTTTAAAGATTTATTTACGCATAGAAGAACTGGGTTACAGGCCAAGGGCATGGAAGGTGTGTGATAGGATTCACCAGAGTAGAGAGCGAAACAAAACAAGCAGAGTAACTGAAATACATTGCTGAGGGGAGCAGAAGGCTAGGCAGGAGAAGTCTGAGGCTGCTCCATGCGGGTCACCTCCCTGGCCCAAGGCAGTGATCTAGCTGATGCTTCAGTGACTTTGCTTCCTAGTGCATTGCTTAACCCATTGCACCAACAGGGAGGCCCCTAGTTTTTTTTTTTTAAATTCTCCATTCTGTGGTCCCTATTCCCATGAAACAGACTATAGAGCAAATCCCAGAACAAATCATAAAATATAAAATATTTTAATAGGAACTTATTTCTCTATGCTGCGATTCCCCACTACAAACCACCGGCTTAATTTCCAATCTCTTCTGCGAAACATTTTTTTCTTAAATATTGATAACCAGCAAGGAAAGCGATTAGCAGCAGTGCACAATCCTCTCACCTTCCCTTTCCATTGCCAGTCTATTTTCTCCAGTGACATATTATTTAGGAAATATTGCTACACACTAAGTTAAAAAAAAAAAGGCTTTGAAATTAACATATACAAAGGTAATATTGCTTCTTTGTAGATAGATTTCTTTTATCATGCCCATGCATCTTATCCCTTGCTCACTCTGTTAACTTGTGAATATGGTAAGACCTTTAGCTTTGGAATCAAACATTTAATTTCATTTTCTTTACAAATATCTGTCGAACCTTATTCTTTCTTTGAATCACATTTATTTACAAGCTCTGTCCTTGGCTAAGATACTTAATATTTGTAAAACAGTCTCTGAATCACATATTAAACTACAAGTATGTGAAAATTAAGTGGAGGTCAGAATAATGCCAAACATATAAAGAACCTGGTGATAAACAGTAAGTTATGGTGCTTCTAAGGACCAGAAAGCATATATATTTTATGTTAGGACTGTAATATAGTAGTGAGTGGTTTAAGAGTAGTGCTTTGTTTCTATATTCTTAAAAGTAATTTTTGTAAATTTGCCCTCCCTACACACATTTAAGCTGACTTATAACATTTGAAGTCATAATTTTAGGTAGTTGGCAAAAGATGCAATTTCACATGGTATACAGAGACTGACATTTTTATATAAAATTTGTGCATCACTCTTAACAGTACTAAAAAGTATAATATTTCACTTTTGTATCCATCATCAATTTTAAAAATACATGGTATTTCACACAATTCCTTTATATTGAAATTGTGAATTGATTTATACCCACCCTCCCAGAATGGTAACATAAGCATTTGTTTATGCTTGAAAGCTTTCTATTCTGTCACATATATAGCTTTAATAAAAAAAAATACTGTATAAATTAAAACTAATTTAAATTTTTCTATGACTAGGAGATTGTTTTCTTCGGAATTGAGTTACAAGTAGTAGTAGTTGGTCAGAACGGCATAGTGACTAATGGATTTTAATACATAATAAACATGAAAAGTTAAAATTCAGTGGAAATTTGTCTTAATAGAAGTAAACTAGAGTTAGGCCTAGATTAAGTTTTACACTATTGACCTCTAGTTGTTCTGTTAGAGGGGCTTTTCTATCCTGGGTCAAGCATCACAGTAAGGATAGGAGTGGGTGAGAGGTATGACTTAGTTTTTGCTAAGCGGGAAGACTGTGAAATGTACCTGGGAGAATCGAAAACAGCATGATAGCTAGACTGCAAGCATATTCCCAGAGAGGTGAGTTTTAGGAGTGCTAAATGGAAGCAGATGGATCTGGAAGTTGTTTTCCTAAAATTACAATTTTCCTTTGAAGTCTTCATATGCCTCAATGGTACACTCTCGTTCAGTTTGAAGACCATTTACAGTGGGGATTATAGACAGGGATGATTTTGCTGCTCGAGTGCATTTTGCGATATCTTTGAGATAATTTTGTCATGGTTATATAAAAGAGAGATGTTATTGGCATCCAGTAAATAGAGATCAGAGATGCTCGTGAATATCCTACAAGGTGATTGGGACAGACTCCATTAACAAAGAATTATTCACCTTAAAATGTTGATGATACTGAGGTTGAGAAACCTTGATTTAGAGGGTTGGTTTTGTAGTCAACCTATCTAACTCAAAGTGCCAGATAGTAAATATTTTAGGCTTACACAAGGCCATGTATCATACCTCACATACCCTTATACCCTTTGTTTTATAGCTATTTGAAATGTAAATTGTCACCTCTGGGTTCTTTGAGAAACAGTGATCTAGGGCAATTGATAGGTTCAAACATCAACTTTTTTTTTTTTAAAGATTTATTTATTTATGCATACAAGCACTAGGGTACAGGCCAGAGATACGGGGCGGTGAGAGAATCCACCAGACAGAGTGGGGAGCAGAACAGGCAGATCAACCGAAATACACTGCTGAGGGGAGCAGCGGGCCAGGCAGGAGAGGTATGCTGTGCCATGTGGGTCCCCTCCCCAGCTGGAGGCAGGAATCAAACTCGTGTTGCAGTGGCTGCGGTTTGCTTCATAGTGCGTTGCTTAACCCACTGCGCCACCAGAGAGGGTCCCAAACATCAACTTTTTTCTCTGCAAAGCAGTGACAGTGTAATGCCTCAAGAATTGTCTGTAAGGATCAATGAGATAAACATACAGCATAGTGTCTAGCACACATTAGGCAAACTGTAAACAGTGTCTGGTTATAGTAGTACTATAGCATGTACCAGAAAAACTGGCTGGGCTGCCAAGTCACAGTGTTGTTACAAGACCTTATTAAAGTCAGTTGGACAAAACTTAACATGCTGGCTAAGGTTCTCGATCAGCTCACAAAAACCTATATAGCCTCTGCTGTCTTGCTTCCTGAACTCTGAGTTTTCCTGTACCTTAGAGAAGGTAGAGAACAGAATTCCTGTCCTCTGGTTCTGAGGGAAGGAAGAGATGAATTTTGGAAAAGCTGAGGTATATTAATGACAAGTCAAAAAGGCTAGAATCGCAGGGATTGTCAATTTTGATAGGGGGTTTGAAGTAGGGCAGGTGAGGTAGACCTGCCTATGGTCAGTTGTATGAGATGTTTTGTAAATTGAGGACTAACCATACTCTTGATGATAATGAAGTTGTTTGGACCAAGTTTTATTCTTTATTTTTCCAGTTGGAAAGTACTTAAAGTACAGTTTCTGTGATGTTTTTATAGTGTAGATTGATAGATCATTTAGATTATCCTACCATAATTTAATGAGATGACAGGAAATCTCAAACTGTGGTATCCAGTAACAGTAGACATATGGGTACTGAGTTTTTGAAATGGGACTACTTGGAATTGAGATATGTTTCCTGGACAAATATACTAAGTTTTGAAGACTTAATTTTAAAAAGAAGATAAAATATCTCAAAATTTTTATTTGAGTACATGTTGAAATAGTATATTTGATCTATTTGGATAAATAAAATGTCCCTGAAATTAATTTCACCTGTTTCTTTTTAGTTTTTTATGTTGCGGCAAGCAAATTTAAGTATATAGCTTGCATTGCAACTGTTTTCTAAATTAGTAACTTTTTATCATTCATTTAGTATTAAGAATTAAATATTTTTATAAGTCTTATAGTGAAAATCAGAGGGCCCTTCCTCGGTCTTAATATGTAAGTAGCCTTTTAATAAGCTCTGTTGCTACCTAGATTCCCTCTTCTAAAGAAGATTGAATTCCACCAGTTGTTCTGCCTTTTGGAGAGACTGTGATGTGATGTAAATGTAGCTGCTTCTCTAGGGCCACCCCCCCAGCCTCCTCCCGCACCACCTCCACCTTAACTTAGGCTTCACCTTTCTTAAACTATTTTGTGAGTTACCACTTCTCTGTCTTCTTTTTCAAAACCAAGGCACTGTTAATTCTTTTTCTTCTTTCTTTGTCCTTGTGAGTTCATTTATCTGTTTAATTAAGGAATAACAGAAAGTACATATAGTACGCTAATCTTGAATTTACAACATAATCACATACATGTATACACCCATGTAATCATCAGATCAAGGTTAGAGGATATTTCCATTTACCCTAAGGTCCTCCACAACCTGTAAGCACTGTTCCCCCCCCCCCCCCCCCCCCCCCCCCCCCCCNGTAAGCCCTGTTCCCCCCCCCCCCCCCCAATCATCATAGACAGGTTTTGCTTGTTCTTCAACTTAAAGAATGTAGTCTTAGGAAGTCATTTATATCTGACTTTTTTTGCTCAAAGAATTGTTGAAATTCTTGAGTGTTGCAGGATCCTTTTTAATTTTGTATAATTTCTGTATATTGGCTGCATTGTATAAGTATCTACTATTCCTATACTTGTAGGTGGACATTTGGGTTATTTTGCATTTCAGGCTTTGTGAATAAGGCTGCTGTGAATATTGTTGTGTGTGTTATTGAAGTATTCATTTCTCTTGGTTATATGGCACAGGCCAGCTGCTTTTGCCGCCTGACAGAAGTGGGGGTATGAGGGACACTCCTGAAAGATTGGGATGCTCCAAAGGCTGGCCCTTGCCGGATTCCTTTTCCTTTGGCTAACTTTATAAATTGCAATTCTGGGAGTCTTGTGATATGTGCTTATTGGAAGAATATTCACAGGGGTGGTTATAAAACTGGCTGTTTTGTTAAACGAAATAATTGGATGCTATGCATTTTGATGATGAACTACTGATTGGCAAATATTATAACACAAATTCTAAAAACCAATACTGCAAAACCAGGCAGTATAAGATGCAATTGGAATGTGGTTGTTTTATAAACTCAAAAGTTGGTTATTAGATAATTTCCCTGACCTA
Source organism: Galemys pyrenaicus (assembly GCA_019455555.1). Classification (NCBI taxonomy): domain Eukaryota; kingdom Metazoa; phylum Chordata; class Mammalia; order Eulipotyphla; family Talpidae; genus Galemys; species Galemys pyrenaicus. Next base: position 5,343,150 of record JAGFMF010011380.1, on the reverse strand, counting down.
AACTTTCGCTATGGGAAACTGGCCTTGGGAACCAAAGAATTTTGTAACTTGGCCTATCATGGAAGGCTCTGTATCTCCCAGGTGATTAAATGAGTCATGTAAACCCTACCTACCCTCCTCCCCTCTTCTCTGCCTCTGTTTTACTTAAATCATAATCATATATAAAAAGTCTCCCTAATAACAAAAAAAATATTGACATTAACTATAAAATATTAACTCTAGGCCTTGCAGCTTGTAGTCTGTCTAATACTCAGTAAAAACAAAATAATTAGTTGTCACTGCATGAAGTTGCTATGCCTGCCTTAATATTAAAAAACTAGTATGCTGATAGAAACATGCCATGCTGTTAGAAACAATGTTAACATTAAAAAACTAGTATGTGGGCCTCCCTGGTGGCGCAGTGGGTTAAGCAATGCACTATGAAGCAAACCGCAGCCACTGCAGCACAAGTTCAATCCCTTTTGCCGGCCAGGGAGGGGACCCACATGGCGTAGCAGACCTATTCTGCCTCACCCGCTGCTGCCCTCAGCAGTGTGTTTCAGTCAGTCTGCCCATTCTGCTCCCCACTCTGTCTCTGGTGAATCCTCTCACCTCCCATGACTCTGGTCTGTACCCCAGCTCTTGTATGCATAAATAAATAAATCTTTAAAAAAAAACAACCTAGTATGCTGATAGAAACATGTCCTCTAGCACGTAGGCTTTACCTTGAACAGTGTATGTCCTAAATCTTGACTGGAGGTCATAAAGGCCCAGAGCTGTTTTTAAGAAAAAAATGTAGTGATTGTTATCTTTCTGCTCTATGGACATGATGATGTAATCCCACTGCTTGCTTGTAATGTATAAATAAAGGCCTGCTGAGACCCTCAGTAGGACCTTTGCTACACTGATCAAGTGATAGTGATTCCTCAATCCCCCTCATTCGCTGCTGCTGTCTCCTCCTATGGGAACCTGGCCTTAGCCAGAGCTGGTCTTTGGCAGTTAAACCTGGCCTTAGCCAGAGCTGGTCTTTGGCAGTTATATACCGGGTAGAGGAATTACTGTGTCATAAAGTGGGTGAATATTTGGTTTTAGTGGAAACTGCCAGTTTTCCACAGCAGTTAACCATTTTTTTTTTACTTCTGCCAACAAACTATTAAGATTCAAATTGCTTCCCTAATACTTGCCAATCTTTTCAGTTTTGGTTCTGTGATAAACAATCATATTATAGATTTTAATTCATTACCCTGAGGGAATATGGTAATAAATACCATTTCACATGCGATTTAAATATCCTTTTTAATGAAGTACTAGTTTGCCTTTTTCATTAAAAGAGTGGTTGCTTTTAAATAATCTTTTTAGTTATTTTAATGGTGTTTTGGGAGGAAACTGGACTAACTGCTTATGAGTCACCCATCACCTTTAAATGGAATTCAGAGTAATTCCAAGCTTCATTCCAATATTTTTCTCACTTTTGTCTTCTCCAGTGTGTCCTTCAACCTCATTTTTAATTAGTTGGATATACTCTGGATTATATTTTAACAAATATAAAGTCTCAAAGACACTCTTTGAGTCTAACCTTAAATATTTCTGATACAAAACTTTTATCTCTTAAACCGGAACAAGAAAAGTATCCAATAGATTTATTCTAACTTATTCTTTGCTGTTTTAAATTAAAAAACATTTAATATCAACAGCATTATCCATTCAAAAATACATATTATGTGTTTATTCCATATCAGATTAATATGTTTAAGGACTACAATAGTGAGCAAGACAAACAAGCAAGGCTCTTGTCCTCTTGAAATATATACAGCCAAGAGAAATTGATATTACTAAAGAAATAGCTAACTACAATAATAAAACATAATACTGTCTGTTTTATAGAAATGGATCAAGAGCCACAAAATGGAGATCCTGCTGAAATTAAGATCATCAAGGAAGCATACAAGAAGGCCTTTCTATTTGTTAATAAAGGACTGAATACAGATGAATTAGGGCAGAAGGAAGATGCAAAGAACTACTATAAGCAAGGTATAGGACATCTGCTCAGAGGAATCAGCATTTCATCAACAGAGCCTGAATACACAGGTCCTGAGTGGGAATCTGCTAGACAGATGCAACAGAAAATGAAAGAAACTCTGCAGAATGTACGTACCAGGTTGGAAATTCTAGAAAAGGGTCTTGACACTTCTCTACGGAATGATCTTCAGGAGGTACCCAAGTTATATCCAGAATTTCCTCCTAAAGACATGTCTGAAAAGTCTCCAGAGCCTCCATCTAGTAGTTCACCTACTCTGCACACTGAAGTAAATGGAAATACTTCAAATACAGGGCCAGTTCCTGCACCTGCTTCTCTGGCCTTACCATCTCAGAGTCATCCAGCAGAAGCACCTCCTGCTTATACTCCTCAGGCTGCTGAGGGTCACTACACTGTATCTTATGGAACAGAATCTGGGGAATTTTCATCGGTTGGAGAAGACTTTTATAGGAATCATTCCCAGCCACCCCCACTTGAGACCTTAGGGCTAGATGCAGATGAGTTGATTTTGATACCAAATGGAGTCCAGATTTTTTTTGTAAATCCTGCAGGAGAGGTTAGCGCACCTTCATATCCTGGATACCTTCGAATTGTGAGGTTCTTGGACAATTCTCTTGACACAGTACTAAACCGTCCTCCTGGGTTTCTTCAGGTAAGCCAGAGAAAACCATAATTTGACTTACAGGTAGAATCCATCATTTTTTGTTTGTTAATATTTATTATGTGCCCAGTACACCATGCCAAAAGATCATCAATTCTTGTTTCTTTTAAAATAGATTTCATAAAATATATGGAACTTCAACATTTATGTGTTTGGTAGCCTTTTTCTTCTTTTAAGATAAAAAGTCTTTTTTTTTTTAGTGTTTGTTAGGATAGACCTGAAAGGTAGCAGAGTATTCATCCTTGAATTTTTAATTCTTTATATGAAGGAAAAAACCATAATAACTAATTGAATTTCAAACTATAATTCATGTGGATATGTAACTATAAATATTCTCAAATGTTGTCGAGCACCAGCTGAGGGGCTAAACTGGTCTAAATTCAGCTAGTGACCAGTTGTCACAACTGGATAAGGGGAAGTATGCTGTTGCTACTGACATATAACAGTTAAGAGACTAGAGGCGCTCTTAAACATCTAAGCAACTTAGCTCCCATTAATAAAAATTACCAACCAAGTATGTCAGTAGTGCCAAGATTGAGAAAACCTGGTGTAGAAGTAGAGACTGATGAATTTAAGGTATATAAATTTATCAAAATGCCCTCAGTTCAAGATCAAAGACTAGCACTACTTATCTCCTATTTATGGTCCAAAATAAAAGTAAAATTGCATCCAAAGTTTGAGTCTCTTTTAAGTTGTTTTCATTTGTATGTATTAAGGTATTTGTAGCATCTTTCAGTGTCCTAAAAGAGAATATTCATGGGCTTAATGAATGTTTTTTATTCTAGAAAACCAACTATGAAAATTTAGATACAATTTATGCTTTAATAATCACAGTTGGTCTTTTTTAGAAATCAAGTAAGATAATTTGATTTTAAGTAGGCAGGCTCAGAATTTAGGCCATCTACCCTGTGGTGATTATTTGAATAAATATATTCCCCTTATAAGAGAATAATCATTGTAAGATATGGTCCTTAAATTGTCATTCCTATATATTTTTTCCTTTGCATATGGATGCATGTGTATTCATTTAGTATTAAAGCTCAGCTCTGCTGATAACATGTTTTTTAAGAAATGTCTAGGGTCTCTAAAAATTATTTATTCTCATGCTTTGAGTTTTGACAGACTTTTAAAACCTATTAAACCAGTAGTTCATTCATACAAAACTTTGAAGTCAGTTTACTCTTTCAAAGGGAAGTGGGGAAAAATCAGCCAGTAATGGGTGAGTTCATCAGTTTGTATTAATCCACCCTAAGAAAGGTCAATAGATTTGTTTGGGGATTTTTGGGGGTTCTCCAGTTAATCTTACAAAAATCATGGCATAGTACTAGAAACTTTACCTAAAGGGTAGTTATTTAAGTATAACCTTTATAAATTTTTGTCAAATGTTATTATTTTTTAATATTTTTTATTTAAATGTTTGACTTTTGAATTTCATCCTAAATATTATTAACAACTGAGATTGAAGGAAAGCTGATTTATTTATTCCCAATGTGAAAAATTTTAACTATTCAAATTTAAAGAGTTGGTATCATAGATGATTATATATAATCTGTTTAATTCTGACTTTATAGAGATAGTAGCTTTTGAGACAACTAAAAAATACATAAAGAAAAATTATTAAAATTTTTTAATAAAGCACTATCTAGGAAAAAGTCATACTTGGGTAGTCTCATCCCACCACATTTATATTCTATGAGAGGATGGTAGTAGAGAATTTTCCATTGGTCAGCACTTTCATGATCTTTGACTCATGTTCACCATACAATGTTTCTGTTTGCATGATAAATTGTCCTCACAGCTTTTTAAGATTAGGAAGATAGTGTCCTGAGAGAGAGGCAAAATTATAATCTGGTTAAAGATTGTGTCTCAATGGAAATGAATATATTTGGATATTTGAATTTCAGCTTAGACTCTTCTCAGTTTAGAGCTTCAAGATGTAAACTTAAGTCTTGGTGCATCAACAGCCCGACCTGAGCTGACAGTGCAAGGCAGCTTTGTGTCATTTTGTTTAACTTCATGATAAACATAGTCTATCCTAGCTCTGTCATTTTACTTCTCTTGAGCTTAAACTATTCAATGTGTTCATTACTGGTTTCTAATTAAAATAATTTTTTGACTTCTCTAGTACCAGAGTGCATGTATTTCCAGCTCCACATTTTAGATGTTGACTCTGAGCATCTTAACTTCTCTGTGCTTCAGGTTTTTTGTACATAAAATGAAACACTAACCAATTTCATAGGATTGATGTTGAGAAACTAGCAAATAAATGTAAAGTACTTGAAAAATGTTTACTTTCATTAATTTCCACAAAAACTGTATAATTAAATTGAACTTTAATTTACTTCAACAAGTTTTTATTCAAAGCAATTCTCATATTGATTAACAGTGGACTATATAAACTCCGGGTCTTAAGTTACGAATAGTGATTTGTATCACAGTTCTGAGTGGTTTTGTTTGCAGGACCATCAAACTAGCAAGTGGCTGGTTTTTCATGGAGGATTTGTTGATGCTGATATTTTTTTTAAAGACCTGTTAAAATGCATTTCAAACTTGAAAATAGTTATTTCCTATTATGTGAATTTTAAAAACCTTAGTGAAAATCTAGTTCTAATTTTCTTTTTCTTTTTCTTTTTTTTTAACTAATCTCTTCAGGTTTGTGACTGGTTGTATCCTCTAGTTCCTGATAGATCTCCGGTTCTTAAATGTACTGTGGGAGCCTACATGTTTCCTGATACAATGTTACAAGCATCAGGATGCTTTGTGGGTGTCGTCTTGTCTTCTGAATTACCAGAAGACGATAGAGAACTCTTTGAGGATCTGTTAAGACAAATGTCTGACCTTCGGCTCCAGGTGACTTTGTGTGATCATGTTGAGGATGAAAATCTACTCTAATATGAGAAATTGTTATAGGCTCTAATATGATGAAAGTTAGGAAAGTAAGTATGTAATGTACATATGTATTCACAGACACAAATTGGGGATTGGCTGCAAATAATGATTAAAATTGTGGACTTTGGAATCAAATTATCTAGTTTTGAATTCAAACTTTCCCATTTAGTATAGCTATTTAACTCAGTTTGTCGATCTTCTTTATACCTAGTTTCTTTTCATAAAATGGGGATAATAATAACATCTACTTCATTGGGCCATAGTAAAGACCGAAAGTTAATACCTTAAGGCATTTACATTAGTGCTAGCAAGTGGTAATGTTCTGTGAATATTAGTTCTTGTTATTACTGCTTTGCTGCTCAGTTGGAGAAGTGGGCTAATGGAACTAAATGGTGAGATGCAAGTATTTCAGGTTATATGTATGACTTGCATTTTGAAATAGAAACAGGTTTTGTTTGAGAGAACTATCTGTGTTCTAATGGTAAATAAAGGCCAAATAATAAAAATATGAATTTTATCCAGTTTCCAGTGTTTGTGTCCTTATCTGCTAAAGGAAGCTGAAATATCATGGAAAAGCTTTCTTTTTTTAACTTTTTTCTTTTTTTTTTTTTTTGTGTGTGTGTGTAGAAGAACTGAGATGGAAGCCAAAGGTGTGGGTGGTGAAAGGATTCACCAGAAACAGAATGAGGAACAGAACAGTCAGATTTACTGAAATATACTGCTAAGGGAAGCAGCGAGCAAGATAGTAGAGGTCTGCTGTACTGTATGTGGGTTAGTTCTCTGGTAGCGATGATAGTGCTGAGACTTAACCCTTAGGCCACCAAGGGAGGCCCCTGGAAAGCTTTCCTTAGGTGTTATTGCCTAGCCTAATGTAGAACAGGATGGGGAAATGTTTTTTTATTGTGAATATTTGAATTGTTATCGGGGTTGAAGTAGACTGATACAGCATGATAGTATAATCTTGTTATTCTCGTAGCGTATTATTTAGAATCTATTATTTTACTGGGTATACAGTGTTAAATGTTGAGACAGAGAAAGAGAAGAGGAGACTCTAAAAATTGTGTAGCAACTCCTGTATCAGGTACCTTAAAGTCTGTTGAATAAGCACAGGACAGTGCGCTAGGTAATGATAGGTAATGAAGTAAAAATGTATGCAAAGTGCAGGAAGGAGATTGGGGAAAATTTCATAAAATTTTTCTCTTGAGTTTAGTCTTAAAAGATCTGTTCCTGTTTTCTCAATATATAGGATACATTTTCAGTCCTTTAAAATATCAAAGGTGATAGAGCATATCATGAGCTAAGTAGAAGGTCAGAGAGTTACCTAAATATTAGGTTGTATAAACTATACCTGAGAACGACCTGATGATTAACATATACTTTAGCAGAGCCAGTGCTGAACATTTAATTTATGTTAACAAAACACTTGATCCCCATATAGAAATGTGAGTGACCTCAGTGTGCTAATGGAGAGTTCACAAAGGCAGGAAAATGGTCAAATGGATATGGGTTCAAATGTTAGCTTGGCAGTTTACTACTTGAATGAAGTGGACATCTTAAATTGTTTTGACGTATTAAGGAGTTGTGTGTCCCTTCACCCTTACATTCATTCAACCTATATTATTGTAAGGAAATTAAACTGTCTTATAGATTATTTATTTTCTCTGTTCAGTTTTGTTTTTTGGTTGCATTTTGTTTTTAGCTTGCTCTATTGTCCCAGAACTTTAGCTGTAAACAAAAGATAATTTGTTGCCTTAATTTTGTCTTTACTCTTAAGCAATCATCCAGCAAAGTGTATGCTAGCAGAATAAATTTAGATTAAGTGCAAATACAAGCAAAGGAAAATCAACCTTCCAACAATGCAGTTTTTGACCTGCACATGCACTTTCTTAAATGCCTTTCAATTCATTTAGTCTTATATGTGTTTTCTAAACCTTACTATTTAATTCAATTCAGTGTAATTACTTAAATTCACATGTGGCTGCATCTGGTTTATCATCTTATACCAACAAGCTTTAAGTTTATCTTTTATATTTAGTTTTTTGAAAATTGCTTTAGTTCATAACCTCTGAACCAAAGAGAAAGATTTGAGGTTTGATATAAGGTAAAACAAAAGTATAGAAGAAAAACAAGCAAAAGTAGTTGTATTTATAAACTGTCAAACACTGACATTTGAAAAAAATTTAAAGGAAAACACTTAACATTTGAGGACATGTATTATTAGAGCACTGGACAGAGTTTGGAGGCAAGTCATTTGAGAGAATCTGGATTTGATCTAAGCTTAGTCTTCTGCTCCTTAGACCAACTGGAACCGGGCAGAAGGAGAAAATGAATTCCAAATCCCTGGAAGATCAAGATGCCCCCCTGACCAGTTGAGGGAAACCAGTGGCACTGATGTGAGACAGTTGGATCCTTCGATGGACCAAGGCAGTAAGGATGTACGTCATAAAGGAAAACGAGGGAAAAAGGTAAGTAAAAGAACAATAAGGTATGTGTGTTTATTCTGATGTTTCAATTACTTAAGAGATCCCCCTCTGCAACTTGGCGTGTCTTGTCAGTGAACACTGGTAAAAATAATTAGAATTAATTTTGACATGTACTTTTCTATTGCTGCTTGAATCATTTAAAAAAATATTATGTAATGGGAGGAGGGATAGATTTTTTTTCAACTAATTGAAATGTTTTTATAATTACATTAATGATGCATATGCTTTTTTTGTTTTGTTTTGTGTTTTCTTTACCTTCTTATGTATAAATATGCCAGGATCTCAGGAATAGGTATGCACTGTCTAACGTTTCTTACACTGCTGTTTTTATTCAGTTTCTTATTTCTTCATGGGTGTCAACAAGACAGATTTGGATTTTGAAAAATACATTTACTAATTTCTTCTTTCATTTTTAGTCTGAGTAGATACTGTTCTATAAATTTACATTTGGATTAGAGGTCAGTAAATATTTATTGAGTATTAGAATGCAGGGGCAAAATTTCAAATTTTTATCTTGAGAAATTTACTTGGTAAGCAGATAAGCAAAGAGAACATCTCATTCCCTTGTGGTATTTATTGCATTTTGTTTTAAAGAATTCTGGTAGCTAGGTTGGTTGGAGATATTTTCATTAATTATATCTAGTATTAACATTATATTACATAATACTTGCAATTTTCTCTTTACTACTTTACTAAACATTTTTACTTTTAGACTAAAGATACTTCAAATGAAGAAGTAAATCTGAGTCACATTGTACCCTGTGAGCCAGTTTCAGAAGAAAAAGCAAAGGAATTACCTGAATGGAGTGAAAAAGTGGCTCAGAACATTTTGTCAGGTATTACAGTAACAGACTTTTTATTCACTATAATGTGAAACCTTTGGTATCTATAAGAGAATACTGAAATATATTTTGTATTTTATTTCTAGATGATCAGTTTATAAATATTTAAACAAAAATAGAAGAACATCTCTTAGAACATCACATTGTCATATAGGTATAAATTTTTCTTGGCCCGTTATTCTCTGTTTATACTCTAGAAAATTGACATGACAGCCTTAAGTTAGTCTGGCTCCAAGGGTGAATGGTCTAGCAAACAGGCATAAGCTACATATATTCTGGCATATTCTTGGAAATTTCTAGCAGCATTCATTACAAACAAATCTTTCCAGAGTCAAGGGAACCCACTTCTTAAGAGAGGAACATCAAGATTAAGTTAAAAGAATATATGAAACAGGAGCTATGGCTGTTAGCCACTTTGGAAAAGTCAACTACCACAGAATCTTAGGCCTCCTAGGGAGCACATAGATCCTGCACACTGGTTGTACTCAAAGGAGCACATCTTAAAACCAGTTAGTTCTGGAAGAGATCTCTTTAGAGATTTCAAAAGAACTCTTGAGCAGTGCGTCATTTAAAAATTAACAAAAATTACATTCTACTGACATCAGTGTCTTCATGTTTGTAATTCTTTTCCTTTTCATCCTATAACCTCATGACTAGAGTTCTAGTAATAGGCAAAATGGTGATATTTAAACTTCCTGTTTGGCTCTAAGTAGACATTTAAAATTGTAAGTTATCTCTAGAGGAGAGTAACACTTTCCTTTTATGGGAAAACCTTTCTTCCTTATGTGTCTTACCTTGTTTCTTTTATCTAGTTCCCACTTCTCTTTTTGCCACAGGCTCCCTCACTCAGAGCCTTTTCTCTTTAGAGAAGTCTGTATTCTCCCTATCTCTTTATTCATGCAGCAAGAAGCATATGCCAAGAAAAAGGACTGGAGCCTGCTCCCATGAAAAATGACTAAACCATCTAGGCCTCTCAGTTTTAATCTCTTGGGTTTTTTCTTCTTGTTTTTTTTGGGGTGTATTCATGTCTTTATGTCAATCAGTTTTATGTTAGAAGCTAAAAATTGCTAAGGTCAAGGTGTTAAATGTGGGATGGTAGGAGGAATGGGATCACCTGCTCTGTGCTTTTAGCCTAAATCAAACAAACAGGAGTAGATGTGGTAAAGATTTGTGCATTCCATAATGGTTTGTATTGTTTGTGTCATTCTCCTTCAACACGGCACTGGAGAGTGGGGGTGGGGAAAGGTTGTGGGGAGGGAAGTGGAATCTGGACTAAGGCAGCTAGAACAAGGATACTTAGGTCCTCTAGCCAAATGCCATCTTAATGGCACCAAACCCAGCATTAGTCCCTAACAGTAGTATACTGTGGTAACATAGAGTTGCCGACTCATGGTAACAGGGTAATACAGAATTCTGCTACTGAGTGATATATGTGTTGAAAGATGAATTTACTTAGAAAACTGCAAGTGCAAAGTTTGCTTGAAAGTATATGGCATGTTTGAAATCTAAAATTCAATATTTTTTCCTATTAATTGGTTATTAAATTAGGATTTAAAAGTATATTAGCCTTAATATTATATAACTTAAAATTTTCCTTTGAAAAGGTGCTTCGTGGGTGAGTTGGGGTTTAGTAAAAGGTGCAGAATTTACTGGCAAAGCAATCCAGAAAGGTGCTTCTAAACTTCGAGAACGGATTCAACCAGAAGAAAAACCAGTGGAAGTTAGCCCAGCTGTGACCAGGGGACTTCATATAGCAAAGCAGGCCACAGGAGGAGCAGCTAAAGTCAGTCAGTTCCTGGGTAAAGTAATTTTAGATTACTGTACTTTTCAGTTAAAATTAATCTCTCAATCCAGGTTAACCTAAATGCTAATTTAGATGGTTTAAGAAAAAAGAATTTTTTCTAAGAACAAAGTTTCACCTTGCTACTTATAGTGGGATTCGTAGAGATTTATCTGAGAGTCTTAAGAATGAGAATTTTAAGCACTTGCCACATCTAATAACCTGAATTTTTTCCTCAAAATTCCTAGATGACTGTTATTTGCATACTAATGTTCCAGAGACACTAGTTAAAGGATAGGAATTTTCCCTCATGAAAAACATGATTCTGACTTTTTAAAAATTATTTATTTATTTATATTTTACATCATTATTCATTTTTGTACAATGTTTGCTTTCTTTTATCAGGTATAGTCCTCATAGAATTTCTACCACCAGTTCACCCATGTATCGTCACCATAGTGCCTTCTGCTCTTCCCCACCCTGGTTTTGATGTCTTCTCCCTCCCCCTCCCCTACAAAATGTGTCTGATTTATTGTTGCCTGTTTTGTTTTGTTGTGTCTTTTTATTATTATTTCCCCCATCCCTTAATTGGTTCCCCTATATTCCTCCTTTTATTGAAACCATCCCTTTCTGACTTATTTCTGAGCATGAGTATGATATATCCTTTCAAGGACAGCTGACTAAGTTGAGAGCCTAGAGGACAGGAGGTATTGTTTGAGAAAGGATATTTAATGATTCTTGTGTCAGCCTTCCATAGCATTTGCTTCATATCCTTCTCTTTTAAAAATCAAAGCTCTAAGTTTGGTAAGTGGTAAGTTAGCTACTTATGGTATTATAATTTAATTTTTCTTAAAATTGGGTATTTAGTGTTCTTTTAAATCAGATTTTATCTTTTTAACTTTCATATAAACTTAATTATTAATACTATTTTAGTGAGTTTGATGATGTAGCGAAAAAAATAAATATATACTTATATATATTAACTGGAAAACACAAAATGTGAACCTACACATTTGACATTGCAACAATTGGATAGAAAAGGCTTTCTTTCAAGTAAAAATACCAAAAAGAACACTGTAATTGAGACGTATATAGTTATAAGAGGCAGGTAATTTGCTACTAATATAGGTTCAGCAACTATTCCTTAAACCAAATAATAGCTTTTGTATAAAAACTTGGTTCTGTCCTTAAATAGAAATTCTAACATGCAGTAAAACAAGTTTAGATGCCCCGGTAAGCATTTTGTTGAATAAAACTGATAACATCAAGGAGAGAACACATTTTTCCTAAGATTTTTTTCTTTAATGGTTGTATTAGTAGATGGAGTTTGCACTGTAGCAAATTGTGTTGGAAAGGAACTAGCTCCACATGTCAAGAAGCATGGAAGCAAACTTGTTCCGGAATCTCTTAAAAAAGACAAAAATGGAAAGTCTCCTCTGGATGGTGCTATGGTTGTAGCAGCAAGTAGTGTTCAAGGTAACATAAAGAAAGGCCCAGAAATTTAACTAGGAAGGTCTATTGGCTTAGGCTAGTTTTACTTACTTTTAAATGTATTTGCAGGATTTTCAACTGTCTGGCAAGGATTGGAATGTGCAGCTAAATGCATTGTTAACAATGTTTCAGCAGAAACTGTACAAACTGTCAGATACAAGTAAGTTGAATTCTATCAGTTTAACAACTATATCTCATGCATTTGTAGAAATCCAGGACAGTTATTTAGTGTCTGACAAAACAGTTTTTTCACTACTTAAGTAGGAAAAAGACATGTTTTTAACAAATAGGATTACTGTGATTTTGCTTTGTAATTTACTGTTATCGATATTTACCATTAGTGCCTAGAGTGCCTAAGACTGAACAGATCAAACCAGATCGTCATGATGGATGATATTTTTCTGTAGTTTTGATGGGAAAAAACTTGAATTATAATTAAACTTTTATGATGTGAATATTAATGCATTCTGTATATGACTAATATTAAATTTTATCACATCTTATTTGACTCTTAATTGCCACTGTACATTTGTATTGGAGTGGACAGATGGCTATCTTCTATTTCATGTAATTCCAAATGGACAAAAGTAGAATGATTTGCTCAAAAGTGTTTTAAAGATGAGACTAAAAATAGTATCTTTTGATTTAGTTCTTTTCTATCTTTATAAATACTAGAGGTATCAAACTTAAAAAGAAAACTAAATCTAGTATGAAGAACCTAAGTTGCTTTCTTAGCTTTGCACTCATTCAGATCCTAATATTTAATGTTTATTTAGAAAGAAAATTCTCTTAATGGTATTCTCTCCTCTTGGTGATTTGTGTTCATCGTCCACTCACTAGATTCAACATTCGAATTTATACTTAAATATCAGATATTTTATTTAGTGCTTTTCATATATATTATCTTTATCATTATTACCTTCATTTTACAGATGAGGGAATCAAAGCATAGAATGTTAAGTTCCTGGTTAAAGATTATGCTCTATTAAGTACTACATCTGGGATATAAATCAAATCTCTATGATGCACTGTCAGAGAATGGTGCTGCACTGTCATTCCCTCGGTAGGACATTTGTTTAACTTTAGTACATGTGTTGCGTACAGGATGCTTATATGGAGTTATTTTCCATCACTGTCTAGCACGTGTTTAGATTTCCTCCCACTACACAGTAAACTACCTTTGGCTTAGGAAATACTTACTTTTTCCACCCTAAGTTAGTTTGATCTGTTCAGTCTTAGGCATGCATTTCTTCGAATCGAAGCACCATGGCAAAACATCTTGATGTGTCAGTTTTAATAAAAGATTTGGGAAAGAAAATACAAGGTGTTCTTATTGCCTATGATAATAGGCAATAGTTGTTTTAAATTGCCTTAATTGTCTGCATTATGCTCAGGAGGAAAACAAAAGTGTTACTGAACTTCCTTGTGAGAGTTCTGGTAGTATAGGTCAAAACAGAGGAATATCTTGTCATTTAAGCATATTCAAAAGGAGATTGTATTAAAGGAATATTTCTCTATGCTTTTTTGTTTTTGATTGTGATTCAGGGTTATGAATGGTTCACCTAAGAATTCATATGATTACACTCTTAAAATGTTTAGGTAAATGGATGGAATTATCCACTAATACTTTTTTTTTTTACAATCATGAAGGCAGGAATAATGAAAAGCAATAAGTAGCTTTAAACCTGCTATAGTTTAAATGCAATATAGTATCTATTAGATAATTTATCATTAGTAGCTAAATGTCACCTTTAAACTCCTTTGTTTCCACTCTAAATTGTTAGGAGGAAAATAATACAACTTCAGGAAATTAGGTTTTTGTTTTCCCCTTGGTAATATTTTATCTTAGAACAATTATTTGTGAAGTTAAACTTAGCAAAGAATATTTTTCTATAAAGAATTTACTGTTTAAGTATAATATTTTATTAGTTTGTTTAGTGAATTTTAACTAAACTTCCCTTAAATTTGCCCTGGGTGAGGGGGCAAATTTTAATCTGATAAGGTTAACTCCTTTGACAGATGTCATACTACCCCAAACCAGCTATATAACATTTACTAATCAACCTTCTCTTCTGAATATATTAACTATATAAATATTTAAACACTATCACAATGTCCTTCACTTATTTTTTCTTGTATTGTAATTACTCCACTAGATTCTGTAGTGGTTCCATGTATAGTAAGGTTTCCAGGTCCTTTATTGATGTTCTCAAAATGTGTGACCTAGAATAGAATCTAATATACCAGATATATTGTGACCAGATTGAATACAGTGTTAGTAATATTTTGGCACTTTATAAATATGGCACACAAGAGAAGTTGTCATGTAATACCATGTAAGATTATCAGGGTACCAAAACAAATCCCTTTTGGGTACATTATTAAAAATAATACAGCTTTTAGAATTGTAATATATATAGAAGAAATATCATGAGAGCAGTTAGATATATCAAACTGTACCATTACCAATATTCAGAAGTGGAAGTTTTTATGAGGATTTTCAGTGTTCAAAAACACTGATATGGACAAATTCTTAAGTTTTAGTGTCACTTCACTGCAGTTCACAAATTCCTAGAGAGAGAAGTTATAATGGAAATGTGCTTAACTGAAATTATAGTTAGTCTTCCAATGCTAAAACTGCCAGCACCGCTTTTTCTCATTTGGCCTTATCCAGTGCCACATGTTGATATTTGTGACAATCAGAAGGCCCTGTGTCTTTGCAACATCAGCATATTCTGTGTAACACTGAGGGTTGCAAAGCAACTGGCAGAAGGCTACAGGAAGCATTTCTGTCTAGTAGCTGGTGAGAATATTCCTGTCAGGAGTGCTTGATAGATTGTGGCTTCTCCTATGCTCTGACTAATTATATTAAGGCAAAGGACAGAACAGAATTGCCATTCAGGAGCATTGCAGTGAGACTACTTCACATTTCTAGTACTGAGGTTCAGAAAAACCAAGCTTAAGCCAGTAGGATTGCAAATCATGGTTCTAGACCAGGTTAATGTCAGAGGATTTCTTTAATTCAAAGCACAAATCCTATGTTAGTTTAAAATGTCCAGTTACAGGTCACAAAGCACCTAAGAATCTTGTGTGTCTTAAAATTGCCAAAATTTGCCTTTTTGTTGTTTAAACAGTCCTCTAACTGGAGAAATCTATGGGCAAGAAAAGTTATAAAAGACTAGTACTTAAAATGGGATATTAGTAACCTTGTATGGGTCCTTAAATGTATTTCCTCATGTAAACAGTATAAAAGATATTTTTATAATCAATAATAAGTACCTTTCTATAGTGCTTTGTAATTTTCCAACTACTTTGCTATACATTGAATGCTCTAGAAACTAAAATTAACTGGGCAAGAAATAAACATTGAATACCAGGCAGTGTTCTGAGTGCTTAGGTACATTAATGAACAAAGCAAAGAGTTACTTCCCATTTTGACTTTATAGTCTAGAAAGACAATAAGCAAAACAGAAATAATCGCTGTAAATCAGTTCTATAGTAAATGGCAAGTAATAAGTTATAGAAGAAGAATAAGCAGTTTAAAGGGAGATTGACATGGGGTGGGGCATATGAGATAAAACAGCTACAATAGTAGGCAGACTTAAAGAAGGTAATGCAGTTAGCTGTGTGAACACGTGGAGTGAGAGTAGTCTGGGAAAACACCAGCCAAAACAAAGGTAGCATAATTGTGCTTGATGGGTTCAAAGTGCATCTGGGCCACCAGTGAATCTATAGTAAAGTGTGGAGTGAGGAAATAGTGTTAGATAATCTCAGTTTAAAGACAAACTCAGATTCTAGTAGTTTGAAAGACTTAGCCAGTTGTCTTTTAAGGTAGACCTCAAAACCATTTTTGGTGACTAAATTGTTGGTGTCCCGCAGTTGCTTCAATGAAAATTCTCATATACTTCCAGAAGGGTGGATTAAAATAAGGAAATAATGACTGATTAACTTTTATTAAAATTTACATTTTATTCTTCAGCATAGCTTTATTATGTTAATCTCAATCTGAGTTTCACAGTTTTTGCTAAAAGACAAAATACAGCCTTGGTACATAGTGTGATTTTATTCATTACTATATCTTAAGCTATTAATTAAGTTGAAAACTAACCTTTTATTTTGCTTTCAGGAGTAACATACTAATTGTGTGACTAATATTAATTTAGAAGATCTTAATTTATAACATTGTAGTTTCTCTATTATTTCTTTTAAAGGTATGGGCATACTGCAGGAGAAGCTACACATGATGCAGTAGATTCTGCCATCAATGTTGGTGTAACTGCCTATAATATTGACAACATTGGTATCAAAGCAATGGTGAAGAAAACTGCAAAACAAACTGGACATAAACTCCTTGAGGACTATAAACTAGTTGATAATTCTAAGGGGGGAAATCAAGAAGTGGGAGCAAATGTAAATGTGAAAGGGGAGAATGGTGAGCAGACCAAGGAACTAGAGAAGAATGAGACAAAGAAAAAAGATAAATGATGGAAGTGCTGTGAATTACCTGTACCAAAGCCTTACAAGATGGATACAGTTTTGTTAAATAGGCAAATGTGGAGTTCCCCACAGATTAACCAGTATTTTAAAAATGTATTCATTCTTACTAAGTGACTTGTTTCATAAGCTTTATGGCATGTATTCTATTCAAAAGGAAAAGAATCAGTATTCTTGCAACTGGCCCTTGGAAATATAGTTATATTCTCAGTAAGTTTATTTTTTTCTAATGTGGCTAAAATATTTTTGCAGTTAAGACTAATCATGCTTATATTATGAACCTCATTAATCCTAATGTTGAACTATTTTTGTATTTACTATCTTTCAGAAAGTAGGAATGATGAGGAAGTAACAAGGTAGGAGATTATATATTTACATAAAACTTAGTTCAGTTTGTACTGGGAAAGAATCACTTAAAATATTGTCTCCTCTTTATGCATTAATGGTGGACTTTTCATAGGTACTTGTCAGAATTTTCAGTGTATAAGCTAAAAAAGTAATTGTAAACTAAAGGAATTTTCATTTAATATTTAAAAGACTTCAAAATATGAAGAGACTACTCATGGAAAGTAAAATGAGATTCTATAAAATTATTTGATAGCTTATCTCTGTTAAGAAACATGATTATCTTTTTTATTTAAAGTAAGTACAGATTTTTAAATATTTTGGATTTAGACTGGTATTGATTGATCTATTAGGAGTCTAAGAAATATTGGGGTATGAGTGGCAGTCTACCAAAATTTGAAGCTAATTATTACCAGCTTAATTAGATAAAGGAGGACGTTAAGAAATCATGTTACCATACTTCTGTTTTTCCAAAAGGCTAAAATTTTGTAAAAACTCCAACACAAACAATTATGCTTACAGATGGTAAATATATTTTTATTTGGGATCCAGTCAGTGGAATTGTATATATTAAGAAACCAACAAACCACACTATTAGAAAAGTTTCTGTTCATAATCAGGGTAAAATTGTGGAGAACTTAACTTTTAACTCATGTTGGGTGGGCATAATGGGTTCCACTTTAGCAAACCAGGCTATTTCACAGACTTATAAGCTTTAAAATATGTAAGTAAATATTTAATGGCTTTTAATTTTGTTGACTAATTTTAAAAGGTACTGGTTTTCATGGCTGTAGTCCATTTTGATATTCCAAACCTCTATTGGCTATAGTTTATTAACTTCATATGAAACTGTCTAAAGAATATATTTGTGAATAAAGTGCCCCTGAGTTAATTGGCTTCAAATGTATACATGAGCTTGGATTTCAGGAATACATTGAATTGGTGATGTCTTTCCCTAAAATCAAGATAATGTACTGGTATTAAAATGGAAATAAAATTTAGTTGGTAAATAGCTGCCAATTCATCTCTACTTTGTTTAAGTAATGGAATGACAAATAGTATAGCCAAAAGATTAAAAAGTTACCTTAGACCAGAAGTCAGCAAACCTGGATTTCCCAACTAGGTTATCTAGTTACCCATTTCTCTTCATTCTGTGTTTACTTGGTTGTGGGTTAACTTTTTGGATTAACAGCTAGTTAAATTTTGGTCAATATAGCTGCAATGTTTGCATTCTCCAGAGAAAGAGAGTCAATGAGAGTTGACTCTTAAACAACACAGAGGTTAGGGGCACCGACCCCCTGTGCAGTGAGCATATAATTGTTGGCTCCCCCAAAAGTTAGTAATATGCTGTTGACTGGAAGCCTTACTGAAAACAGTTGATTCACACACATACTTTTTACATGATTATATATGTATATACACACATATATATACATATATACACACACATTCTGTTCTTACAGTAGAGTAAGCTATTAAAAATATTACTAAAGAAAATAAGAAAAAATAAATTCACATGGTTGTATTTATTGATACCATAAGTTTATATCTCCCATTTAGGAGAAAAATCCATATCTAAGTGCACCAGCAGAGTTTAACTTGTGTTGTTCAGTAGTCAGCTGTGTGTGTGTGGAGAGAGAGAGAGAGAGAGAGAGAGAGAGATTTATAAGGAATTGAGTCATGAAGTTATGGAAACTGATAATTTCCAAGACTTTTTATTAGTGAGTTGGAGTTCCAGGAGAACTCACACATTGTTCCAAGTTCAAATGTGATAGTCTGAGGACCAGGAGTGCCAACTGTGTAATTTCTGGTCTGAAAGCTGGCAGGCTTGAGACCCAAGAAGAGCCTGCCTCACACTGAGTCTGAAGGCCAGGAAATACACTATATACCAACTAATGTAGTTAGGAGTAGTTCTGTTCAGATCTTAGTATGGGTGGAAGAGATCCACGTACCTTAGGGAGGGCAATCTGACTTAACTCAGTTTACTGATTAAAATGTTAATCTCATCCAGAAGTATCCTCCTAAACACCCCAAAATATATCTGGCCAAATGTTTGGAAAGTCTGTGGCCCTGTCAAGCTGACAAAATTGACCATTATAGCATCTTAGTTGTCATTGTCTAGAGACTTTTACTTTGCTCTAAGCCCTTTTGAGATTCAGCAGATCTCTGAAGAACATTTCTCAGTACTTATTGCTACTGGGTTTTCCCCCCTCACTTCGCCTCTACAGACATTTTTCCATGTGCTATAAATACATAGTTTTGTGGGACTACCTCAAGCCCTAACCAGCTATAGAAATAATGACAGCTAATATTTATTTAATACTTACCAGTAATGTTGTAAGTGCTTTTACATATATTAATTCATTTCAACCTCATAGCATTTTTGTGAAGTACATGATTTTACAATCCTCACTTTACAGAATAGGGAACAGGTACAGAGATTTAAGTAACCTTCCCAAAATTGAAGAGAACGGTATAAAAGAAGATCTCACTAGCCTTTAAAAGGAGGGATTTACACAGCAGAACAATATTTAGGCTAGATATGTTTTTGTAACAGAGGTAGATGTGAAGGAAAACTAGTTTTTAGTTATTTCCTCTGATTCCAGCTGTTTATTAGTATTTTTAACTAGTATTTTTTACTAGTGTTAATTTATGATTCCATTGTTTTGATATTTTGTATTAACTTTTCTAAGATGCTAACAAATACATGAGAAGTCTTAGATTTTGGTGCTAGTGAGCTTTTGCCTTTTTCTCTGTCTTCATAGGTATTACAGAATACATTAAGAAAAGTCAGGCTTAGAGCTTGTTAGCTATAAATTTCATATTCCACTTATTAAGTAAGTTTGATAAATAACTGTGCCCTTAAAATATTACTCTTGTCAAATTAAGGACTTAGTATTTTTATTTTTAAAAAAAGATTTTATTTATTTATGCATACAAGCACTGGGGTACAGGCCAGAGGTGTGGGAGTGGTGAGAGAATCCACCAGACAGAGTAGGATGCAGAACAGGCAGATTGACAGAAACACACTGCTGAGGGGAGCAGTGGGCCAGGCAGGAGAGGTCTGCTGCACCATGTGGGTCCCCTCCCTGGCCTGGGGCAGGGATCAAACTCGTGCTGCATTGCTTAACCCACTGCGCCACCAGGGCGGGCTTGGACTTAGTATTTTTAAACAGAGTACCTAATGGGTTTCGCTCTCTTGCATTTAGTGCAGCAATAGAATGTTCTTAAAGGGGGACATTTCACTGATTTTTTTTTTTTTCTGAATAGCTTGTCTTCAGAAATTTTCATTATTCATGATCCAGAAAGATCAACTCAAAAAACAAAATAAACAAAACCAAACCACAGTTGAAGAACCCCAAATAATGTCCTTAAATGTATTCTATGAAGAAAGTTGTCAATGTGAAGAAAAGGTTTGCTTACCCTTGGAGCTATTCATTGGAGAAACAGTGATGTAGAAGGGGAAAGTATTCTTTCCATCACCATTCTTCTCCCCACACCTCCATCCCTCTTTTATTCAAAACTGGGAGACAAATTGAAGCCAGCTGAAGGGAAATTGTTACAATGCTATCAAAGAATGAAGCAAGATCTCTGAGATCAGGGCTAGGCCCCAGCATTTGCATATTTAAGAAGGTCCACGGACAATATCCCTAATTAATAAAAACACTGCTGTTTAGGGAATTAACTGAGTTGGGAGCTGAAATAATGAGGCTTTGGTAGTAGGCAGTTTTAGAATTTAACATGTCTGAGGTACTGTCTGATGACAATGTAGCTATGGAAGAGAGTCAAGTGATGAGAGTTGCAAGTTGAAGTGCAAAACTAACCTGTCATGGAAGGGTCACTTACTGAAGTTAATAGACACAGAGTGAAAGTCTGTGTGAAGCAAGGAGGAGTTAGATCATATTACACTAAGAATGTGAGCTATCATAGGAGTGAGTTGTTACACAGAATAGTAGAGGTAATAATCTAGAATGTAGCATTAGAAAAGGAAAGGATTCTTGACCCATCTAACCCAAAGGAGCTAAAAGTTCCACAGAGAAACCAGAAACTAAAACATCAATTCTTGGCTTTTAATACTTTAAAAAGTATGGTTTAGTTGTGAATCAGATTTGGAAGAATATATAATAGGTGACTCTCTACCCATCCTAGCTACTCTCACCTCTTACCCCCTCAATCTATCAGAAAGAACCCTGGGGAAGAAGGAGGGACTGTACAACCAATGTAGAGAATAGGCATGATGAATGTCTTAAGAGGAGATGGGCACCTTGTTTCCCACAACCTGCCTTAGGCTGAGTACAAAAGAGTGAAGGATTACCTCCATATCACATGACTTCTTGACATACAAGAATTCCTTTTATTACATTTGTTTTCTCATACTAGGTTCTGTGGAAACAGTGACCATATTTAACATCTACAAATCTCTTTGAACACAACCTTCAATTGCTAATTATTGAGCTGAATCCTCAAAATGCTTCCAATTATCTTTTGCTTACAAATTTGGTGCTTCTTTTAGATATTAAACACACTACAATCTATGTTCTGTTTTAATAGTTAAATACTAAACTTCCCATGTGTAAAACCTCCCTCGTTACAGAATCTTCAAATTTATAAACTCTCCCTTTCCTCTTATCAAAACCTTTCTTAATTGAAAACTTACCTTAACTCCAGCATCTATCTGGCAAACCATTCTATAGTTTATTTTACATATATTCAACTTGTATTTTTCCATTACTAGTTTTCAAAATTATGTTGGTAAGCTCCAACCAAGTGAAAAAAACAAGCATTAGCCAAATGTTCCTTTCTTTCTTTTTAAATTGAACTTCCTTGGGTGTATATACCAAATTCATAACCTCTACTTAGAGTTATTCCTCTCAGCACTGAAGATGTGGCAGTAAACAGAACAAAGGAATTCTTTGCCAAACTGCTTGTGCTGATTTCTATCAGAAAATAGAGTCCCATGCATACTTCTCAGACTCAGATTCAGGACAAGGAAAATGTACCAGAGGAGCTAGAAATACAGCCCACAAAGGGCATAGGTCTCTTTACTGAAAAATGGATGGGAGTCAAGGATGATTCTAAAGCATAAATTAAAAAAAAAAGTAAAAGTAAAAAAATATTTTGGCTATCAGCCTTTTGTCAATGTAAAAAAAAACAAAAAACACTAAAGCATAGATACACCAGGAGTAGAATGCAAAATATGCGAATAACAAATCGTGAAATTTAAAGTGGTTGTGGGCAACTTTCAGGTATCTCTGTGGACAGCCTCCAGATTTGCCTATACTCACACTAGTCTGCACCAAACGCCCAAAAAGTCAGTTTAGGCGGTGCCTCAAATCTTGATGCTCCTTGCTCCTAGAGTCTGGTGCGCGGTAAATTGAGTCAAAGAAAAAGGTATAACCTTTCTGGGATTCAGTATTTTCCTGACCAGGGCTAAGAGTAAAGTAAATGGGTCATGTTTAAGCAGCCAAGGCCATCATTTCTTGAATCCCTTACACTCAGCATGTGGCCGGTGTGCACCGCCCCCCTCACCTCACCCCTGCCAATCCTGAGCAGGACTCGCCCTTTCAGTTTGGGAAAAGGGGCGGGGCGCTGTCTTCCCACCTCCAAAGGCGCTTTTCTGGAGGACTTGTTCGGAGGGTGGAGAGCCCTGACGGTTTTACCTGCACTGAGTCGCAACTTATGTGCCGCCCCCACCCAACCCGGGATGGTCTTCACCGCCCACCCAGTGACGCCACCACTGGGCACGGGGAGGTCACGACTGTGAGTCACCGGGCCCTGGCGACCGTGAGTCATCTGGGTAACAATGCTTTCTCCTCCGCTTCTGGGTGTCTCGTCAGGTCTTTTGTTGTAATCTGTGTAGGAGATCTCTGATCTGACATTATGGAGAAAGGGAGAGGCGACATCTTCGATGGTGTGAGCACCGAACGCCTTAAAATGGAGTTACTTAAATCCATAGGAAGTGAGTTGGAGAGGCTCGTGCACTGGTGCCTGCCTGCCCGCCACTCAACGCCCTCCCCCCATTCCCAACCCCGGTGTAGGTGTAGTGTAGGGTTCGCATCCACCTGTGTGTGCCCTGCCATTGATGTGTGAAGCCACTGAGGTTGATGTGACCCCAGCAGTGTGATTAATATCCTAGCGGATATGACAAAATCTGAAGACTTGTATAGGAAAGACTCATTTACTTCTAATAAAATATTTGGTATTACACATAGGCAGGTTTTGAGATAGGATGTTTTGCCTTTAGGTGCAAATGAAATGGAGTGTAGTATTGTGTGCATATGTGTTTAGTTTTGATACCCACTAAATTTAGGTTATCTGTTCCAAATCCAGTTTTGTTTAGTTATGCTTCTCTTTTATCCCTTTAGAAGACATTAAGAAATGGTGACATTTTGTTAAAAAAAAAAAAAAAAAAGATGCTCCTCCTATGTGCTTCTAAAAATGCTCCATCTAGGTGCTTCCTATTAAATTTTTGGAACATTCTAAGTTTTTTGTTTTATTTACCCCAACCCCACCTGCAGGTTTAATTTATTAGGGTCTTTTATGTGTGTCTATAGCATCCTTTGCTTTCCTCTGTTGTGACTGCACACTATTTTAATAGATTGGTTATTTCTTGGTCTTGTGATAGATTATAAATGCTCTGAGGACAGGTTCTGTATTCCCTGAGACAGTGAAGGGTAAGAGCCAATTGCTTTGAGGATGCTTGGACAAATTGAAACCTCAGCTCTTAGCAGTCAGTATCTCCTTGAACTTGAGCAAGTTCATGAACCTCTTTAAACCAATTTTCCCAACTCTGATATCATTTTACAAATCTTTATGTCATATTTCAGGCATTTTTTGCCAGGATTGAGTGAAAAGCATGTAAAGGTTTAATGCTGACTTGTAAGCATCTCTCAGGGCAATTTAGTTGCTGCTATTATTGTTCTGTTCACTTATTCACTGTAGCAACTAGCAATTTAGCACAATGCATCGAACATAATAGACATTCAAATATATGCATTGACTGAAATATTCTATCATTATAGTTTGATAATTAATGTACTCTTTACTAATTTCCTAAATAGATAAGCTCTGGAATGCTATTTTTGTAACTGAGTTTGTATTTTTATTTTTATTAGTGCTGTTTTCTTTTTTTGTTTTAGAGTGTTAGTTGTTACCTGTTGCCCTAGCTATTTCTTTCCATAATAATTTGTAGCTCATTTGCTGGGCTTTGAAAAAACCACATAAATGGCTTCTTAGAGTCAAGTTTAGGTGGAACTAAAGTGGTTGTTGCCTAGGGGACTTTGGGTTTTAGTGCATATTGACATTTTTTCTGGAACTGGGTAGTCGGAAACCTCTATTTGCTTAATTCCTGGTTCATAAACATGCTTTCTATAAATGGTATTTCATAATAAATTTTTCTTGTAGTGGTGGGATAGTATATATTACTCATCATGTTACATTTAATTAAAACAATTAAAAATGTTTTTAATAATAGGGATATAGTGCAATTCTCAATTCTTGAAATAAGACACAAGATAGCGGGCCTCCCCTGGTGGCGCAGTGGGTTAAGCAACGCACTGCGAAGCAAATTGCAGCCACTGCAGCACGAGTTCGATCCCTGCTGCCGGCCAGGGTGGGG
>JAGFMF010011380.1:5301541-5318393 GCA_019455555.1 Galemys pyrenaicus | reverse complement strand
TCTCTGTGGTGAATCCTCTCACCCCCCCCACACCTCTGGCCTGTGCCCCAGTGCTTGTATGCATAAATAAATAAATCTTTAAAAAAAAAAAAAAAGACACAAGATAGCAGAACTGGAAGCCAAACTCAATACTGATGATGAAGGTATATTAGTAAATATTTTCATATATGACTCCTTTATAATTATTGTTCATTTTACCAAGATACCTATAATGTCTCATTTGTGTAATTATAGTTTTTTACTAAAATTTCATATTACTTTTTGGTGGCATTAATGATAATTTATTATAGACATGTTTAAAACTGAAATTTCAGTTATTATGTAGTTATTCATCTGCTTACAAGTTTAAAATGTTTGTTCATCAATTGCAAAACCATTTTACATGACATGTAAATAGTAAATTAACTATTATATTAGTAAGTAAACTATCATATGCTTTCTATTTAATACTTGAACTTTATTTCTTAACTTCTTAATCCATCATAATTTAATCTTATTCATATCCTAATTTCTGGATTTTTGACATAACTTTAAATTTGTCCAGGTGTTCACAATTTGTACTAGAAGAATGTGGATGAAGAAGAGGGGATAAGTATTTTACACAGACACACCACACACATGCACACACATATATGCTTAAAATTTATACTGTATGCAGGATGTTAACTCAGTCCACAAATATTGAGCCCTTGCCATATTTCAATACTTTAAAGGTTTATTTATTTATGCATATAAGAACTGGGGCACAGACTAGAGGCATGGGGAGTGAGAGGAACCACCAGAGACAGAGAGGGAATAGAACAGACAGATTAACTGAAATACACTACTGAGGGGAGAGTGGGCGAGGCAGGAGAGTTCTGCCATGCTATGTGGGTCACCTCCCCGGCCAGGGGCAGGGGTTGAACTCATGCTGCAGTGACTGTAGTTTGCTTCACAGTGCATTGCTTAACCCATTGCGCTACCGGAGAGGGCCCACTTTTACCTGTTCTAAAGAAGTTCACTAACTATTGAAAGTGTCAAACTGAAATACGTGTGAGATATGATATAACTTTTGGATAAGGAGAAATGGAAATTCAGGTAAAGTAAACCTAATACAACTTAGATGAGTGCACAAAGATAGCCTCTTCAGAAGAGGCAGTGTTTGAACTGAATGCTAAAGAATAGTAGTTTATTAGGATTATAGAGGTGGTTTGGTTCTTAAACCCATTTATATTTATCTTCTATTGGAGAAACCTGAACAAAAAATGATTAACAGCTACATAAGAAATAAAGTACTTTTCTTAAGTACCCAATGCTCTGGTAAAGCTTGATTGCTATGGCATAGAAAACACCTTCTAATTAAGGGGCTTAAAATAACAAATTATCTCTCACAAGTCTGTGGAATGACTGGGTTCAGCTGGGTTTCAAATTGGGGTCTCCCCTGTGATTGCAGTCAGACATGTGGGGCTCAGTCATGTGAAGTTTCAGCTGGACTTGTCATTCTGAGATGACCCACACAGCTGGCTTCTGACACTGGCTATTAGCTATGTGTCCAGCTCAGACTGCCTGACCACACACGACCTGTGAGCTTTTCCTTCTCAGAGCATGATGCCTGGGTTCCAAGAGAATGGATTTCAGGAGTAAGCATTCTAAAATGCAAAAGTGATGGAAACTACCAGGACAGTGTCATTTTTACTATAGTCCATTAGTCAAAGACAGTCACATATTAAAGAAGCTAAGTTAGTAGAATAAACTGAGAAGTCTAGATAGTTAATGAATTGAACTCAGGGGATCCTGTGATGAAACCAGAGTACCTCACTACCACCAGGGACCAACGCTGACCAAGCAGGACAGAAGAGACACTGAGAAAATTCAACTGAAGGAAACAATCAGATTAGTGTAGGAAGAGGCAGCTGCTGGGAAGGAGACTTTGGTTCTTACTAGTGCCTGGGGAGGACAAAGCTGATTGCTGGGGAACCTAGCCTCAGGAGGTGCTGTGGTGAGCCCCAAAGACAAGGCCCCCAGAGAAGAAGATAAAGCTAAGAAAGGTGCAACCCCTACCACTTATTTCGACAGGAACAGGTGGACATCAAGACCCACCAGATACAGTGGAGCCACTTTGGAAAGTCTGAACAAGCCAATTACAAGCAAGGAAAAAAGGGGTTTACTTAATGACACCTGTCTACCCTGTATACTGAAAAATCTGTGCCCTATACTGAAATTATCCTATTTTACGATCATTTGTTAGTCTGTGCAGGCTACATGACAAAAATATGACAGACTAGGTGACTTAAACAACAAATTTATTTTGTCTTTGTTCTGAATGCTGAGCAGCCCTAAGATCAAGGTGCTGGCTAATTTGGTCCTAGTGAGGATTCACCTCCTGCCTTGCAGATGGCCACCATCTCTCTGTGTACTAACACGGGCCAGGGAGGATGTTATGGGAGGGAAAAGAAAAACACTGAAATTCTGCTATCTCTTCTTACAGGGGCATAAGCCTTAAGGCATATATATATATATATATATATATATATATATATATATATATAGCGCCTCATCCTGTGACCTCATTTAAGATTCTTCATAGGCTCTACCCCTAACAACAGTCACTTGGGAGTTAAGGTGCAAAAATTTTAGGGAAACACATTCGATCTATAATGATCATAAAATTATTACTTTTCAGTTGCTATTTGCCTTTCTCACCACCACTAAGAAATCAGAAC
This sequence comes from Galemys pyrenaicus, assembly GCA_019455555.1. Taxonomy (NCBI): domain Eukaryota; kingdom Metazoa; phylum Chordata; class Mammalia; order Eulipotyphla; family Talpidae; genus Galemys; species Galemys pyrenaicus. The sequence goes on along the minus strand of JAGFMF010011380.1, from coordinate 5,315,691 downwards.
TTTAGGGCTTCCCTGGTGGCGCAACAGGTTGAGCAACGCACTATGAAGCAAACCGCAACCACTGCAGCACAAGTTTGATCCCTTTTGCCGGCCAGGGAGGGGACCCACATAGCGCAGCAGACCTCTCCTGCCTTGCCCGTTGCTGCCCTTAGCAGTGTGTTTCAGTCAGTCTGCCTGTTCTGCTCCCCACTCTGTCTCTGGTGAACCCTCTCACCTCCCGCGACTCTGGCCTGTACCCCAGCTCTTGTATGCATAAATAAATAAATCTTTAAAAAAAAAAAAAGAAATCAGAACTTTAGCTTGCCTACCCAACTTTGGAAAAGGACTTCTGGAAGAGAACTGGGACTAAGGAGTCAATTATTAGTGATGTTTTATTAAAATTTGTATCACATGGACCTTTAAGGAAGCGCAAAGAAAAGTGATGAATTCTTCAATACATTCTATTGGCACCTGGTATAATATTAGGGGATAAGATCCCTTATTTCTAAAAACTTCCACATGGATTAGAGAGTTAAATATTTAAAAAATAATAAATATAGATGAATGTATATCTGTTTATAGACAAAATCTTTTTATTGTAACAAATCACTGAAAAAAACACATTTAGGTTAGGTTTGACTTAGAAAAAATGGCTTCCTTTTGATTAAAAAAGGGCAAATATGAGAAATCAAACAGCAATCTGGAAAAGGTATTAGATAATGATGGAGGAAAGATCTTTATTTTTACTACGTCTATATCCTTTACAATTCAATTAGAAAACACTAAAATCCCAGTAGTAGAACATAGAGATAATTCATAAGTATGGAAAACTACACATTGAATGTGTGTGTGTCTTGGTTAAAGTACAAATTAAATTGAAAAGGATATAATTTGTTGCCTATTGAAGTAGAGACTTTAAAACTAGTGAGATAAGCCATATATTAATGGTAGTGGTGTTCTGCTACTCTTTTGGGAAACAATTTTACAGTAAATATATGATAATGATGAAAATGATTATGACAGCAGCAGTAATAATTAACTTTTATTGCATCTTCTATGTGCCCACATTGTTCAAAGCATTTTACATATTTTAATTAATTCTCTCAATAACCTATGAGGTAGGAACTTTAATTATCCTATTTTACAAAGGAGAAATGGAGCCACAGAATAGGTAAATTGCTCAATATCACATAAAAAACTAGTAAGTATTGGAGACATAATTCTAATCCCACTAGTCCTGCTTTGGGGACTTTTTCCCCCCAAGAAGTTTTCTGGAAAATCAATGGGGGGCAATTTTATTTACAAAGAGACACTCTATACAATTTTATGTTCTTTTTTTTTTTTTTTACAGTGGTATTTTTGTTCCAGCTGTTCTTGATGTTTGAATATCCTTTCTCCTCTTTTTTGATTTGGAACAAGTGTCATTTACCCTAAGAAGCATAACCTGATCCTCTTCAGTCTTAATTTCCCCACCTTTCATCCCCTTCCTCCACTTTCAGAGTAGATGTTCTGTGGATTCCATAGCCTCTGCTTAGTCAATATTTTTCTCAAGTGTTATAGTTTTATATCTTTTCCCTGTAGTTGTCCTACTACTAGTCAACAGCAGGAAATTGTCTATTTTATTTTTATATCATGAGCACCTAGTACAGTGCCTAATGTTATATTTTTTCCATTCTTAACATTTATTTTCAAACTCTTTTAAAATTAGCATAATTTCAATATGGTGAATTACATTAACATGACTGAATTATTAAATTCCATCAAATCTCAACAAATTCAGCTATGTTTATTGTTTAAAAATGTGTTCTTTAGCATGGTGATATAGTATGGTTTTGTTTGTTTTAATTTTGTTTTTGTTAACATTATTGTCTTTGCCAAAAAAAAAATCAATCAATCAATCTATATTTCAAAGAGAATTCTCCCCCAATAAACTTCCCTTTCCAAGGTCAATTCATAAAAGTGACCATGAGTCAAGTATCTAGAATTTTTCAATACTTCACAAAATTCTTGAGATTATAAAGCAATTTTATTTTTCTGTTAAAAAGTACGATACTTATTTTTGTTTGTTTTATATTTATTGCAGGAACAATGGTTTCATGGAGTTATGGTTGAGGATATTTCCCCCCAGAAAAGACACAATTTTTTTATCCTCATAATTTGTATTTTTAAATAATGACTTATTAATAAATGCATCAAAGGTATCCTTTTGTGCTTTTGTGCTCAAGGGCATTCAGTTATCTTTTTTTGCTGTCAAGTGTATTGTGGCAGCCTAAAGACACCACTGCATTTCTTACTTGGGGCATATTTCAGATGATTCTGAACTTCTCATAGTATCAAGACTGTTTCAAGTGCTTGTTATTAATCTAGTATCAAAGATCTCCCCTAAACTTGCTGTGAATTTTATCCCTAGTTAAAACATAATTTCAATAAAAACATAAAAATGATGCAAAAAGTATAAATGTAGCATTTTTAGTATTATAGTATTTTCGGATGATCATAGAACAAACTGTGGTGGGGAAAACTTAGTGTGGTCCTGTTTTAGAAAGGAGGAACAGTTTACTTGACTTGTAGGATTCAGTGTTATTTTCTGAAAAGAAAAAAAATTAATTTTATTTGTCTCCATTTTTGTGGGTTTCCCCTCCATTCACTTGCTAAGACATCAGAAATTCCAGCACATCTACCGTGGTATTAGTCATATAAATCAGTGATGGTTCTGGGTTATTATGTTAACTTCCAGCCTTTATAAAGGGCTGATATCAAGGACCTACAAAGAGCTCATACAACTCAACAAAAAGAAAACAGGTAACTTCATCGAAAAATGGGCTGAAAAGCTAAATAGATACTGCTCCAAAGAAGACATACAGATGACAGGTGAAAAAAATATTCATCAACCCTTATCAGAGAAATGCAAATCAAAACCACAATAAGTTATGACTTCTCACCTATGAGAGTGATGGGTCTTAAAAAAGAAAAACAAGTGTTGGCAATTAGAGAAAAGGGAGCCCCCTTACACTGTTGGTGGGAATGTAGATTGGCCCAGCACCTACAGGAAACAGTATGAGGGTTTCTCAAAATAGTAAAACAGTTCTACTCTATGACCCAGAAGTTCCTCTCCTACACATCTACCTAAATACAAAAACACTAATTTGAAGGGAAGTGTGTATGCCTATGTTCACTGCAGTACTATTTACAAAGACCAAGTTATGGAAACAATCTAAATGCCCCCAAACAGATAAACATGGTGTGTATACACAATGGAATATTATTCAGCTATTAAAAAGATTGATCATGCCATTTGTGACAACATGGATAGCACTAGAGATGATTATGCTAAGCAAAATAAATCCAAAGGAGAAAGACAAATACCTGATAGTGTCACTTATATGTGCCACATAGAGAAACAAAGGATCAGAAAAAGCCAGCCTAACAACAAAACCTAGAAATCTGTTTGTAGAACCAAGGCTATAAGGGAGAAGAGGGCTGAGGGGAGAGGAAAAAAAAAGGGAAGGATCACAATGGAGGATTGGTGGTGGGTTATGGATGCTTTGATGAGGTGTGGTGTGGTAACAACACCAGAGATCCTATACCTTTAAAAGAAAGAAAACTGCTTAAAAATAAGAAAAAAATACCCCAATAAATAGCTAAATATAAGCAGTATTACTTGTATAGTGATTAAGAGAATACACTTTCAAGGTAGAGAAAACTGGGTTGAACCCCTTCTTCGTCCTCCCTTTATTAGCTCTGTCATTTTAAGAATATTACTTGACATTTTTGAACCTTGGGTTCCTCATCATAAAATAAGCAACTGAGTTTATTAAATAATTAAATTAGCTGATGTATGTAAAGCATCATGTGCTCACAGCATGCCCTAAATGGACATTATTAAATGGATTTCAGAGTATTTATACAAAGGAAAAAAAATGAAAATGTAAAAAAAAGGCTAATACTGCTTAGGTTGTTATAAATGAATATTTCACTTTCCATGGAGAAAAACAAGTTCCTCATATTCGTTCACATAGGCTTCCTTATAAGGGTACACAGGGAACTAAGAATGAAAAGGATAGGAAGTAAGGAAGATGAGGAACCACAGTAGTGCCAGTGAGGCCTATCTGTGTGTTAATTTGTGAGTCTAGTGTCTGTAATTCTTCTCTAACATGCAAATGCTACTAATTCATCGGCACTACTATTAAAATCAGGAACAATGAAAAAGCAAATTGAACTGACTAATGTGATTTTAGTGAAAAAAGGAGAAGTATGAGGTGACATTTTTTTTCTCCCCATTTTCACTAAGATAGTAAGTGGAAAACCCATTATGAGATACAACTTAAACTGAATGGTCAGCTGGAAAAGCAAATTGTTTTACTCAAAGAGAAAATGGAGAAACTTTGTGGGAATCCTTCAGGTATAGACGCCATGACAGATGTCTTATCAGCTGTGCTAAAACTGATAAAATATCAATTGTTCCTCTTTGCTTCATTGTAGATCTACTCTTTTCTATCCATTTCTATGAACGAATGCCAGTGGTGAGTAAAAGATGGTTACACAAAAAGAATAATTGAAGGAAATTATGTCATCTTTCCCCATAGATTGCAAACAAAAGTTTAAAGGCTGTGGCAAGGCCCAAATTAAGTATTTGGTTTAGTGGAGAAGGCTCCTAGGATGTGAAGGATCCCAAAACAAGGCCTTCGGTTTAATTTGCCCCTTACAAAGGGGCTTCTGTTACTGGTACAAAATGTAAGAAAGAATCTCAGCAATCAGGGGCCTCCTTGGTGGCACAGTGGCTTGAGCTCCACATTGTGAAGCATCTGCTGCATAGCAGCATGAGTTCTATCCTTGGTCAGGGAGGGGACTCACATGACGCAGCAGACCTCTTCTACCTCACCTGCTGCTCGCCTTAGCAGTGTATTTCAGTAGATCCACCTGATCTGCTCCCCAGTCTGGTGAATCCTCTTATCCCCACATCTCTAGCCTACACTCCATTTCTTGTATGCATAAATAAATAAATCTTTAAAAAAAAACCCTACAAATATTATTCTCAAAAATGAGAAGGCCCAAAGCATGACATAATTTGGAATAATGTGTGTCCAGAATATGCTTAAAAATAGCCTGTTTCTCAGAATTCTTGCTGAAATTTTTTCAGCAAGAAACATGTTTGGGAATATGCAAAAAGACATGGAAATGTTGTAAAAAAAAAAAGAAACCAATGGGACTTGGTGTGAAAATTAGGCATAATACTCAGCTGAACTGGGAGGACTTATATAATACTAACTTGTTCTTAAATGAATGTATATTCTACAGAAATTAATTTCATGTCTATTATCTGAGTCTTGCAACTATTATTAATATATTATTATATTAATATATAATATAATTAATATAATATAATTATATTATTTAATATAATTAATATATTATTAATATTATTTCCTTTAAAATATGTGGCAGTAACCTTAAAGAAATTAAGGGATTTGCTCAAAATGAAAATCTTAGAATATGGTACCAAATTTGCTCCCTCTGTAAGACCTATGACCATATAATTACACCATCCTGTGCCAATACTCTTTCTATGCTGTTTATCAGAAATAACATGTTTTCAAATATCTATAAGTAAACTACTGATGTGACTTCTGCAGTCCAAACGTCCTGAGGACGTTTATGAAGATTGCTCTTTGAATAACTGCAAACTTTTAATGAAAGAAATAGAAAGCTTTGGATTTTTTTCAATAAATTGGCAGAGAAATAATCAATTTTGCACTTATTTTTTTGTTATTTCAACCAGATATATCCTTATTTCTATGTCTTATAAATTCAGGAAAATAACATTTTTGCCTCCATTAGAAAAAGGTCATATTTTTCTGTCTGCCATGAAGTTGTATCGCCACCTTGTGGTCTCTAAAAGATGCTGCAAGGGCTATTTTAAGCTTAGTGTTTAAAAGTAGGCAGAACTGTAATACTATTTATAAAACAGAAAATAACACTTACAAAATATATGATATTCTGGTTGCCTACTTATTGATAGTCCTCCTTCAAGAAACTGGGTATCATTAGCCTCATGGAGACCAGTAAGTGCTGGTGTGACATGGTAAAATACTTTATAGCATAACCAAGAATATTTAATTGTTCTTCAAACTCCTGCCTTAGACTCTTTAACATATACATGTTTGCAAAGATATTTATATTTCTTGATGAGTTCTTGTTATACTTAAGGAAATGGTGGTTCTCTAGGAGGTTCAAGGCTGGAGACAGAAAATTATATTTCTCTTCAATAAGGTACTAAAGCAATATTACAAGAACTAAGGGTGGGGGCACATGCCAAGATAAAAGAGGTCATCAAAATCATATTCTTAAGGAACTGATCCTCTATGGTTGCTGGGCAGGTACCATGCATGACTAGTTGGGTTTTCTTATACATTGGAATCCAGGAGGGATTTGTCTGAACAGCAAGGATTAGGAATGTAACCAAGGAGTTTGTGCTGGAAGAAGGCAATAACTGAGTGAAAAAGCATTGGGATCCTAGACTCCTATATCCTGCTAAGAATTATCTCTTATCCACAGACAAAGATATACAGTCTCTTCTTTATATAATAACAATTATTTGTGAAATTCAGACATACACTACTTTTGTAATGTAAACATTTTTAGTTTTCTATTAGATTGATTAGAGAAAATGGATTAAATTTATTGTTTTGTGGACAAGAGTCTGAATTCAAATACAATTTGTAAATTTAGTGATTCTTTAGCCTTATTGGAGATCATTGAGACATGTTTAAGATACTGATGTCAGTTGTTTGAATACTAAGTTTGAGTAACTTCAAATTGAAGATTTGCTTGTGGACAATAATAGGCACGGACACTAGTTTTTGGCAAGTATATACCTAAGTTTTAAGAATGTTATAAAAAAGAAATGTTTAAATTTTTATTTTTAAAGTGGATCATTAAAACAGGATTGATTTTCATTTTAGGAAAAGTATTCACTTAAGGGAGAGAGAAGTTCAAACAGACTATCTACAAACCCTCAACCTTGAAGGATTTTCTCATTTGAAAGTAGTATTGATTAGGTTATCTTTAAAGTTCTATTCAGTAGTATAATTTGTTAAAATTTAATTTTCACAAGATTTGTCAACTGAGAGTTGCAGAGGAATGTATAAAAGAGAATGGCTTAAACAAATAAGGTGTTTTGTTTTTTGAAGTGGCAGTGGTATGAATACAGGCCTGGTAGAGGGTGTTATCAGTCTTTCAGTAATCCATGCTCCTCCTGACTTCATACTCTGTTATCCTTATATGAGTCACTTTTGTCACCATGCTCACAAAATGGCCACATCATACTCTCACCCATTTCATATTTTCATTCAGTCAAGTCAGTTTCCTTTCAAAGAGGTTTCCAATATGCAGCACCCAGCTACTTCCCTTTCTGTTTTGCTCGTTGGAATTGTGTCATATGGCCTTTGTATTTCTAAGAAAGTCTAGGATATGTAGTGTTCTGTAGTCCTGTTCATTGTAATCCACCGTTATTCAAGCAATAACCCCTAATGATCCTCAGATCCTCTCCTAGACTCACCCCAACATCCAATTATTCATGAGATCTTCATTCTTAAATATCTCCATCCTCGTATACTACCACCCAAGTTTTTAAAAACTCACCTTTCCTTAAAGACTATTGCAAAATAGTTTATTTTCCTGCACTAGCTGGGGATATTAGGAAATGCTGTGTTTAGGTTATATGTATTAAGCAGACTATAGTGGCCAGCAAGCATAGTTTTAGACAATGGAAAGTTGTCTCTCAAAATAAGATCGTGGGGCCTTCAGTGTCTCCTGATGTCATGAAAGTGTAAGAGATTGCTCAGGGAAAAAACAGATCATCTGAAAAATAAGATTGAAGATGTATCACTGGGGAATACTAACATTTAAGATGTTAGGTTAAGAGGGGATTCAACAAAGATAATTGGGAAGGAAAAATATTGAGACTAAATGAGAGAAACCAAAGGAGAACATTCTTCTACTGAATGTTCAGTAGAAGAATGTTCTCCAAGAAACTTTTAGTATAGGATAAAAGTACATGGTCCAAAGTTCAGGCAAAGTGAAGAAACAGGCAAGTGCCAATTAAAAGAAAGGATATTGGGAGAAAATATGGGGTTATGGAAAAATAGGAATGAGAAAAGAGAATGTCAGCCGCCTTACCTAGAAATGTGGCTTTTAGAATTAGATTTTCCTGACTCAAATTCAGACTGTGGAACACTAACGAGATGATTTCATCTCTCTGAGGCTTAATTTACTCATCTGTAAAATGGTGTTTATTAAGCTCTCTTGCAAGGTTGTCATGAATATTATTAGAAATATATAAAGCAAATAGCATAGGGCCTGTCATAGCAAGGATTAATTCCTTTTTTTCCTTCTTTTGATAAAGGAGAAGTAAAATTTCATTAGAACAAGTCAGTTGTGAATAATCTTTAATCCATTTGGAAGGGATAAGAGCAAGGGAAAGTCCCAAAGATCTGCAATCTGATTTCACTTATGAAGTTGTATTGTTACGTAAGTTGTATATTTCTTTAAAATTTTTGATTAATGAAGCAGGTGATTTCAACAGTGATTTAAAACTTATAATAAAGAAGCACAAAACTTTTACTTCCCTTGAATGAACTGGGTGTACATTTTCTAGCCTCTTTTGTTTGCATCTACAAGACAAAGAGCCTAAATACTTACCTAATATTCCTCTCAAGAATTCCTATCCATGTCTCTCTAGTCATTCACTGAAGACTAGAATCTGTTTTAAGCACTCCAAGTAACTAAAAGTGAAGGCCAATTAGGTGGTGTCATCTCTAACAAGCAATGACGATTTTCTAAGTTCTTGTTTCTTTTTCATTGGATTTCAGTCTTTGTTAGTAACCGATTAGGAAACAAAACTAAGGATTTGACTGAACTCTTTATGGTGCCATGTAGGCATCCCGCAAACGATTCCTCAGCAGTATTTTGAGTAATCTTTCAGTGTTTTGCTCCTACCAGTAGCACATGGTAGCGCATGTCTTTTTTTCTTGGATTAGCTTATTTAGGCCTACTCATAGTATCATGGCACTGTGCCATGAACAGGCAAGGAAAGATGCCTGGCCCATCTATTTTTCTACTTGTCTATCTTGTTCAGCACTGCTATGGCCTTTGTTGTATAGTATATATAGTACAGTGTATAGAGTATTGTTCTTTCATTTTCGAACTCTTTAAAAATCACTTGGATAACTTATTAATAATATACATTCTGAGACCAAGTCCCAGAGACTCTCATTTGGAAGGTCTAGGTAAGGATGTAGACACTGTATTTTTTTAGCAGACATTTCAATAGGTGCTACTGCATAGCACAATTAGGAAGAAACAAATTTGGGCATCTATATCCCTCAGTGAAATTGTGCAGGGCAGCCTAGTGTCACTTATGACAAGGGTCACTATAAAGTCTCTATCGACAAGTCTGTTGTGTCCCTGAGTCAACTCTATAGCAAAGTGGAAATCCTGCCTCTTGATTGTTTCAGAATCATCAAAATGGCACTCCTTATTTTAGTCCTGCTAGACTACTATAACAAAATACCTCAGACAGGATGACTTATAAACAACAGAAATTTGTTTCTCACAATTCTGGAAATTGGGAAGTCCAGGTACATAGTCTCAGCAGATTCAGTATTCGGTAAAAGCAATGTTTTTGGTTCAAAAACATCATCTTCTGTGTCCTCAGCTGGTGGAAGGAGTTAGGGAACTCTGGTCTTTTTCATAAGCGCATCAGTCCCATTCATAAAGGCTCCATCCTCATGACCTAAGCATCTCCCAAAGGTCCCACTTCCTAATTTCATCATATGAGGCATTTGAATTTCACAATATGAATTTGTGGGGAAATAAAACATTCAGACTGTGTCACCCTTATCTCTCTCTGCTTCTTATTTTCCCATCACTGCACACCTCCTTATCTCCCTCTATACCCTGACAGTTTGGAACCATCAAGGAAACATTTGTCAGCACAGAAGATCCTGTTCTTAAAGCCAGTAGGACTAACTGGTGATAGGAGGCTTGGGTGGTGGTGCAGAGACAGAGATACATTGTTTTGGAAGATATTTAGTCTCACCTCAAACATCCTCTAGAGGACTCTCAATCAATTTGTAGACAAGCAATTCAGAGGAACCCAATTTGTTAAAATCCAAATCCTTGAATATGGTCTTCTGAATGTAATCTTAGTACCATTTTGAGAAATTTGCAATTTGCTAACAACTAAAACTTATGGACATGGTTTAGCATTTAGTATCATCATTTAAAAATATATTCAGAAAGAGAATATGTTCAGGTTAGAAGGTAATGTATATAAAGGGTTTTCCTAAAAGCAAATTTTGGGTGAATTTGATAATATGGAGTCCTAGGTAAATATGGCCCCACTACAAATTAATCCTTTGATTAATTGACTTTTTGAAGTATTCAGTTTTCAGATATTTGTCCAGTTTCCTTTCTGAAGCATATTTCAGCTTTCCATAGGACATAAGAGCCCTTTCCCTGCCCTGCTTAGCAGGAGATGCTTGAATGAAGAAATGATTTTTTTTATCTTTATCATGTACTTGCCCTTCAGTGAAACAAGTCTTTCCTCATTCTCAACTTTGCCTCATTTATGTTCCAATATATATATAATAGAAAATGTATATATTGGCCTCTGCCCCCAGTTCCTGACGGAGGGCTCCTGAAACTCTTGTGATTTCCTGGGTGATAAGAGTGTCTTTTTGTTCTAATCAGCAACACTGGGTGGGTTTCTGGATATAGGCTGTAAACTGTGATTAGAAGCTTTGAATTATTAGCCTTACTCTCTTGAGAAGGAGGAAAGGCTGAAAGCAAAATTGATCAATGGTCATGCCTATGTGATAGGCAAAAAATTTTTTTAAAAATTCCAAAATTATGGGTTTTGGAGATTTTACAGGGTGCTGAATATGTGGAGAATTGGGGAAAATAGCACACCTCAAAGGAAATTAAATCTCCTTGCCCTTTCTCTATACCTTGCTCTACCATCTCTTCCAGATGAACATCATCTGGATCTTCGTCTATAGACTTTATCATAGCCTTTTATAGTAAACCAGTCATCCAGTAAATAAAATGTTTCTCTGAGTTCTGTGAGTTCGCTAACAAATTAATCTAGCCCAAGCAGAGGTTCATGGGAAACTGATTTATATAACCAGTTGACCAGGTGTACAGGTAACAACGTAGACCTGTAACTGGTCTCTGAAGTTTAAGGAGAAGGTTATGGGAACTTCCAATCTGTAGCTACTTTAGTCAGAATAACAGGTAACCACTTGGACTGAAAATCTTTAGGACTGAACTCTTAACTTTTGGACTCTGAGCCAATCTCTTGGTAGATAATGTCAGAATTATTGAATTGTTAGATAACCAGTTGAAGTCAAGAACTGCTTGTTGTCGGTGTGGGGAACCTCTCTCTTAGGAAAATTAGTGATGAGGACATCCAAAAGAGCCACACATTTACTTCCAACTCCTTACTCATTGCCCTGCTCTCATCTTTTGTTCATCTTGATGTCTCATAGTATTTTTCTGACTGTGACAATGATTTTCCCCCCCTTTGTTGTGATTCAGATTCTTCTTGTAGTTATGCTGTTTCCTGGGGTCCTGCACAAGCATCCAGCCTGTTTGGACCTTCCAAAGAGCAGTAACCTCAATGCATCATCCAATCAGTCATGATCCTGCTGGACTCACTGTGGTCATTGTCACCTTCAGAACATTCTAAGAAATGTTGTGTCTTAAGTCATGAGTATATATATATATATATATATATATATATATATATATATATATAACTAGATAATCAGGTATTAAAATTAATAACCCCAGAGCACTATTAAAACCCATAAATATATTTGTGACTAGAGTGACATAATGAAAAAATTAATGAAGGCATTTTGGATTCTCAAGAGTGTGATTGCAACAAAGGAAGAAATGCAATTCCCTCAGCTGACTGGCGCTAGATCTTTAGAATCAATCAGCTGCTTGCTGAGGTATTCACACACAGACATTACCAATTTTGTATTCCCCTCTGAGCTCAGAATGGTCAATTTGGAGATAGTTGTAGCCTCTATCAGAGTTAGATTTTATATCTAAAAATCTAATAACAGTGTTGTCCACAAGGGGGCACTTGGCACTTTATCATGTAAGATGGCTGTGTTCCTTCAGTGGCTGCCACTGAAAAGTACTGCATTATCTAGGAGTTATACTTAAGTAATTGCATTCTCATGTTTTTCTTTAGAAAACATTTAGTGGAGTGACTCTTTTTTACTTGTAGTTTTTGCTGTGTTCGTCAGTATCACAATTACCATTATTTCAAAAGATAGGTGGCCAAGAAATCTTCCTTTGCTATTTGTGATAGAGAAAAAGGACTTTTTTTTTTTAACCTAAGTATATCTGATTTCAGGTATGTAAATTGTTTTTTAAAATTTCTTATTTTTACCCTATTGGTTCAACTTAGTGTTATGAAGTCACCTTTTACAAGCAAATTAAAGTAAGAACGTAGGTGAAATATGACACTACCAGGAATGTTAACAACTGATTAGTGTCAAAAGATACAATAGCTCTTACTTGATATATAGCTCTTACTTGTGTGTGTGATTGTTTTGGGTTAATCTCATCTTCCATTTAATTATAAGTTTACTATGTGTTTCCAGCCAATGGGTTTCTAGTATGTGACTTCTAATTATATAATCAAATAAAAACAGCTGCTGGGGAAATCAAGAACATTGTATTATGAATCTTCCCATGAATTGGAAGTGATGGAATGAGAAAGTATGTGCCTCTGGTAAAATCATTTTTAAAATGTTTAGTCATTTTGGAATCAGTAAAATTGTCAAATCTAGAATGAACCTTAAAGTTATTGTAGAAATATATTTAATATTAACAATTTTAAAGGATTCTGATGAGAATTATGATCTTATAAATAATCATAAATATCTTGCTTTAAATGCATTAGAGTATGTCATATTAATGAAGTTTTCACAAAAGTCACAATGTGTTTTTGTTTTCTTCCTGGGATAATTTTTAGCATTAATTAATGAGTTAAGTTTTTATGTATTAAGTTCACAACAAAATTGAGAGGAAGTACAGATTTCCCATAAGCCTCCTACTTACTGGTGCATAGCTTCCTTCATTACAAACATCATTTACCAGAATTAACTTACATTGACTGGTCATTAATCTCCCACAGCTTACTTTAGGGTTAATCATTGTGTTATATATTCCATGGATTTGGATAAATATATAATGACAAATTCATCATTATAATGCCATACAGAGTATTTTCACTGCCATAAAATCCTCTATATTCTGTCTATTTATTCTTTTCCCACTCCCCATCCCTGGTAACAACTGATCTTTTTGCTATCTCTATAGCATTTCCAGACTATTAAATAGATGGAATCAGACATTATACAGTTTTTTCAGATTGAATTCTTTCACTTAATAAAATGCACATTTCTTTTTTGCATCAAATTTCATTGCCTGGATTACCAGTTTATTTATCCTTTTACCTAGGGAGTGACATCTGGGTTGTTCCCAAGTTTTGGTACTTATGAATAAAGCTGCTGTCAACATCTGTATGCAGGTTTTACGAGGATCGACATTTTCACTCCTTTGGGTAAATAACAATATGTACTATTGCTGAATTATACGGAAAGAATAATACTTAGTTTTGTAAGAAACCACCGGGCTGTACCATTTTACATTCCACCAGCAATGAGTAAGAGTTCCTGTGTGAGGATGGATTGCTCCACATCTTTACACAACATTTAGTGTCACCAGTGTGCCAGATTTGGGCCATTCTAGATGAGGCATGGTGATACCTTATTGTTTTAACTTGCATTTCTCTAATGTAATAGGGTGTGAGGCATATTTTCTTGTGCTTATTTTACACTGAATACTTCTTTTGGTGAGGTATTTTTAAGGTCTTAGGACCATTTATTAATCAGATATTTGTAATTGTTGAATTTTAAGAGCTCTTTGTATAGTTTGGATAATAGTCTTTATTTTTTGTTTAAAGATTTATTTATTTATGCATACAAGAGCTGGGGTACAGGCCAGAGGTGTGGGGGGGTGGTGAGAGGATTCACCACAGAGAGCGGGGAGCAGAACAGGCAGATCAACTGAAGTACACTGCTGAGGGG
>JAGFMF010011380.1:5195082-5298797 GCA_019455555.1 Galemys pyrenaicus | reverse complement strand
CCCTGGCCGGCAGCAGGGATCGAACTCGTGCTGCAGTGGCTGCGGTTTGCTTCGTAGTGCGTTGCTTAACCCACTGCGCCACCAGGGGAGGCCCTATAATCCCAGTTTTTAGTGTGCATTACTCAAATGGAAGTATACAAAGAGCAGTTGGATATATGAATCTGAGATGAAAAAAGGATGACTTATAGATCCCTGTATAGAAATTATCCACATGTTGATTGTAAATGAGGCCATGTGAGTGAATGAAAAGCATCTGGGAGAATACACAAATTATATAGAAAAGGGAGTCTGGGATACACTCTCAAGAGTAATGAAAAAAGGGCCAAAAAGAGGGTTTGAAGCCTCAGAGTATAGCCAGGTGTGGCAAGTAATGAGAGGATCTTCAGGGATGGGTTTGACTATGGTAACCTGCTCATCACTGATCTACAGTGTCCAAAGGTCAATGAAAGAATTCTAAGAGGAAGAGTGTTAGATTCAGGGATTGAAGTTGACAAGGGGACATATAAAATACTTTGACAATGAAAGTCAAGGCAATAGTGGGTAGAAGGAAGCTTGGACTTCTCATATTATCTAGGAAATTGAGACAAATGGTATTAGATCTTAGAATCTCTTACCCCTAGAAGTGGACAATTGATTCAAACTCATGGTCCTGGATACCTGGTTGGAATCACTGCAGGTGTTCTCATGCCTTCTCAGACTATGCACTCTACCTGGAACATTCCATATTCCATACATGCCAACTCTGTTCCCTTTAAGGTTGAGCACAAATGCTGTTTTCTAAGGACATGAGATGATAAAGACCAGACTTTGTTCTTTCCAAACTTGCAAATCTGGATTTGAATCCCAGCTCCACATTAACTGTTATGTGGCCTTTTTGATTTCTTTCCTATCCTGTAAAAGGAAAATAATACTAGTATCTTGGAAGAGATTATGAGTCTTTAAAGATAATGTATGCAAAGTGCTGAGTGAAATTCCTGGGCATATAATAGGTTCTAAATTCCAGCAAATAGTGAATATTATTTTCTCATTTTGTTTACTGACAGGAGAGAATTTCTACTTGCTTTAACATTTGTTTATTTGAAAAATTCATTACATGGGATAGGTCCTACTCTGATTATACAGGATCACTGAACATACTATCAAAGCCTATTTTAACAGCTTCCCAGAATGATGTTACCCTTTCCTTCAGTCTGTATTAAGAAGAATTTTCATTCTAAAGTAGATTGTTTATATAAGTCAAAGATGGCTCAGCCCATATAGACACTATGTTCACTGGAAAGTAAATGAATGATTTGCAGTTCTTTCCATGCTAAATACATAAGTACCTGATTCTTTGATAGATAATTAAAGCTTCTTTACTGACTCTGCTGTTTATACTTCTACTCCTCACTGGTTTGACTGAAACTGAATTTCCACAACAAAGTGTTGTGGATATAGCATAAACATTACTTTTTAAAAGAAAATACAGACTTGCTCATTACTTAAAAGTCAGGCAGTTGGACTAACTGAAGCTTATTGCAAAGTAGAATATTCTTAACTTCTATTCCCATAAACAGAATTTTAGCAATATGTCTGAGACTGTTGAATATAATGTGGTTTACAGACAAGGAATCCGAGGCCATTCTCTTTTATTGTTAGGAAGTTCTAATTGTTAGAATTATTAAAGCATGGAGTTTAAAGCATCTCAGATTGGTTTATTTCAGGCCTAGATTTATACTGTATCAGGGATATATAATCAGAGCCACCTATTATATTTTTAGGTTGTGCCTTTCAGCACAGGTAGGATTTTATTTCTCTTTGCCTCATCTGTCTGTTTATCAAAATCCTCCTAAACAAAGGGCCACCTTAAAAAAAAAAGAAAAATGTTAGCAGAGCCTCCCTGGTGGCCTAAGTGTTTAGTCTCAGGATTATGACCTGAGTTCAATCCCTGGCTAGGAGGCTGACCCACATATGGTGCAGTAGACCTCTCCTGTCTTGCCCACTGCTCCCCTTAGCAACACATTTCAGTAAATCCACCTGTTCTGCTCCCCATTCTGTCTCCAGTGAATCCTCTCACGCCTCCTTCCCTCTACACCTCTGGCCTACACCCCATTTCTTCTATACACAAAAAGTAAATACATAAAAAATAAGGTGTTTGCATACATTACTTAATTCCAATCATGCCCATTTCCTGATCAGTCAGAATCATTATATTATCAATACATGTGACATCTGCCTTTTCTGTGAACCTCTTTGGACTAATCTATTTTGTTATTGTAAAAACAGAGCTCCTCTGGTTTACATCTAGACTTGAGATGTCACTACAACAGTATAGCTATTGAAGTCTCAGCCCAACCATACTTATTTTCCTTCTCTGCTACCTGAGGGATTATTCTGAAATTCAGATATTATGGTGGTGTTCTCCTTTAAAGCTTCCAATGACCACATTATCCAAAGGATCTCAGCAAAATGTTTTGACAGATGAGGATCTTCTCCAACATACAGTTCCTGCCTCTCCAGCCTGACCTTACTCATACCCTGCCCTGCAGACCAAGGATGAATGTCCGATTTCTGCTGCTGTCAAACTATTTTATGCCTTCAGGTCCTTGCTGGTTGTTTTGCCTAGAATGTCCTTCCCCTAGTTCTTAATTGGTTACTCTTCTATGTAGATACCCCCGTAGCCTGAAATAGCTATGTCTGTTGTGGCTTACAAATCAGCGTTTGTAAAAGGCACTGAACTCTACAATCTAGTTCTTTTGTTATTTTTCCCAAAAGATTGTGTTAACTGTGACTTGGCTTTCTATCCTGGTGCTTAATGCAGTAATGGCCCATAGCAGAGGCTCAAAAACATTTGCTGAGTGAATAAATGAGTCATTTCCATCTTCTGGTCTGAAGTATCCAAAGTTGTCCCTCTTAGCAAATGATCTTACATCACAAAGAAGAGTTTATCTGGTGTGAAATGTTTTCCTTTTATCTTCAAATGTACTAATATCTTCACCAATATTGCTGTTTCTCATCCTGTCTTGAAGAAAAATTTTCTAAAACTTCTTTCCAAGTCTATCTATTCAATGTTCTGACTTAATAACTTATTATTACTTAATAATTATTTTCTTTTATATTTTTAGCCTCTTTTCCATTGACTGTGACTTTGTTTGCAACATGGTCATCTCTTTCACTAAAGTAAAACAAACTTATTTGGCTCCAATTATACTTAAAGAACTATTAACTTTACTTTACTCGGCCATACTTTATGAAAGAGAAGATACATTCACTGCCTTTGCTTTTTGTTCTTCAACCTCTTGTAGTTCCTTTTGGAGCCCACCAGTGGGCCCTGACACAGTTTATCTCAATCTAGCCAAATACAATGACTCCTCTTCCTGGTAGCAGTACACAGCTTGGGGGTAATTCACATTGCTAACTCTGCTTTCTTTTTAAATATCATCCCTCCTTAATTTCTATGGCATATTTTTAGCTGGGTTCTTCTTTTGTTAAAAATGATAGTCCTATTTTTAGTGATTCTCCTGTCCTTTTAAAGTTGCTTCCTTTATTTATTACATCAACTTTCTTATTTCTCTGTATATTCTTAACAAGCAATCTCATTTGTTCATGGTTTCAACTACTGTCTCTAAGTCATCAGCTTCAATTGTTGCAGAATTGCAGACTATATTTATAATACCCACCAAAAATGTCACTTTTTTTGTTCTGGAAGAATTTCAGAATAGACAAAAATGAAGATATGATATTGTAGTTTTATTTTTGCCCATTAAACCTACAGCTTCTATTGTTTTATCCACCTTAGTGGCAGCATACATGTGTTATTTATGTTTGGTGTCTTATTAAAAAATTGTAGTGATTCTTACTACGCAAAGGCTAGGATTTTCATCTATTTCTCTATATTTTAAAAATTATTAAGACTGTGGGGTTGAGATAGAGGAGTTCCCAGAATGGTTAGAACCTGATAATACTGGAAAGTCCCAGAATTTCTCTTCTTTCTTTAACTTCTCATACATCCAGAAGATTTGGTTATGAGTTAACTGGGTATGGATTGTTCCTCTTATCTCTGAAATCAGTCACTAACTAGGAGAATAAAGTCCAACTTTTTGTATTTTAGATCTCTGGCTCACACCAAGTTTCTGAAAGGCAACAGATGGATCAACTGCCTAGAATGAAAGAAAATCTAGTGAAAACGTATGTTTAACTATATCTTTCCTTTCTAATTAATTATATTTGCATGTGAATGATACTGACAAGACAGGTGTCTATTATATTTAGGAAGCTGAACTTCTAGATTTTATAGCAGCAACATAAAATAACAGATGGCAAGAAACTTAAAGAAGTTTATGTTCTCTGTTCACTATTTATATACAATTTTGTAGACCCGAGGGATATTTTTCACCCTCAGACATGATTGTGATCTTATTTTTAAAACTAAAATAATACTGTACCCAAAGAGAGTTTAAAACTACACCATTAACAACAGTATAAATAGTATAAATACAATTATCAGTCTTTTTGGTGAGGAAATATGTGTACAGAAATGAATGTTGATGACAGTGCATGATAGATTATGTTTTGGTATGTAAACATAAACAACTCAGGATTACTAGAGAAAAGAGAAATACTTTAAGGAATTAGGAAGTTATATATTAATATATACATTTTTTTCCTGGCCCAATACTATATAGGAAGACTTACCAAACCTTATTTTATAGTTCCTTATAAAACCTAGTCCATGTAGGGAAATATATTCATATAAAATTTAATAACATAAAAAAATTTAAGTCCAAGTCTAAACACAGAATGCTTTTCAAGTATATTTACTCAAGGTTTCTGCAACATAGCATATTTCTTTGATGGAGATTCAGGGGTTAGCAATAATTGTTCAATATCTAGATTTGGCTAGATGGATAAAAGTATATTATTCCTTGGATAATCATACATATGCCATAATTCATTATCTGTGTATATTTTCATCAGTGTAAATATTAGATAGTTAAAACATTTAACTATAGAAAAAGATTTCCTTTTGATAGCTATTATGCCTCTGTATTTGGGGACCCACGACTATTACTAAGTTCAGTGATTTGTTAGAACGACTCACAGGATTCAGTATCATTTGTCCACATGACTAAAGAAAATTATATTGAAGGATCCAAAGCAAAATCAGAGAAAAAGATGTATGACACAAAGTCTAGGGGAAACTAGGTACAAATTTCTAAAAGTTCTCTTCCTGTGGAATCACATAGAACACACTTAATTCTTCCAGCAATGAGTTGTGACATGTAGGACAGCAGGTCAAGTATTATATTCCAGGGACATTGATTAGCTATTTAGCACGCAAAGTTTTTTATTGGGGCTGGTCATGTAGGTATGCACCCTCTGTGGTGCTTACCAAAAGTCCAGGCTCCCTTAAGGGAAACAATGTTTAGCATAAACCATATTATTAGTACAGTTTAGGCACAGAGAGCTATTGTTTTCACTTAAGGAAAGTTAAATATCATTGTAGGGAATTATTTACCCCAAAGTTCCCAGAGATCAGCAAAGGACCAACCTTGCAACCAGGCCTAAGGATAACAGACTCATCTGCTTTGTTAACTCTGCACAATCATCCTAAATATTATTTATTTTTTTGTCCAAATTCATTTTAAAAGATACCACCTCTCTTTTAAATTTGTTTAAATAGTGAAAGGAGAGGTATTTGGAAACTGAAAAAAAAAACTTCTTCATTCTAATAATGTATTAACACATATACATAAATGAGTTAATCTCATTTATGAGATTAATGAGGGCACTTTTTTTTTCCCCTTGAATTCTGTTGTAGGTTGGGTCTTTCAGGGGTAAACTCTGAAATGGAAATCAGCATAGAAGACGTTTACTAAGGAACATTCTTAGAATGAAGGCCTTTGGGGAAGCATAGAAACAGGTTTGAGAAGAAGGAATAAAGCTATAGTGAAATTGCAACCCCATGTGTACCCATGAACCAAATGTGTACTTTCTCTTCCTTTGGTGGGATGACCTAGACCCTTATCCCTAAGATTATGAGCTCTGTGCCATGTCCTTTCTAGACTATGGTTAAGGTACTTGTCCACTTACTGACCAAATGGGAAAAATAACATTGAAAGACACTCAGGCAGATTTGGCACCTAAGTGCCAACCCATCCATCCTTGTTCCTTTATGTAGCAGCTGCTCTATGTCATCCTGATGATCAGTTTGTCTGTGGGGCCCTCCATACTCTAGGTCTGAACTGAGCTTGAGGTACTGGTACATCAAGATGGGTGGCATGTTCCATGATACCAACTTGTGAACTTGTTCATGCCCTCAGCATACTTAATTAAGTTTAGATGGGACCTAATTTTTAATATAGTAGTTGACATAAATAGGTGTTTAATGGCTTTTTGGTGAATGTATGAGTGAACCAATGATCACATAAATGGACAAAAAAAACCTTTACTTCCTGTAAATATTAATAACCCAAGTAACCCATATAATAGAAACACATTTCAATATGCCTACAGCCTTACTTCTGAGTGGCAGAAAATATTTGTGCATCACATACCTTACAAGGGACTAATATCCAAGATCTACAAAGAACTCATACAATTCAACAAAAAAGGAAACAAATAACCCTATCAGAAAATTGGCAGATGAGCTAAATAGACACTTCTTTAAAGAAGAAGCACAAATGGCCAGCAGGGACATGAAAAAAAGGCTCCCCATCACTTATTAGGCAAATTGCAAATTAAAACCACAATGAAATACCACCTCACACCATATCAAAGAGATCAGAAGTAACAAATGTTGGTGAGGATATGGTGAAAAAGGAATACTTGTACACTCTTTGTGGGAATATAGACTAACCCAGCCCCAATGGAAAAGATCAAGGATGTCTCTCAAAATATTAAAAATAGATCTTTTATATGATCCAGCAATGCTACTTCTATGTACATATCCAAGGAAAACAAAACCACCAACTCAGGGGATAGATAACAGTCCCATGCTCATAGCAGCTGTGTTTTCAATAATTAAAGTGTAGAAACTACACCTTAGGTAAGTGCCCAGCAACAGGATAATTAGAGAAATATATACACAGTGACATACTGCTGTGTTATAAGGAACTGATGAACTCTTACCATTTGCAACAACATGAATGGTCATTCACACAGGGAGATACCTACATGAAGGACTGTGGGCAGGGGGAACTAGATGCAATATACAGTTCTCCCTGTGTGGCATAGAATGGTTTTGTTGTACAAAATGATGGCTTAAAAATCATGCTTAGTACTTGTTTTTCTCCAGGGGAAAAATAATCCAGTTAATCAGAAGATGATGAATACCAAGAAAGGACAAAGAAAAAAGATTACAAGATCAAGCCATCTTCCAAAACTCAACCCATGATTCCAGAACTGGGTGGATTTCTATTTCTTCCATTTTTTCACCTGTATTAATCAACTTGTGAAGTTGCTGTTTAATACATTTTCAGGGAATGAAATAGATGAGAACTGTCAAACTCTAGATAGCTCCTCTTTCATTAGTTTGTTTCTTTGCCTTCATGAAAGCAATTTTATCAAGTAACCCTAAAATATCTAATAACATTACTTATAATTTAAAAAAAATCTTTAAAAGCCTAAAAGTTAGCATTACTACAGTTGCTTTTAATAATATATCCCTGATCTTCTCTGATGGTGACATGCTATTAATTTTGGTTTTAGTTAGCTGTTAACTAAAAATGTGACTTCCTCAAAATTTTTTGCTATTTTAGGCTACATAATTTAGTTATTTTAAATGCAAGGTTTAAAGAAAGATACAAGTGAAGTATGTTTAAACTTTGATTAGACCTACTAAGTATTGTGGAAACAGCCTTCAACCTGAATCATTTTTATTAAAATCCCCATTTTGTCATGAACTCATGAGATCCTGGTTAAAGTCCTTCACCTCATCTTTATTTCTCACATCTGCAAATAATTGAGGCAAACTACCCACCTTCTAAGATTTGTTATTCTAGAAAACAATGTCTGAATATTCAACTATAAGATCTTGCCACTTAGCACACCAGTAACAAGTCATTTTATGATGCACATTGATTAATATGGTTGCCTAATTTTTTGACCAAAAATTTCAAGTGTCCACAATATTCAAAGTCTAGAAGTGTAGGGAGAATGAGGGTAGGAGTAGTCTTCTTTTGAGACATTATAAATATTGAATTTTTCTATTCATGTTTAAATTGTAACTGTTCCTTATATTTGGAACATATGTAGGATTTGTTGATTCATCTTGGTGAAATTATTGGATTTTAAATTTCCAGATATCACTTAGTGGTAAGTATAGTTTGCAATTAATTGGTATTTTCACCTTATATCTGTCACTAAAACCTAAATTCTATTCAATATCAACAGTAATGAATATCAAATGCATTTCTATAGCTACATCTATATTCATGTATTTTCTTTAAAGATGAAAGCATGATTTTCACATAAATCAAATAATTCTTTTATATGACTTTAAAATATAACACAAAATTATATACAGTGACATCCTGTAAAGTATCCTGCATAGCATCACTTAAGAAATATGTTCCCCTGTTCTTAAGCTAACTATTATAGATATTAGATTCCATATTATTCAACAAATATTAGATTTTTATAGCATACAATTTTTCTTGCATTAGCAGAAAACTGATAATTTAAATTTTAGTAATAATTATAATTATAAAATCATCACTGGAAAATATAAACAAATTTGTTCTATCACATATGGGTAAGTCATTATAGGGATTGGATTAAGGAATCTTTATATTATATTAATTGAACACTTTATTATGGAGACTATCATGTTTAAGTGTTAGGTCTACAGGAACTACTTGGGGATGCTTTTCAGATATCAGAAAATGTCTTCTTAAAAAGAATGATGAAGTTACGGGGTGGTATATAGAACTGAAATGGGGACTCTGAGATCTGTGCCCTAATGTCAGTTTTGTCACTTCTAAGTTTCTGACTTGGAGTAAATTACATGTTTTTGCCTCAGTTTCATCATTGGGGAATAAATTGCTGTTGCATATCAAGAATACCTACTATGTAATTATTTTTCTAAAAAAGATGGTATATTAGTTTTTATTAGGTAGAGTAGCATAAAACAATACCTCTAAGGTGAAAGATGAAAATAAAAAGTTTTGTAAGAATTAATTAAGGAAAGCTCTAGCTTTAGTTTAGCTATGTAGCAATTGGTACAAAGAAACATTGATTTTTACAGCTCTCTTTTTTGGATGGAAGGAATATACAAATGAGGATAATATTTTATTTAGTTCTTAGATTCCATGGGTAATTTGTCATGGGAAGTTTTATAAGTAAATGTAATGATTTATTGACATAACAAGAGTAAAAATGATAGTTTGATGTCTTCATTTTGTTTAATACTGAAATATATATTATGTCAATATTTGGGTTTTTTTTTAAGAGTTTCCTAAGTCAAAAAACCATACTCCCGTATGACATTTTTACCACTTTGTCCCATTGCCTAGTTTTCCAGCTATCTACAAGGGTCTTAACTAAGTAGTATCAATAAGTAGGGAAAGGAAAGGATGGAAGTAAAGGAAAATTTTCTCCTTGAAGCTTTTAAAACCTATTTCATTGAACTTTTCCACTCTTTCCATATTCTTTTCTTCAATTCCTTTAACACTATTGAGACAAATTACCTTAGTGTTGTCACCTGCTTTCAAGAATTTAATTATACACTGGGAAGTATATATATATTTTCTAGATAATTTAATACATTCTATTATTTCTGTTACTTGTTATTAAGATCTCAGAATTGTTTCAATAAAAAGGTTCTCTACCCTCACTTTCCTGACATACACATGTAAGATATCTTTGAAATTAATTTGTTCTACCTTCTTTCTACAGAGCAAAAAATTAGGACAGGTAAATTAAATAAACTTTTATAAGTTATATAGCTTGGTAAAACACATTACGCTTTCCTTTGCAAGTCTCTTCTCATTTTTCATATATCTCTGTATCATTATTTGGAGTCTACCTCACCTTTAAAGACTTGGATAGTAAGTTTATATACCAGAACCATATCTTTTGGTATCATCAGTAGACTAAGTCTACTTTTTGTAGATTCTCCTGTAGCTGTTCTCCTGTAGCTATACAGTTAAATTGTATGTATGACTTTGTACCATTTTATTAGCATTCTAATATTAATTCCTTCCATAATAATATACACTTAATTTTGAAAATATCCATTCTAGATAGTTCTAAAGTCAGAAGGTAATATGGAATCACCCCAATCCAGGACAAATGAGAAGGTCAGGGATAAGTGTGTAAAACCTTTGACAGTGCAGTTGTCAGAAGTGAAGTTTCAAGGTAAGACAGCTGAACCAGAGACTGAAAGGAGGCATGACTAGAAAGTTGTCCTTGCTGCATTAATGTAGGGATGATGGGACAGGAAAAGTTTTCAGGCTAAGATCAGAACCAAAGATAACCATGGAATAAATGAATTAGCAGCTAGAAGAATCAGAAGAAATATATCCAGGTCAATTCCTAAAATAATGAACTGTGTTCAGAGGCCCACTGACAGTTGCTATTTTTAAAGAGTAGTTCAGGCCTTCTCTAGGCTTTTGGTGTTTCATCCCTTTAGCACTATAGTTCCAAAAAAAGAGGTTATACTATCTGCCTGTGGGGTTCCTATCCTAGGGACTGCTGGGGGCATGAGCATGGAGGGAATCCCAGGGCACTATCAAGGAACAGAAAAGAGGTGACTGTTAAAAGTTGAACCTAGAAAGCCAGATTTGGGGCAAGATAATGTTGGCCCCCTCATGCCACACTGAGGAGGAAATTAAGGAGAACAATCTGATAAATAGAGGAGACTGTAATGGGATTAAAACTGGTCTTTTCACCTTTTATGCTACCATGAACTTATTTATAACACTAATTCTAACTTCATGGTAATTCTTGTCATTTTGGTGCATGCAATATATTTTGTCTTTCAAGCTTCTCCAAACCTTGGTTTTTCTTCCCACTAAAAAAATGAATGGCACTATGAAATAGAACCCAGATTACAGTCCTGAAGTCAGAAAAACCCAAATCCAAGTACACATATATATACCAGTCACTGAAATAACTTTAATTCATTCAAATTTTTAGTGCTGCTATGAATCAGATATTTTTCCAATCCAAGGTGACAGTATACAGATATACAAATTCTCTTCATAGAGAGGGAGAAAATATAAATAAAATCAAATTCATAAAGATATATGCTTTATAATATTAGAAATATAAATATTAGAAAAATGATATGAAATGGAATAAGGGGTGAGATTATGATAGGGAGTGTTCAAGAGGTGCCATCATAAGAGAAATCTAAAATGGAGAAACCTTGGGCTAGTACTTTTTAAGCAGAAAGAAGAGCAAAGCCATTGTTTTCTAGTTTTACCTGCTAGTCTAGGAGAAGGTTGAGTGACTAGAGGTCGTGAAGTTTGTAAGACTGGTAAGCTATAGCTGGGAATTAGAGTCAGATGATGTAAAGCCATGCTGCACATGGAAAACAATTTGGGTTTTATATTGAGTGGAGGGTTTGAGAAATAGAATTAATACTCTTAATTTACATTTTAAAAGACCATCCTGACTATTCTATAATGAATTGCCTGAAGGGAGAGCAAGGAAGACAGCAAAAGTGGAAGCAAAAATCACCTTCCTCTGTTAACATTATGAAAAGCTTATCTAAATTTCTGTAATAGAGCTTAATAGGTTAGTCAAGATATTTTACACTAGATTTAATATTTTAAAGATAATGGAAGATGGTGTTTTCAAGATGGTATTTAAAAGTACATCTATTTTAGAACCTGCCTGGCAGTGCAGGGGTTAAAGTCTCAGAACTATCAAGTTATTCCCCAGCCACTGTGGCTGAGTTTGATCCCCAGAGTTGACCCACAAGGCATAGCAGACCTTTCCTGTCTCCCTCACTGTTCCCTCAGCAGTGTATTTCAGTAGATGCCCCTGTTTTACTCCCCACTCTGTCTCTGGTGAATCTTCCTCACTCCCGCAGCACCTCTGGTCTACAACCCAGTTCTTGAATGTGTGAATAAAAATGTTTAAAAATAATAATAAAAATAAAAGTATACATTTTTTATAAGTAGAGTTTCTGCATTATATTATATGAAAATTATTATTTTTTAAAAGTTTTTTTTTATTTTTTATGCATACAGGAACTGGGGTCTAGGCCAGAGCTGTGGGATGTGAGAGGATTCACCAGAGACAGAGTAGAGAGCAGAACAGGCAAATCTACTGAAATATATTGCTGAGGGGAGCAGCTGGTGGGACAGGAGAGGAGAGGTCTGCTATGCCATGTTTACCTCCCTGGCCAGGGATGGAACTCAAGCTGGAGTGGCTGGTGATATTTTGCTAGCACTGAGACTTTAACACCTGCACAACCAGGGAGGCCCTCATGTAAAAGATTATTAGGGACAATGCTTGAAAGTAGTTTATTCTCTGGCTTGCAGAGATCTCTGTGCTTACAGTATTTCTTTGAGAACATTCTGTTAGACCTCAGCATCTTTGAAAGGAAAGGACAATTAGATGATCTCTTAAGGTCCCACTGAGTTCTAAATTTCTGTGATTCTGAGAACCAGCCAAGAAAGCAACAAAATGGGGCACAGCTTATATGTAACAGTTTCTATTAAATAGCTGGACGGAAATAGCTGGACGGAAAATTTCCAAACATTTCAAGTATAAGTTGTTTATATAAGAGTTTATTTGAACAGACCATGTATACAGTAATACTTGTAAATCTATCCAGGGTAGATGCATGCTATAAAATATAAACAATTTAATTTTTTAAAGACTAGTTCCCCTGATTTTTTAATTTAATTTTTTAGTTATTTTTGCTTACAAAACCTGAGGTGTAGGCCAGAGATGCAGGGAGTGAGAAGATTTACCAGAGACAGAGTGGGGAGCAGAATGGGTGGATCTACTGAAATACACTGCTGAAGGAAGCAGTGAGCAAGACAGGAGAGGTCTGCTGCTCCATTAGAGTCACGGCCCTGGCCAGGGAGGGGCCTTGTGCTGCAGTGGTTGTGGATAGCTTCATAGTGCTGTGACTTAACCCCTTGTGCCACCACCTGGGAGGTCCCTTGTTATATTTTATAGCTTAGTATTTGACTTTCCATAAAGTGTATAACTGGCATACTCTTGGCAGCTACAGAGAGTACTCCTCTACCTACCTTTCTCCAATATTATAAATGATTCAAGAATGTTAAAGATAATGAAAGTCAGGGTTATACTCTATGTTATCATTTAGTATGTTATAGTAGAGTAAATTTACCTCAGCACTAATGACACTTATTTTGGGACAGATAATTCTCTGTTGTAGTAGACTACAATGTAATGTAGGATACTTAGTGGCCTCTATTGAATAGATGCCACTGTGACAACCCAAGAAAATGTCTCCAGACATTGGCAAATGTTCCTTGAGGGGCAAATTGCTTCCAGTAATGTTGTAGTAGATACGTGTTTATTTATAAACATCCTTGTCCTTTCTTCTAGTAGACTAGGAACTCAAAATATCTAAGTCAATTCTTACGAGAATTAGAGTCATCGTCTACATATAGAGGAGATTTATCTTTTTGCTTCCTCCAACACAGGAATGATTACTTCCTCTCACATAAATTTAGGGGCATTATTCACTCAAAACTTTGAGTGAATGAGTCTGTCACTTCCATTAATAACATCAGTCTTTGTCACTATTAGCATCTGACTGCTAATCAAGACCTTTGGAACAACACAAACCTGATTTCCAAGAAGGGGGTAAACGCTCGGAGTTGCCTCAGTTCACACTCTTCCTAGATGCCTCAGCACGACTCACCTTTGTCCTATACTGATGAGCAAACGAACTGCTCATAGGCAATTATCCAGATACTCTCTGCTCCTGATTAATTGGAAAAGAGTCAAGTGTATATCTATTAAAACAGGTGCATTTACTTTCAAACATAATCCATAATGATCCCATGATAAATTTATCATCTTTTCTTTCCATCAAAGTCATAGTCACAATAAAATTTTTCTTGTTCTCATGATCTAAGTCAGGAGGTAGAACACTTAGCCACAGATCATGAAGGAGCGCTTTCCCGGAGTTTGTGTGTAACAGTGGTTCAAGTATGGCACTTTCCTGTTATAGTTCGGTGATATCAAGAGTAAAAAACGACAAACTATCAGAAACCTCCCTTTCCTCTCTACAACCCCTCCCCCGCTTCTAGCAATGGAAAAGTCAAGTGCTGTATACAGAAGTGAGCAAGGATTCCCTACAAGTTCTGACACTCAATAGATCTCAATAAAATGTCTAGAAAAGCTCAATACAGTGGATTCATAGCAGCAATCACCAAAAGAATTTATGTCTCATGTATTTAATAAATAGGGTCAATATTTGCTGATTCATAGGACAATGTAAACGGCTTCTAAAATTTTTAATTTTTCATAGGTTTAAAAAGCGCTCCACGACAGACCTCGCCTTCATCATCCTTCACATATTTTTGCATAAGATAAAGAAAAAGCCAGTTTGCTAATTCCTAATATTCGAACTTGAAATATTTCCCATAAGATAGTCTTTAGATTTTTAGACAAACCCTAGGCAGGCAATGCTTTTCCTTTATTGGAGGTGGCAGGTCTACCTAAGGCCTGGTGCTGTGTGATCTTGCCCGGAATGGGAAACAAGTTTGGGGGACCAATGAGGCAAAAAAAGAGCCCCAGCGCACCTTGAATGTCCCCCTCACCCCGTTCCTGGACTTCCCGCTATCCCTGCCCCACCCAGGTGCTGCCAGGTCCTTTCCGAGCCGCCCGCGGTTTCCCCAGGTGCCCAGACCCGCCGGCGGGGCCACTTTAAGGACGGACGGGACGTGCGCCCCCCGCAGCTGCGGGCCCGGAGCCATTAGCGGCGGGCGGCGGGACGCGGCGGGCGCGCGCTCCTCCGGCGGGGCGGCCTCCCCGGGACCAGCACGTGGGCACCAGCCATGGCGGCCCCAATTATCAGCCCCGAGCTCGGCCAAATCTCTGGCCAGGTAAGAAGCTGCGGGGGAGGAGGAGGAAGGGGAGGCAGCTGCGTTTATACCGGCGCGCGGGCCGGGCTGAGCGGCCCCAGGAGGGTGCAGGCAGCTCATATTCCCCAGGCAGCTGAAGTGCGCGGCCGCCGCCGTCTTGGGGCGGGCGGGCCAGACGCTGTGAGGTGCAGACCGGCCTCCAAAGTTGAGCCCGTTTCGGGGACTCCGCTGAATCCCCCAACGAAAGGAGATCCAAGGCGGAAAATGGACTGAAATGGTTTACAAAAAACTCCACCCACTGCCCCCTCCCCACTCCAAGCTCTTGACTCTTTCAAGCAGCAGACCATTTGTAGGGTTACTTAGGAACAAAATTTAGGTATTTGGGGCTGCTGGCCCAACAAAATGTGAATGACAATTTTGGTGTTAACTTCAAATATGAAAAGTTTATTTAACATAGGAAAGTTTATTTCAGCCTCCTCATCTCGGTTCAGGTTGGCATGTTTCTTTTTTGTTTGCTTACGGGGGCCTGACTCCCCAAGTGGCCTTGCACATCCTCCCTCCAGTTTACACCCAAACTGGCAGTGGGTGGAAATGCAAAGCCTTTGGCGGGAAAAGGCATCTGCTCTCTTCATTTCCCAGTCTCTCTGGAACTCAAAAAGCTGCTGGCTGCATTTAAAGCATTGACTTATCGCCTTAGCAGAAATACAAAATCATTTTGTGACCATTTGCAGATAAAAATGAACCCACCCCAGGAACTAGGCAAGGTGGTGCTGCTTTCTTGAGTGTTTCAGTATCCTGATAGAGAAAAATGAGAGGAAAAACCTTTGGGCTTGGAAGAATTGTTACCTGCTTAGAATGCTGTACATACTTACATCTTAAGAACAAACTTTCTGATGGAATTATTACTTTAAAGTGGAACGTTTAATAGGTTTTTAAAAATATTTTCAAAATGGAGGCACTTGTTTAAACTCAAAGGAAAAACACTATTTTATGTAAGTGGCACGAATGGAACTCTGAATAAAATATCTTGATGGTCTAGCAATGTATAAGTAATTGTGATTTTCTATTTGGAAAGTCTAAACTTAACCTTTTGTTGGCACTTGAAGAGCAGCTTGCTCAGTTTCTCCAGATAGAGCTGTTCAAACCCCTTGACTCCTGGGGAAAGTGGAGACTAACAATTCCCTGTGAGGGCTTCTACCCCTGCAGCTGCTGCTGATTGTCAGAGCTGCTCCTGATAAGAGCGACATAAATAACAACTCACTAAAATGGAGGAGTGATTTGCTTTAAGCACTTCAGCACCTGCTGTTACTAATTAAGGGTTTAGCCTGCCACAGATTGCAAATGGAAATCCAGTGTTTTAAAAATTGTAGACACTGGAGTGCCCTGCATGTTGCTGTGATCCCAGAAATCAGATGCGGTGGATAAAAAGCATTTGGTGCCATTGATGTTGCATTATAAACAGTGCACACGCTTAAAACATCTACAGGGTGTTGGCAGTGTTTACCCCTAAGAGGTGGAGTTGCAGATCCTTTTTATTTCCAGTTTTTTGTATTTCTTAACTTTTCCGATCTTTTTCAATGAATACATAGTACTTTAGTGGTTTTTTAAGATGCAATAAACAGTTCAAATTGAAGAAATGTCTGCCAAATAAAATCATTGGTTCAAATTGTGCTCACAGGTGAAAGTCTTTGTATTAAAAGGCAATTTTCCTAAGCAGAATATACTACAACATTTTAGTCACTGTTTCTTTCATTGTAATCTGTGTTTTTCTTCCTCATAACCTGTGTTTATTTACATCATACCTTCAATAAGGTATCTTTTAGTGAATAAATCAAGATTTAAGTTAATTAGAAATATTCAGTTCATTCTGGTTACTTTGGGATAGTGGAGTAGTGTTCTTACTTTGTCTGATTATTATCCCTCACACTGACTTTGTAGGCCAGGGAAGGAAGCTTTTGGCAGGAGAGCAAATCAGTTCTTTCCAGAGCTGCTTTATTTCATGCCTCTAGGGTAAAGGGAAGTTACCAGGTTTCCTCCCTCCCCACCATTAGCATCTATAATTAACACCTGATGGCCACACCTGGAGCATGGTATGGGCTTGGGTGAGTGGGCACACCTGAGCCAAGAGGCTGTGTGTATAAGGGCCACAGCAGAGGAGAGTGCTGCAGAGAGCACTGGAGACCTGGAGAGGATGCCAGAGAGCTCAGAGGGAGTGAAGATTCCCTAGGGGCTAGGAGGCTTCCTAGCCTCCCTAGGCCTCCTGTCTGCCTTGAGCCTTGTTGCCTCTCTACAAATAATGTAGAAAGATCACGAAAAGCCTGAAAAAGGAATTGAAAACTTTTTTTAATCAGCAGAGAAAATGGCTACCAGAATGCAAGCCCCATAAGGGCAGGAACCTTGTCTTTTTATTCGCTTTTATTGCTAACACAGTGTCTTTTAGTAAGGGCTAAATTAATATCAATGGAGAGAATAAATAGAGATCAATCATATTTCACCAGATGGAGTGGCAGGATGTTTTAAAGGAAACGGAAAATAAATTTAATAGAAAGTTTTACAAGTCATTCATAGCCTAGAACACTCTGCTTTATACATGCAATTGTAGTGTAATTAGTAATAGCACCCCCTTTTATTCTCAAAAGTGTCCAGTTTAGAAGGCAAATGGTCATTATCTGTAGCAGATAGTTTATTTTTGGCATTCATAGGTTGCCTCAATTAGTCAGCTTAATTAAAAAAAACCAAAACTTATCACTCCTCTTTTGAACGCTTGATAATGACTTTCAGTGCCTAGTGTTTGGTTCACCAGGGAAAAAATACTGGTATGGAAGAAATCCTATGCTGCAGTGTAGATTTGCAAACACTCTGCCCTCAGAGGCATCAGGGTGTTTAGTTCTACATTGCTCCTAAGGTGCAATTGGAAATATGCGATGTTTGTGAAATGAGAAGGACGCTCTAGAAGCTCCATACTGTAGGAATTCCAAATTTCAAGGCTCATTTGAAAGTGTTATGTTATCATCTCAGAACTTAAGGTATTTGAGGGAAGTAGAAGGAAATTAAGGCTATTCATGTGGGTTGAATACTTTCAGAACCCATAGCATAAGAGAAAAACAAAATGGAAACCAAAGCAGCTTATTTAGCTGCTTGATGATAGAAAAAAATAGTGAATATCTTAGCAGTTCAAAGACAAAGTGATTTTGACCTTAGAAGTATTTACCAGGTAAAAGTAACACTGAATTGTAGGTCCTAATGCTACTTACAGAGAGAAGTTTAATTTCCCAAGTATTATAGGAACAGCAGGAGAGAAGGGACATTTGATCAGCCTATCAGAGGGCACAGAAAAAACAATTTTTTGTGGTGTCATTTTATTTTTTTTCTTTACTCTCCACTGAACCACTTGTATGGGGAAGACATAATAAGTGGGAAATCTGAAATAAATAAAATGAATAAGACCATTTTATATTAAGTTGTGTCTGTTTCATAGTAAATATTAATTATACTAATGACATTAGAGCCATTAGTGTAAACTCCTATATTAAAAATAAAATCTCAGATCCTGAAAAGTCTAAAAATTCAAATATATGCTATTTGCAGAAGTTTCACAAGACCAGAATAATATAGTAAGGCTCAATATGAAAAAAGCATATAGAAAATTAAGTACTGTATATCAGAAAGAAAATTTCAGGTGAGAAACATTAAAAACAAGCATATTGCATATATAGTTTTTCTAACTTAATTTCAATATGTGATAATTATGTCTTTTGCTATATACTATAGAACTATTATAGATTATTATATAGTATATATTAAATATAGTTATATATTATACTTATGGATATGTATAACTACTATAAATTTTATATAACCCATGATTTAAAAATTCCTTTTTAAATTTTTTATCCACTGTTTGTTTTTGCATAATGTTTAATTTCTCCCCTCAGATGTAATCCCCATAAAACTCCCACTGTCAAATCACCTGTGCACCCTCACCATAGTTTCCTATGTTCTTCCCTCCCATTTTGACCCTCTTTTCTCCCTGCTGTATATTTTGGATTAATAGTTTGCCTACTGGTTGTCTTTTTTTTTTCCTGAGCCCTTGTTCAGTTTCTCTCTATTCCTCCTATAAGTGAAACATCCACTATTTCTCTTTTTCCTTCTGACTTCATAATTAGAAATATGCTATAGTTAAAGAAGTTGATAGAGAGGGAAGGCTTTAACAAATCTATCCCATAAACTAAAATATCAAGGAGACCTAAAATAACTTAAAAAAGCAATTAAGTCTATCTGAAATATATAAAGAAAATCATGCTCGACAGAAAATACTTACTGTTTTCAAGTATCCATGGAATATTGACAGAAGTTGTGTTTAGGCGAAGATGAAAATATCAACAAGTTCTAAAAAAGTAGAAGTTTTATAGGAAACATTCTCTGTTGACAATGCACTGAAATAAATAAAAAGTAGTTAATAACCAAGAAAATAAAAATACCCAAAACAAACATCATTTTCACATAGGTGTTTAACATTACTCCTAGGTTAAAAGTTAATTATAAACTGAAATTAAAATCTGTTGAGCGATGGATGAACGTAAACGTAATACATATCATAATCTCTTGGGGTACAACAGTGTGCTGATTGCAGCTCTGTACTGGCCAATAGAACTTTCTGCAGTGAAGAAAATATTCTCTAAGTATGTGGTCTGATGTTGAAGTCACTTGCTATATGTGGATATTGAGCACTTGAAATGTGACTAATGTTAATTGAACTGAATTTCAAGTTTTATTTAATTTTAGTTGATATAAATTTAAATAGCCATATGTGGCTACCTTATTGAATAATACAGTTCTATAGTCTCTAATAAAGAATTATCAGAAAAGATTTAATTATACTTTAATTTCTATTTAGAAAGCAAGCAAGATGATTCAATGCAAGTAATAAAAAGGTACGTTTGAGAATTAGTTCACCTCGAAAGATAGATGAAATTAATTTTTAGAAATATATATGAACAAAATTCACATAAGAGAAAATAAATAAAGCTTATTAATCATTAGGGAATTGTAGAAAGTAGTCTAAAACCCACCTCTCTATATGGCTTCTGACCCAGATTTCAAGGACATGTTCCCCTAAACCTCAAGAAGCAGGTCATTTCTATATAAAATATTCAAGATTATAGAATATTATTGAAGCCTCCTCATTCTTCAAGACTAGCATAACAGTGATATCCACATCTGATAAGATGATAACAATAATACAAAATGTATCCAACTTCAGTTACAAATATTCATGGTGAACATCAGACGTAAAATAAATTGATCCCATTACACATTATGTATATGTTTATTCCAGCAATACAATGATGGCTTGACATTAGGAAATTTATTATTGTGATTTACTACTTAACAGATTAAAGAAGAAAAATATATAATCAAGTTGATACTAGAAAAAGTATCTGGTAAATTTCAATACCCATTTCTGATTTTAAATTCTCAGCTTCCAATTAGAAACTTTTTAGCTTGATAACAGGCATTGACTAGAGACTTTTTGTATGATATTTAGTGATAAAAATAGTTGAAATATTCCCAATAAAGTCAAGACCAAGGCAAGAAATTCATTGTAATTTCTGCTATTTACCAGAGCAATGCTTCAAGATCAGTACACAAAAGGCATAAATTCTGGAAACAGACAAAAATGTCATTTTTGATGACACTGTGATTATCTAGAGAATTCTAAAGAATCAAGCATGCAGATACTAAACAGTACCATAAAGTACTTAATCAAATTCCTTGTACAGAAATCAATAACTTTTCTTTGTGTCAGGTATTATCAATTAGAAAATGTAGTGAGAAAAGAGAACTCCTTCATAATGACTCCAGAATCTTGAAGTATCTAGGAATAAATATAGGAGGACCCAGACAAAATGTATGTGGAGATAACTGAGGCTGAAGGACATAAAAGCCTGAATTTTCTGAGTCATACTTCCTAAATCAGGAGTTTTGACACCATATTCCTTAATCTTTAAAACACATGCAAAGATAATACAGAGTTTAATGGTTTCTCATGGAACTTGATAAACTTCTGCTGAAATTCCGTTGTAAGATTGGTGTTGGAAAATAATTGAAAAACAGCAAGGAGAGAAGTAACTGTAAGTTCTTTTTAACTATAAAATATAAAGAGCTAGTAATTAAGCAGTGTGGTAATAACCAGCAATAGGTGAACAGATCAATAGATCAGAAAGAAGCCTAGGGGGTGGAGGGAACTTTGTATACAGGTCTTTGAAAATCTTGAGAGAAGTTTAGCCTATCATAAGGCTATTGGGGTAATTAGCTCTACATTTGAAAAGATGAAATAAGATACCAACTTCAGGTAACCACCACATAAATTATAGATGGGGTAAAAAGATAAATGCAGGAAAAAACCCACTTTAAAAGTATTAGAATACACTATTAATGCATGTTTTAATAATATAATTGGGATGGCTTTGAAAGCAAGACAATCCATAAAGGAAACTGTTGGAGGTTTTGTTCCTGAATACTTAATATGTATTTGTGACAAAAGACCTTACCATTAATTTTAAAGCCATAAAAGATTAGAAAAGAGTTGCTGACTTATATCCAGAATATATAATTTCCTATGGAACAATAAGAGATGAACAGCAAAGAGGAAGGTGGGCAATGGTAACAAATAGGCAAGCATGATAAAGAGAACATGGAATAAATTGAAATGGAAAGTGCCACTAAAATAAAAAGATAACCACATTTATTAGAAAATGCAAATTAAAGGAAAATTGAGATGCTTATATATACTAAATTGGCAAAATCAATAAAACATTAAGAATAATCTTATTAAGGATTTGGGGAAAGAGTTCTCATGTACAGTGGTAGGGACAGATATTTTTGTATCTTTGGGAGACTAGTTTAGAAATGTCTAAGTTGGAAAACAAATCACCTTCCCTCTTACAGCTTTGCTTATTTACACAAAGATATATTTACAGTGGTATACATCACAGTGTTGTTAAGATATCAAGCCTCAGGAGAATGATATAATAAATTATTACCATAGCAAATGAGGAGGACTGGATTAAGATGGCCAATAAGCACATGTTCTCTTTCCAAACAGATTCCCAAGAAATGATAGAATGTATTTAAGAGAATAAATTTGTAACAACCTTGAAAGTGACAAAAATTTTTCTTAGAGGGCAGAATTTCTGAGGAATTGTTGAACTATGTGAGGTGGGAATAACAGTGAATTTAAAAATACCTCATTTATGGAGAAAATAAGATTTATGTGTATATTACTTTTACACGTATTTTACATGTGGTTTGATATGGACCAACCCATTGATGCAGCTACTTCTAGGGAGAACATTGAATTAGGATGTGAGGAATAGGTAAAAGTAAGACTTTTAGGTAAAGTAAGACTTTTAGGTAAGACTTGAGTAAGACAATTAGGTAAACTTTGTATTAACAAAAGAAAATTAGAAGGAAGATAAAAGTGAGAAGTGCAGAAACTTTACCTACTTTTGTCTCACCTTTTTGTATCTCATTGTTCTTTTATCCCTTGAGAAACCAGATTGAAGGGAGAAAGGGGAGACCCTCTGTGGGCTTCACCATCATCTCCCTGCAGAGTTGTGTCTTTGCAAGCAGCCTTTCTCTTCATATAAGTATTTCCAGGTCTTTCACCCTCTTCTTTTGGCATCATCTCCCAAAGTTTGTCTTCTAATGTTGCCCTGTTTATGACCTGGCATTTCCAATGGTCTGCTGACCATTTCTGCTAATTTAAGCATCCCAGCTCTGATATTTTCAACCGTTGTAGAGAATAAAACTATGAAATAAAATGTGAAAATGGAAATTATATTTTTCTAATTAAATATGCTAAATGAAAATAAAGAAACTTTTGACTCTTAATATTGGGATTGAAATAGTATGTATATTTCATTTGGAGAAAGGAGTTTGTTTCTTAGGATTTAGGGATTAAAATCATCTGTTCTCGGGCCTCCGTGGTGGCACAGTGGGTTAAGCAACGCACTATGAAGCAAACCGCAGCCACTGCAACACGAGTTCGATCCCTGCTGCGGGCCAGGGAGGGGACCCACATGGCGCGGCAGACCTCTCCTGCTGTGCCTGCTGCTCCCCTCAGCAGTGTACTTCTGTTGATCTGCCTGTTCTGCTCCCTGCTCTCTGTGGTGAATCCTCTCACCCCTCTACACCTCTGGCCTGTACTGCAGTGCTTGTATGCATAAATAAATAAATCTTTTTAAAAAAATCATCTTTGTTCTCTAAAGCATGTTTCATCAAAATAAATTGTGTGGAAGAGTCATAAATTTGAGTCTCAGTAAACAGATATTCTAGCAGGATGGGGGCTTAGGAAATGGGACCATAAGAGTCCTATCTATGATTATTAACAGGAAAGAAACTTCCAGGAAAACCATAGCAGAATAATATTTGTAGGCAAGACTTTTTAAAATACCATGAGCTCCATGTCCATTCAACACCCTAGGTACTGAGGATATGAAATTAACAGTTCCTGCCTTTGAGGCGCTTAGAGTTTACCACTCAGTCTAGCCAGGTGTTATTTGTAACCTGTATGCACAGATATTAATTATATGATGCTTCTGGTTTTTGTTTTTTTCTTTTTTCTTTCAGGCAAAAATAGATCTCTTATTAGTTGGAGATGTTACTGTTCAGTACCTGGCTGATATTATACAGAAAGTCTTTTCAACTACAGCAAAACTCACCATCACCATTTGTGATATGAAGAAAGCAGCAGCACTTGGGGATAAAGCTGCATTCAACATGGTTTTCCTAAAAATGACTTCTTTAACAACTGCTGAGGAGCTAGAAGCCATCAAACTAATTAGGTAAACATTAAAAACTCATTCCTTAGAATAGTTGTTGAAACCTATTTCTATAAAAATCCTTAAAACATACCATTTCTGCTTTACTTTTTAAAGCAAGGTATATTTTTTATGTAGCAAAAACTACATATATGTTGTTTCTATTTCCAAATATACCATTTGGAATGATATACTATTATAAGAATGATCTTTTT
This sequence comes from Galemys pyrenaicus, assembly GCA_019455555.1. NCBI lineage: Eukaryota > Metazoa > Chordata > Mammalia > Eulipotyphla > Talpidae > Galemys > Galemys pyrenaicus. The sequence goes on along the minus strand of JAGFMF010011380.1, from coordinate 5,274,755 downwards.
TAACTTAAAAAGTAATAGCAGTAGTAGTAGATGTAAGAATGGTAAGAATTAATTGATCATAGAAATTTATGTGGTATATCATACCTTAATTCTGTAGGTATACCTTCTTAACAATTATGTCATTAAAATGCCTCATTTTTTCAGAGTTCATTAATTGTTCAGAGTTCATTAATTGTTACGGCAAATACTACAGCAGGTGAGCACTGTTAACTCTGTGTTAGGACATCAAAAGATGTCTTGATATGAAATAGCTAAGAGAGTGTCTGGATCCATTGAGTACAGATCAATGCCACCTCCAATGTTCTTGTTTCATCATATAGCTCCATTGAAATTTACTAGAGTTTGATGTAATTGACTCTAGAAATTATACTCTAATCCTGGAAGAGTAGATTCTTCCTTATCTGACTACATAGGATTTTGAGCCACTTGGAACGTTTTTAAACAGCATCCAATATCAGAAAGATTTCTTCTCTTTTATGAGAAGATGTGTGAAAATATAATTGTAGATAATATTGTAATATATATAAGATCTTGTCATAGAACAGGTCTTTCTAGATTGAATTAGAAAGTTCAGAGACAGTGTTGTGAACTGTCAATAAAAAGGAGATGTGTTATTTGTTAGGGTCAAAGAAAGATTTGAATGGGAATAAGCCAAAGCTCCTGAGTCACTTGTGTGTGTGTGTGTAGTGTGTGTGTGTGTTGGGAGTGGGGGGAGAAGAAGACATTGCTAATGGAATTTTTTTTTAAAACAGTTCATCTTTGCATTTTTGTTGGCTTTTTTTCTGGAAATTTATACTCTAGAAAAACCAGGCAAAATAACTTAAAATAGTTTTCAACTCCAGAAAGGTTATGAACAATCTTCCTTTTGAAGTTATGCCTATTTTATTACGTACTCAAAAAAAGAACTTCTGGTTCTGGACTTGGAATAATACCTAGTTTACATAGTATTGAAGCAGCTTTACAACTGTTTTGTGAGAGAGGTAAAGCAGGGTCTCATCATCCCCACTGGATGTGTTAGCAAGCTAGGCTGAGATCACATGATTTGTCATAAAACTACATACTTCTTCCTCTTCTTTCTGAAAGTCTATAATTATTTGACATCTGTCTGGAAGTTATCTTTTAGCTCCGAGATTCAGTGTATGACAAACTTACTATAAATTGAACATGGTTTAGAGTTTAAAAAGAGTACTAGACAAATACATGTGGCTGATTAACTCTCTGTTCCAGGAGTAGAATGCCAGCTGTGCTATTCCAGATGTAGCAGAGGTTTTGTATTTGTTCATCTTTGAAGCTATATTTTAAACATGGTAAGAATAAAGTGCTGTTTAATAACAAGCTTTATATCTTATCATAGTTATTAAAAACTAGGTAGTTGAAAGACAGAGCTTCCTGTCTGATACATTTGTGGATTCTCTCCACTGCTGCTTTCTTTATTCTGACTAGCACAAGTAAGTTTTTAGCAGGGAAAAGAAAGTACATGAAGGTATTAAATGAATAGTATATATGGTAATTCTATTTTGCTGTGAAAGCATTTGTTTTGAAATGAAGAAAAGGATAACTTATGAAATACACCTGGATTTGTTTTTCTTGTCTTTAGTCACACTGTTCCCAATACCCAGTTTAGGACTTGACATATCAGGTATGCAATATTGGAAATGCTGTTCTGGAGTAGCGAGTTCTGAAAGGGCAGTTTTCTTTATGGAAAATGCTGGCATCAGTGGCTGGAAATATCTCTGAAATTCCCTTTCTTGCCTCCAAAACTTTTATGAGTTTATGAATTATTTAAATCTCTGTGAAACATGTTCATATTTAGAACCTGTAGTTTTTCTTAGATTAATGAGTTCTATAAATGTACTGTCTTGTTTATAAGACATTTAAGTCTTTATCTTTCCTAAAGTGCTTTATCTTTAGAGTTTGAGCTAACATTTAATCACTAACACAAAATAAAGTGTCTTAGTTTAACTTTTCTCCTGCAGTATTTTAGATTTCCCCCTCTTAGATCTTTGTTGTTTCATAATATATCAAAATCTTAATAGGTCTAGAAAAATAATGTAACTATTTACCTTACTTATCTATGTGTACTTTATGGGTTCCACCAGTGAATGAAGAATTTACTGTACAGTAGAAGTGTCTACATTTATTTTCAATATTAGAGCACATGATCATAAATCTATAGATTATAGACTAGGTTATATAAAATGGGTTCATTTTGAAAATAATGATGAAATATAACCTGTTAGTTTTACTATAGAATAAAATGTAAACAGTCTTTTTAAAAACATTCTCAAACCTATTTTTATAGAAGAGTTATATTTTTAGCATGGAGCTAAGCAGCGATCAGTTTTAATCATTCATAAAATTATTGGCACTTATACTGACATTCTCAAGAATAATGGCACATCTAAATTATAGATTAATATTCCTACTACTTCTCAATTTGATTTCAAAAATACATTTTTATTGAGCCAGATGAATTCAGATACGACCTAGTAGCAAAATATTTTACAATAATTTTGGGACCTATATACTTGACCCCAAGGATATTTGATTCTCAGATTAGGTCGGTCTTCAAAACTGAACCATACTCAAAGGGTAGATAATTGATAATTTAGAGATACCCTGACATGTCTTCCAAAGGCAGGTACAGAAAATTAAAATATGTTTCAAGCTCACCAAGAATGTATAGCTCCTGTCTGAAATTATGATTTTCTTTTCCATGAAATGTTTCTGCAGTTGTTTTTTTTTTTTGAAGATTCATTTTTATTATGCATACAAGAGCTGGGGTATGGGCCAGAGATGTGGGGGATGAGAAGATTCACCAGAGACATTGTGGGAAGCAGAACAGGCAGATTGACTGATATACACTGCTGAGAGGAGCAGTGGGTGAGACAGGAGAGGTCTGCTGTGCCATGTGGGTTAGGTCCCTTGCTGGGGATCAAACTCATGCTTCACTGGCTGGCGATTACTTGATAGTGCTGAGACTTAACTCCTTGAGCCACCAGGGAGCCCTGTTTCTGCAGTTTTTAAAATTTTGATTCTTCTGAGCTCAGAGTAGTTCAGAATTAGAAAAGGTATGCACAATGTGGTTCTATCAGTTCAAGTTTAGATTTGATATTATTCTTCCCCACATATTGATAGTTTCAATTGCCTGAGCAGTTACCTTATCTCCTTCCTGAGCAAACCCCATCCTGGCATCCACAGGCATCTACCAAATTGTTCAAGTCCCTGATTATAGACCATTCTTGACCTGACTATTCAATTCAATAAATCTTAATTCAGTTTGTATGACCTAGTGCCTGATTACTGGATAGTAAACACAGTAAGAACACATCTTATTAATTTGCCTAAAAAAGATTATCCTATAAGTTGATGATACAAATGGAAACTGAGGGAAATTAGAAAAAAAATTTCTTACTGAAAATAGTTGTGTTAAGTAGTTAACAAACAATATTATTGTTTCGAGTCCCAAACAGACCATATGAGGATAATTTGAGTACATTTGGTCCACAGGTCACATAATGGCTGACTGTGCTCAAAAAGGCTGCAGCCCCAAAGTGACACCGATATTTGTCCCTTGAAGTCCTTGTTGGGTCCAAAGGAAATGAGTTTAGACATTTCCCCTGACTTCATAGGGACTTTTCAGAACACTTTAATCCTCTCAGATGGCAAATTTTAAAGACAAGGTTCTTAGTTTAGTAAACTGTACAGCTTAGCTGAAAACACTTTATATGATTTTTTTTTTTTTAAAACAAGTTGCTACTTACCAGACCTAGGGACAAAGCAGGACTGGGAACAGGATACCTTTTAGAATATCAGTGTCCCATCTCATATGCGAAGTATAGTCTCAGGAATAATCATGACATCTGAACAGAGTATTCTGTGAAGCATTAGCAGAATGACTTGAAAATTATTAAGAACCCAAGAAACATCATTAAGAAGGTACTCGTAAGTTTTTAAACCTAGAATTTGATTTTAATATATAGAACAAGTGATATTAGTTGGGATGGATAAAGGAGATACTGTTTTTGTGTTGTTTAGTTTTCTTGTAAGGAATTCATTAGAAAGACTTTTTTTTGGGGGGGCGGTTATCCTGGGATCTAGAACCTCTGTTGTTAGCTTATTGATTTGTAAAGAATGTGAATGAGCAGTTGGGCTTAAGACCAGAGTTGGATTCTGGGAACTATTGATTACCGGAGTTCCTGTACAATTAGGGTTTTGCTGGCAGGGAAGTGTTTGGCTTGGTAATTGATTCTGTGCTAGTGACAAAAATCCAGCAATTCCAATTTTGTCTGATGTGAGGATTGAAATTTGAAAGTCATCAGAGGATATAAATTCATAATCCAAGTCTAACTTATTTTCATGTCAGTAAAGTCAATTTATAAAAATTTAAAAATATTAACACATGATTATTTCTAAAAATAGAAATAGAAATAGAATCGTTCCTTAAAGTTATATTATGCTAGAGCATTTTAACTTACAATAATGTTCTTTTTGTGACTCTGCAAGACATTTTTTATTTCAAAAGCTGAACTAAACTATCCAATAACTTTCTTTTACTGGTCCTACCCATTAAGTCCATTTTCCCATTCACACATATGTATGAAGTATTCACATTGTGACAGGAAAAATTCTTACTACTGCATTTCCACCATTTGATACCCCTATATTAAGGTGTTTTTTCTATCAATTATTTTCTATTATCTTTGTTGAAGTAAAATTGCTTAATAGCATATAAGTTTCAGCTGTGCATCACTGTAAACCAACATCTATATATAATACTATATATTATGTTCTTTCACGTACCACATTCAGTCTGCTAGTCAAATCTTATCTTTCCTTTTGCATGTCCCTATTTTGATGGTGGTACTTCTGCCTGAGCTTCTCATTTCTCATAGCAACTATACATTCTTTCCTTTCTTTTTTCAGTTCAAACTCAGAGTTCATAGAATAGACTCAAGCCCAAATAGATCTCAACTGTTGAATGTCATATTTAGTCACTATCTTGTTTGTTTGACATAGTTAAGTCAACATTCTAAATTATATATATTTTTAAGAAAGTTTTTGGGTATGTCTACTTTTCTTTACCATCAGCTCTTGCCTAGGAAATGGCATTACAGTCTCTTAAATTCATACTGTGCTAGTCTCTGTGAAACCAAACCATGATGGGCAAGAGTCATCTTTCTAAAATGCAAATATTACCATGTTGCTCCCAAAGTTATAGTTTCTTCCTGTTCATTTTAATTAAGTACCAAATCTTTAATTAGGCATGGAAGGTCTGTCATAATCAGATTCCAGTTCTGCCAACCTCTCTGGTCTTATGTGTGTCCAAGTCTTATATAATCCGAGTCTAACTTATTTCCTCTTGGGCTTCTTTCACTGTTTTGTGCATATGTTACTCTCATTGCCCAGAATGTACTTCATTGCCTGTCTGCATTCTCCTCAGCTCTTGCCTTTCATGTAGCTAACTGCTGTCTGTGTGAGGAATCTCTTTCTGTGAACCTCTCTTAGGCTGTAGCACATGTTGGTGCCCAGGTATTTGCTCCCATTTGTCCCCGCAGTTTTCCTTCAGCATTGGGCACATGCTTGTGTAGATAATTATGTGCAATAATTTGTCCAATATTTGTCCTTTGCAAGTAACTGTTTACTTTGTGAGAACAAGGGCCTTTTTTTAATCTCTCTTTTCATGATATCTCCAGAACCTTAGCAGAGTCTCACCCATATTAAGTTCTCATATATATGGCTCAGATATGTAAATTATAAATAATGCAATTTTAAACAGGATAATGTATATTTATTTTCAAATGCATATGTAAGAGAACTGAACAATATTCTTCAGTAGAAGAGTCTTCCAGGCCAAGTCATGTTTTATATATAGCCATATACTAAAAAATGATGCTTTGTATATTTAAGAATACTTTGCTTATCTTTAAAGTCTCATTCACAGTAATATTCTTCTTGGAAAGTAACTTTCTTTTAGCTAATATCAACACTCAGTATCTATCAAATTATCACAGATTCCAACATAACTGAAATTTTAATTGTAGTTAACAATAATGCCATAAATTTTTTAGTTTGAATTTTGGAAATTTTCAAGCACATAAAAGTAGAGAGAATAGTATAATGAATTTCCATGTACACACGATGCAGCTTTAATAGCTCTCAAAACATGACCTGTCTTGTTTCATCTTTCCCTCTGCAATACTTACGTCCCTACCCTCTACTCCTGTTCACTGGTGAATAATTTTACAGCAAATCTGAGATGTCATTTACTTTCATCATTAAATATTATAATAGATCTCTCTCTAAGATAAGTCTTAAAACAATAGGCACAATTAATAATAATTCCTCCATATTGTCAGATATCCAATAAGGGCACTATTTTCTCTACTTTATGATTTTTAAAAAATTGTTTTATACAAATCAGCATTCCATTCTTGCCTCTATTCTTTCTCTTTGTCTTGGTCTTTCTTTTTAGATGTATTTTTAGAAGTGGTCATTTGCCTTGTAGAATTTCCCACTTTCTGGATTTTGTTGGTTTTATCACCATACCATCCTTTAAAATAGTTCTTTATTCCTTAAATTTCTTGTAGATTGGTAGTTAGATCAAAAATTTGGATAAGATTTAAGCTCTTTTTTTAAAGCAAGAATAAGTGGTCCATCTTTTCCCTCACTGACTTGAAATGATACTTTTACTAAATATCCATATTAATGCTACCATTGTAATTTTAAAGTAAAAAAAGAAAATCACTCTAGATCCTAGTAAGCAAAACTATTGAATCCATTTTTTTGAACAATGATTTTGCTTCATTTTAACACATTTTTCTTCTCAGATTTGGCAGGACAAAAGATACACGTTTGTTGATTGTTTTTATAGTCCCTGAAAATTTTAAAGGTATGTGTCTGCTTGTTATGTTATTTATTTTCTCTCTGCATAGAAATCAAGGATCAATATTTAATACAATGATTTTTAGGTTGTATTTCAGGGTATGGAGTTGATATTATTTTAACAGAGCCACTGACAATGGAAAAAATGAGTGTTGTGGTAAAATACTGGAAAACATATTTCTCAAATACTGGTGAGTAAAGAACAAATTTCCAAATTTTGAAAATTCTAGTTAAAGTTCTATGAAAATTATTTACATTTTAAGGGTTTTTTTTTTATTTTATGCCTTTTATTTTCTAAGGATTAAGCTATATATACTATAAAAAGTCACAATCCTGGTTAATTATAGTTTGAAGAAAACAAGTATATATAAAGTAAGGGAAAACATATGTTCTTTACCTATGAAAAAAACTTTATTTAGAGGTTTAAAAGGTATTGCACAAAGTAAATATAGTTTTGTGGTACACACTAGATTTTCTGGTAGTGAGACTGAGTTACTTTGCTTAGTCATAAATGGAATTAATCATTCTGTGGTGTATAATTGTCTAAAAACCAAACACACTAACCTTGTATAATATATTTACTGCTTTGCAAAACACTTCAATATAAATTACTTTTAGATAAATACTGGGTGTGGTCACTAATATGTGGAATATAAAGTAACATAATTTATAGTTAGAGAAGGATAAATTTAAAAGCTAACACTTTTTAGCTGACTATAGAACTGAAACACCAAAGTTGGGGAGGGCTAAGAACAAAGAGGATAAAGAAGAACAGTGGACCAATGTGGTGGAATATAGGTGAACAGGTGCACTGTGGTGGTAATACATGAGGGGGTATCATAATATCACCACAATTAAAATTTAATTAAAAAAACTTAGTACCAATTAAGAAATTACTTCTTTAAGTTAATAGGGTGGTCATCCTTTGTTTTATAGTTTTTGTATTTTTAGACACAGGTAATTAGTGTCAAGGCTTCGATTAGACCTGACATTTTTAAACTCTTCACTTGTATTGTATTATGCATATTGCTGCCATCTAAATACTTAAGCTAATTAAGTTAGCTTTAATTTGGCTTGTAAAAGGACAGATTCCAATTTCCAAAATTAAATTCTGTTGAAATAATTGTTGAGCAATGACAAGTTAGGCTTTTCCAGACTTGGAATACTTTCAGCGTTGTCCTGTAGATCACACTTCAGATGATACAGGATTTCACACACCGCTCCTTTTTATAAATGTTCTTTTTTAACATTCAGGAGAGATTAGTGAGTCTGTTTTGTAACATTCCAGTGACTCCCAGACTCTTCAGTTTCAGAATTCTTCCTGGAAATGACTAATTGTGGTGACCGAAGTCCTTTGTGCAACCTCTTTCTCATTCGGTTCACAGTGGAAGCAGAGCAGCTGCACCTCACCACCTGTCTAGCACCATTCTATTGGTCATAGCCATGTCTGCTTTAGTCGTCTCATCTTTGCAGTGAGGATGAACAGCTGCAAAACAAAAAACAAAAAAAGCCCAGCAAAACCATCAGATGCCATGTTTTAACAATGCAGCTGCCTGCTGAAGATACATACATATTTTCTGTCTGCGACATTTACCTATAAATAAGAACTTAATAAGTAAACTCTGTTGAAGATGTCTTAAGCAAACCCATTGCTAACATCCTACAATCTTGCTGAATGGGGTAAAAATCGTATATATAGCATTTTAATTGTGCTTTCTGACCTGGGTGAATACTTCACAGATTCATACACTCCCTATAATTTCTATTTTAAAAATATGTATTTGGTAAAATCTATTGAGTACAAAGTGTAGATGCTTTTGATTAAGGTTGTATTGTGATTAAGACCACCTCCATCAGTGATTTTAGAATAAAAATTAAATGATCCCCTTTTTAAAACTTTCAGTTAAGAATGAAAATTTCGTGAAACCTGAAGACCATGGATTGCCCTTGCAGAAATCCTGCAGTGAACACGTTGGATGTTTTTCTACTGATCTGTTCACTTGGTTAGTTTTTTTCTGCTTTTTATTGTGAATGTTTCATTAAAAATCTTATTTTTTGAGAAATTCTTGATTGTGAAACACTAACTCAAGTGCTGTTTTTATGCAAGAGAAAGGAGGCATTTTGTGGACGAGGGATACACCCTTTTCTATATTTGAAAATCCTGTGTTGGGACTGTGAGTACACATTACAGAAGTATTCAGCTCGATATGAGGAAGTACTTCGTAACAATCACACTTGACCATAGTGGAGCAGGTTGAAAAGTAAGATAGGAAGTTGCCCATCACTGGACATGTTAAAGTAGAACCTTGTTTACCACTAATCAAAACTATGTAATAGGAATGGCATTTGAACTTTTTAAACAGTCCAACCTTTACTACAAACAAAAATTTTGCATATAATCCCAACATTTAAGCAGTGAAGAGCAGCCTCAACTATTTTCCAATTACCACTAAGCTTCTCCTGATTGTTTTTTTTAATTCATGTACCTATTCCTCAAATTATTGAAAACAACCCTTCAAAGTCTCTTTGCTCTCTGTCTTTCTTTATCTCTGCCTCTCATAGATTTTTTTTTAAACTTGCTTTCAACCCTGCTTTGGATATGCAGTTGAAACAGGGTCAGTTTTATACCCTTCTAATGCTACTTTATAGTCTTCCAAAAATTCAATTTCATGAATTTTGTTACTTCAGACTGATTTCTAAAGAGGTTTTAAATAGACACATGACTAAAAGAATGCACACAACTGTTGAGGAGATGGGTGATGATGGTGAGAATTTGAGTTGGTCATTTTTGGAATTTGTAGAATGTGACCATCAACTATCTGTCATCAACTATTTTGAAAAAGGAAGAGCCTTGACAACTAATAACTATTTAAAACAAATATAATAACTGTGCACTTAACTAGTGCAGCTATATTAATGGCTTTCTTGAACTTATTTAATATTTTAACTTCAAAGAAATTTATTGCATTTAGCCTTACCTGTGATTTGAGATCAGAAAGGGTTTTGAAAGACCTTGTGATTTTTTTGTTATTAATTGCAACTGCATTTTGAATTCTATTCCTCTTGAATCTTTGTTTTACTCAGAATCCTATGACTATAAATTACGACTCAAATTATGTCCTGTGTGATAAAGGAGATACTAGTTTATAAGTTTGTTAGAGAATTCTTTTTTTAAATCAAAACAGCTAGAGAAGTTCTGAAAGTATGATGAAGCCAAAAATGTTTATTAAATGACAACCTTTTAAATGGAGGGAACCTGACCTTTTTCATTGAAGTTGGGGTAGTATAACTTGACCCTCTAATCCTTTGTTCTGTTTTTCCTGCAATAACCAACAGATACAGTCTCATGGTTTAGAATAGTCATAATCAATGAGGTCAGAATATTTTAATTTGCTTGTGTCTGTTATTGTTTATTAGTATATTTTAGAATTTTTAAAGTCATTGAACTAATGATGACCTTGATATTAATTATTTTTAAAATTTGAAATGAAAAATTCTGTACCAAATTCGTAAGGGTAAGTGCTTTGATATTTATTGTACATTGCTAATGAAACAAGATACTTAGAGAAATATCCTTTGTAGCTGGTCCTCATTGTTTAATATCGTCTGATAATTTCCCACTTATATGTATTTTATTCTTGTTTCTAGCTCAGAATCTCTAAGAAATGACACTGGGTTTGAATTAAAGTCTCCATTGTCAAATTTTGAGAAAAACAAAAAGATTTCTCTTCTTCATTCAAGCAAGGAAAAGCTAAGAAGGTGAATTTTGATACAGCTTTTTTAAGCATTATTCATTGTAAGAAGAAAATGGTTTCATGAATTTCATAAATTTTTTATACTGTTGTTAAAAGCACTGGAAATCTGGCACTTTGCCATTCATTCATGAAATTAATGAAATAACATTCTTTAATTTTGTCATTACCAGTGGTAGTGAGTATTAGACTATGTGAGAACATGATTGGCGAACTGAGTAAAGAAGAAATTTTTGCTTTGAAGGAGATTTTGCCTAATTCTAAGACCTCCAAATAGACTATTAATTAGAAAACTATGTTTTAACAAATGGCATGTTAGAGAAGAATATAAAGTGAATACACTAGGAAAGTTACCCAAGGTAGAATGAAGGGTCTGGTGAAGGCTTTTTTTGAGATGATAGCTAAATTGAGCTTTAAACAAAAAGTCACCTTTAATTTGGTTTAGAAGTCAAAAGAAGGAATTTCATATAGCAAGACAACTAGAAAGAGGCTGGCAGTATAAGAAATTGAAGTGAATTCATGGAACTTGAAAATATTGTCCTGTAGTTGGATCTGAAAGCACTAGTAGGAAGTGGCAAGAGATGAGAGGTAATGGACAAGAGCTAGTTATATCCTGTTAAGAAATTTTAATTTCAACCTGAATTGTTAAGGAGGGACTAAAGGATTTGTCAAAGGAATGATACAGTAAGATTTATACCTTAGAATGATGACTCTGGCAAGGTGTTAGAGAGCAAATTGAATCTGCAGTAGAGTCTGTAATAAGAAATGATGAAATCTTGAATTCTGGTGTCAGAAATTAGATAGTGAGAAAAAAAGCCGCCATTAGACAGTATTAAGTAGGTAGAATTTGTATGGGCATGGCTGAAGCAGGAGTCAAGTGTAACTTCAAATGTAATTTCCAAGTAAATAATGGAAACATCAACTGAACAAGATATACAGTGGGACACATTCTAGCAGTGGGAGATTTTTTTGTTGCATTTGAACACCTACTTCCAGGTTTAAATGGAGATGTCCAGTAAGGAGTTGACTTTTAGATTCTAGAGAATGATCCAGCTAGATTTAGAGCTATCAGTATATAGCAGCCATTTGAAGTAATGGATGTAGGGATGGATATGAGACTTTGAAAAGCATGTAGGGGAGAGACAAGTGGAGAAGAGAACTTTGGGGGAGATCTCAATATTTAAGGCTCAGGCAGCAGAGAAGAGATCAGAGAGAAAAGTCGCTAGAAAGATGAGAAGAAAATTAAGGGGGAGCAGTATTAAGATCAGGGTAGAAGAGAGCTACCTAAAAGAATGAGTGTTCAGGAGTATCAGCATGACACAGAGATTGACAAAGGTAAGAACTGATCGTTGATTGTTTACATATAGCAAAATCTAAACTTCACTGATCGTGGTAAAAATAATTTCATTGACTTGATTAAAAAAGAACATTTTAGAAAGATGGAAAATGAAAGGTAGATGAAGAATAGATGAAAGAAAGGAGAAAGTGAAGATATGTGGTATGTAAAAGGGCGTTTAGGGTAAAATAAAAACTTTTGATAAGGCTGGACCAGATCTGACTCTGTTTATATTTCAAAAGGAAAACAAGCAGTTGGAAGAGCAACCAAGATCTTGAAGATACTAACTGGGTTTTATGAGTTAGCAGTTCGAACAGGGCTCAGCATGCAATTCTTCTGCCTCATAACATTAACTAAGGTCATTTGTTTATCCAGTGTTTATCCAGTGGATGGTCCAGTCAGGAGGGCCCAGAACTAGGGCTGGAAACTTTGCAGGGCTGGTTGGATAGCTGAACTCAGTTGGGGCTGTCAACTGTATGTTCTTCAGTATCCTAGTTCTTTAACTTCTTGCATGGGAGCCCACGGTTCCTAGAGAGTGATCCAAGATACAGGGGGAGGAAGTGGTCAGTCTCTTAAGGTCTGGGACCAGAACCTGGCCCAGTGCCCTTTCTATCATATGCTGTTGGTCAAAGCAGTCACAGAGCCCAATCATATCTGAGAAGATAGTATATAAACCTCACTTCTCAGTAGTAGAAACATCAGAAAATTGGTCAGGGTTTTGGTGAAGCATTTAGCATCTCAGAGGAGGCAGATTGCTCACTTCTCAGTAGTAGAAACATCAGAAAATTGGTCAGGGTTTTGGTGAAGCATTTAGCATCTCAGAGGAGGCAGATTGCTATGAAATCCAGAACCAGGTGGAAGAACACCTCTTCCACTGCAATTGGAGGAAAGGAGCTTAAATTAAGTGTGAATAAAGAGGAATTCTTCCATGGAGACCCGAAAGGGGAGAAAATTCTGCCAAATGACCTCAATTTACTCAAAATGAGGTGGGTAGCTGGATGAGCTAGTCTAGTTCAAAGACCTTCACTCACAAGTGTGGCTTCTCCTATGTAAGAAGTCAAGAAGTAAAGATTTAGGGCCTGCTGGCCAGTACTATGCCATGTATTTTGCTGATCTGTTATGAAAGAGAAAAATGGGTATATTTAAAGTGACATATTATGCAATTTACATCTCATGACTGTATTTTCACTGTTTTATTTGGTATTAAAATTGTGATTTTAGTAAATGCTTACAATGAAGTGGTAATTGGGAAATGGTACATTTCTTTTATTATTTGCATTTAGGGATTTCTTTTTTAAACAATTCTACCATCTTTGTTTTCTTTATATCTACAGATTAATAAAAGTTAGCTACCTAATTCTAAATTCTTGGTGAAATCCCTTTCACTACACATGTTTTAAATACATAAATGTAATGTTTTTGTCTTGTTATAGTGTATTTTCCAAAATGATGCCATCCTTTTGATTGTATGAGTTTGAAATGATGGTGGTTTAGTACTTTTCAGCATGTCTGCTTATTTGTAAAGAAGTAAAGTGAGACTTACATCATTTCTCACAAATTAAGACTTTTTTCAGGATTGGCTTAGCAATTCAAGAAAGGAAGAATAGCTCTCAGAGTCCCAAGTCATATTTGACTTAGAGACCCCTCTCTGAGTTCTTATTTGTTTGAGACACAGTTGTAGAGGAGAGACCCAAGGACTTAGTTTAGACCTAGATCTTTGCCTTCAGATCCCCTTTAGCCTCTTAGAATCACTCTTAACTGAGAAGGAGTGAAATCAATTCGTCCTTTTCCCAACTTTTGAATTGGGTCAAAACCAAGCTGGTTTCTATGGTAGAAAACAAAGACAAGACATGCTCTTTAACTTATTACCAACTGCTGCTTCCATGCACAAAGATTAAAAAGAAAAAAAACAAGACCACAAGGAGTCCATAAATCCTTTTATCTTCTTTGAACAAACATTAATATCCTTCAAGAAGTTTATTTTCTCCTTACTCAATTTCCTTTTTAAAAAAAAATTGTAGAATAATTAACATGCAATAAAATGCAGTGGTAGCTTGGGGGATTGCCCTGCTGGCACACCTTTCCTTAAAATATGACTAAAAAAAACCATGATCCACACATATATCTTAACAGCTTATTGTCATTTTTGCTCCTTCCATCTACTTATTTTACTCCCTGAGATGGGTGCTTTATTGCTCGATAAGGTTTTGGAGCAGGGAAAGGGGAGGGGAGCCTTAGGCACAGTGGCAGCCATTCCTGGCAGAAGAATATACTGCTAGATGGCATGAGCTTTCATTTGCCCAGAGGCACAAGGGACCTCTGCAGTGATTGTGAAATACTATTATGCTTCCTGCTGAACCCTGGGATGGATCAGTCAGTGCCAAAGCATTGGTCTGGTTATAATGTATGTAGTGGCAGAACATCACCCCCCACCATTTAGGAAGTGAGTTATTCTGAGGCTGAAGAAAAATCTGCTGCCAACAGTAGAATCCCATAATAGTAGGAAGCAGTTCCTGGGCATGGAGTGGAGCTTGATCTGACTGCAGAGCTAGAAACAGTGGCATAGACTCCCAGCCCTGGTGTGATTTCCTCACCCAAGGCTGAGAACATTTATTCAAGGCAACTAAGCTTCTACTCTCCAGAGTCCCTCCTTTTACTATCTCAGTAGATAAGGAAGACCCTCAAACTAAAACCACGACATTACTGGGTAGGGGAAAGGGAAACACCCATTTAAAAGATTTAAAAGATCAACCCAGGGAACACAATATGGAAAAAGATTTACAGAGCTGAATTCAAGCTTTATGACTTATAATTAGAGGAGCTAACAGATAAAGAGTTCATAAGGGTAATCATTAAGAGGCTTAAGAAAGTTTGAGACTCTTAATTAAACATAGAAAGTAGGTTAAGGACATCAGAAAAGATATTTAAAAACAAAAGAAATTCGTTACCCAAAGAAATTTCAGCTATTAAAAAAAAAAAGCAGAAATGATAGATGTGAGGAATAAAATGAAAGAACTGAAAATAGTCATGGAAAGCATAGTAAGTAGGCTTAATCTTACAGAGGAAAGGATTTCAAAATCTAGATAAAATTTTTTTTAAAAACTTGAGTGGGAGAGGAGAGAAATAAGAATTAGGGTAAATGAAACTCTGCATGAAATATCAGACTACATTAGAAGAGGAACCATAAGAATAATGGATATCCCTGAAAGTGAAGAAACAAGACCAGAGATATGATTCCAATAATTGCTGACAGCTTTTGAAATATAAGGAAAAGAACTAACCTTAGATATCCAGGAAGCAGACAGAAAACCAAAACTCTGTTAAATGACCTACCACAATACACATCATTGTTAAATTATCAAAAGTCAAAGAAAAAATATTGGAGACTTGGGGTGGGTGGGTAGAGGAGCATGTAACATAAAAAGGCATCTCAATTAGGCAGTCATCAGATTTCTCAGCAGAAATTCTACAGACTAAAAGAGAGTGGAATGACATTCACAATTCTAAAAAATAACTGCCAGCTAAGAATGCTCTATACTGGAAAAATTATTCAGTTATGAAGGAATACAAGCTATTACAACTTTCAGAAACACAAGGTATTATAGTTTACTATACCAGTCCTGCTGTATAAGAAATATTGAAAGAAATTATATATGAAGAGAAAGATGAAAACACCTGAGCAAGGTGATAGAATCAGAAACAAACAAGCAAGAACAATGTGAGACAAAATATTAAAGCCAGAGGAAGAAATGGACAGAATCTGTAGTCATGCTAGCTAGTTGATACCAACATTTAAAAAAAAAGACTTTTTAGTTATATAATGTCTAATATAACTCATATGGAAACCAAAAAACAAAAACTGGAGCAGAGAAACTTAGAAGAAATGAAGAAACAGAGAATCACCAGGGAAAACCATTCAAACAAAAGGCAGGAACACCTAGAAAAGGAAGCATCAGAAAGATAAACATAACCAAAACCAAAAAAAAGAAAAAGGCGCGAGAAAGAAGAATGGCAATAAAAAAAAAGCCCCATATTTCAATAATGACCCTAAGTATGAATGGTCTGAACTCACCAATCAAAGTACACAAAAGATACAAAATTGGGTAAAAAAAAAAAGCATGCTCTATCTCTAACATGCATACAGGAATATTATGTCAGATCTAAAGATAAGCATAGTGAAAGACTGGAGCAAGGTATTCCTAGCCAACAAAACAGAAATAAGCAGAACTGTTACTCTCATATCTGATAAATTAAGACTTTCAGTCAAAAAAAGTAATGGCCAAGATGAGAGTGATATTTTAAAAAGATGACATTTCATGAAGAGGATGTAATTTTCATCGATATTTACACACCCAATACAGGTGCACCCAAATATATAGACAACTATTAACAGACCTGACAGCAGCACAATAATAGTAAGGTATCTCAACACACCACTTAAATCAGTGGATAGATCATCCAGGCAGAAAATAACCAAGGAAATATGGCCTTAAGTAATGGATGGTATGGACATAATAGACATACACAGAGCTTTCTATTCCCCCCTCCCCAAAGTGAATATACAGTCTTCTCAGTGTTCACTTGGAACATTCTCAAGGATAGATTATACAGTAGGGTACAAAATAAGCCTCAAAAATACATGAAATTGAACTTATACTCAGCATCTTTTCTATTCACTCTGTATAAAACTAAAAATTAGTTACAAAAAGAAACCTGGAAAAATGCAAACGTGTAAAGATTGAACAGAATACTTCTGAATAGCACATAGATCAATGAAGAAGTCAAAAGAGAAATAAATTATATGGAGTCCAATGAAAACAATGACAAACTAAATAGTCTCTGGCAAGAAACAAATACAGTATTAAGAGTAAAGTAAATAGCAATACAGGTCCACATCAATAAACAAGTCTCAAATCTAACTTTACATCTGAAGGAACTAGAAAAACTAAAAATCAAAAATTAGTAGAAAGAAGGAAATAATAAAAGTCAGAGAAAAATAAAGAAAATAGAAACCAAAATGATGTTATAACAGAGCAATGAAACATCAGTAAAACCAAGAGCTTATTCTCTGACAGCATAAACAAAATTACTAAACCCTTAAGGCACACTAATAAAAAAAGAGAAAACCCAAATAAAAGTAGCAGAAATAAAATTACAATAGTTACTGCAGAAATACGAAGGATCATAAGAAACTTCAGTGAACTCTGTGAACATCTATATGTGAACAAATTGGACAACCAGGAGGAAAAGGACAAGTTTTCAGAATCACCAGAGCATTGTTTTGCTTGTAGAGTGAGCAGTGGTCAAGAATAGTCCCCTGTCCTTCAGCAAGTGAGTTTTGGTGGAAAGTGAGAGAAATATGTGCATATGTTGAGGTGTGAAGTTGTACTCCCAAAAGAATATAGTTATTTATGTAAAGGAATGGAAGATTAATAATATTTGGAGGGAAAAGAGCTTTAAGTCACCAAATTACAGAAAAATGCAGAGATCCTGGTAATTATCAGATTGCAGTGTATCTGATTTCTAATTTGAGGTAGAAAATAGCCTATCTTGGTACTATATAAAACAGTATTTTAGTACTCAATGTTTTGTCATGAAAAATAAAAGTCATATAATTGTAGTTTGTTAATTAAATCCTTAAGAAAAACCTGGTAAATTATAACTTCCCTCAGACTCAGCAGATATAAACTTTAAATATTCTAGCCTTTTCTAAATTGTATAGCAAAATAAAATTGAATTGTTAGTAGGGAGTCCATCCTTCCCCAAATGCAAGGAAATTAACACAGAGAAATCTTAAGTGTATTTTTAAAAAATCTTTGGTTAAGCGTTCATTTTTGTCTGCCTTTTTACTAGATTTTTCTTTATTGTTTTTTAGAAGTTATATATATGTTATAAATAACTTTTGGAGCATGTGTTCACATAGACATATTTTTGACTAACTTAAATGAAAGTCTGCTCATAGGAAGTCACTTTGGGTTATGCCTTGCAAAATGAAAATTCTCTATTTGCTTCATTGCCACTTATGAATACTGACTGTATATTCCCCATCCCTGTCTTCTTCTTAAGTTCCTAACCTGGATGTTAGAACTAGAACCAAAAAGATTGGAAGCCATGAACAAGGCTAGGTCTTGTTCTAGCAAAGTAATGTTTGCTAGTACAATTTATTGTCTCAGGGATATTAGAAAATTTCGAATTAATAGTTACCAGAATCCACTTAATAGTTGCCAGAAGATAAAATTGATGAGTTACAATATATTTAAGTGTAATTTTTGTTGAGTTTTGAAAAAAATGTCTCATTAGTTCCAAAAAGAGGGAGTAGACCACACCAGTCAAGGCAGCACCAGGGTCAATGAGGGGGCAATGTAATGCATTGGGCCAGCCTAAACTGTAACAACATAGACTGGATGTTCTGTTGCATGCGTGTCTTTTTAATTCTGCTGTTTTGAAAACAGACCTTGCTGACCATGGAGGACTGCCCCTCGCAGAGCTAAGCCAGTTTCTGGCGATAATAAATGATTTGCCTGTGAACATACCTTTCATAGGCACACTGACTATCACACCCAGAACCAACCCATTACACCTCCTTTATCAAGGTTCTTATGCTCCAGAACAGTGTTATCTGTCCTGACCACTCCAGGATCAGATTCCAGACAACTTGGGATAGCTCCTAGACCCCAGAGCCTGCTAAAATTGTTCAAATTAATCCATTAAGCCCACTTACCTACCCGGTCCCTTCCGTTAGAAGTGATTAGAAATGATGAAGGCTCTTGTTCATGTTTTTCTCCATCTCCTACCTCCTAATTGAACTGGTGCTTCCCCATGTGACCCTGCATGATGTGAAACCCCGCCCTCTCTCGGGAACACTGATCCACAAATTACCTCTTTAATGGCAGTCATCTCCTGATGTGTTGGCCTCATCATGCCTGAATAATAAAAACCTACACTGTAAATTACCATGTGCTCTTCCCTAGTCAATAGTTTCCAGTGACAACTGCTCTTCTGATTTTTATTAATGTAGATTTATTTTCTTTGTTTTAGAACTTACTCTGGCTTATTTACCCAGTTAATTTTTGAGATTGTTTAATGCTGTATGTCTATCAGTAGCTTGTTCCTTTTTATTGTTAAAGAATATTCCATTTTATAAACAATACCATATTTTGGTTATTCTCTGGGTTTTGTCTTTCAAGTATAAAACTGTGATGAGCACTCAGTTTGCGAATCTAGATTTCCATGTGTTTTGACTATGTCCCTGGAAATAGAATGCGTATCATAGGATGAATGTATAATTCTCTTTTTAGATGTCCAAGCAGACTTACAAAGCATAAGTTCACCTTTTTTACACTCCCACAAGCATGTATGAGAGCACTAATTGACCTATATACCCTTTTAATGTTTGTTGCTGTTGGTTCTTTTTGTTTGAACTGTTCTAGTGGTTGTGGACTATAATTTAGTTCTGATTTTTAAATTTGCATTTCCTGGTAATTAATGAGGCTGAGCATCTTGTCATATGCTTTTGGCCATTTATCATTTATGAACAACAGTCTCTTCAAATTTTGCCAATTTTTAAAAACTAAGTAGTGTGCTTTTATATTGAGTCCTAAGAACTCTTTGATGCTCTAAATTTATGGCTTATGTCTAGAGATATTTTCTTCCAGCCTCTGACTCACTGTGCTTTTTTAGTATTGAGAAGTTTTCATTTTTTCAGCCTTTATGCATGCTTGAACCTTTTCCTAATAGATGCTAGAAGAAAACTTTAATGTGACTTATCACTAAAGTTTCAAGTTCCTGCCAATATTTGAAAAGTATAGAAAATAAAAGGAAAATATATTATTGTCCATAGCCCCAACTGTCCAGAAATAACTATTACTTGATGATTTTGCTTTCCACCTTCTCTCTGTGCTTTATTTTTGCTTTGTTTAATGACTGTGACCATGTTTTGCCATCTGTATGGACTATCTTGAATCTTACATTTATAGCCTATAAACTATCCCATTTTCTCCCAGTAAAGTTTGTATCATATCATTTCCACTGCCAGATAAAATTCTGAGCTAATAACACTATGCTTCTCTAAGTATCTACTTATTTTGTGCATTTAGATTGTTTTTCCTATCTTACTGATATCTGAAAACATGTTTATAAAAAATTTGTTCTTTTTTTTAGATCCTTATAAGTAGAAGTACCATGTCAAAGTACGTGAAAACTTTCAAAGCCCTTCATACTTATTGTTGACTTTCTATCCCTTTCTTTCCTGAAAGACAGCTCCACAGAACCCAGAGCTCCTCAAAGCCAAAGTAAAACACCACTGATCTAATCTAGTATATTTCAGTTGTTTACTGGCTATATTAGGTTTTTTTATTAAAATTTTTTGGGCCTTTCTGAGGTTCAGAAAGGTTTTAATAAGTTACCAGCAATGTTTCCAGCTAGTAATTGGCAGAACCATCATTTGTTCCTATTTATGTTAAGTCAGTATTAAGCACAAGATAAGTGCTCGATAATGTTTGTTAAATGAACATGTGAACAATGTGAAGGTAATAGAAGCTTAGGTCAACTTAGGTTTACATTGCCCATGTATTCCTCTTTAGTACTGTAAAAAAAAAGTAAACTTGTTTCTTTTTGACAGTAGCTTGGAAGTTGTTCTCTTTGTAAGATTGATTTATTTGTTCTGTCCATAACTACCTCATAACATAAATCAACTTAATGATTTTCTTTTGGCACAGAACACAGAGTTACACATAGTAAAAGCCCATGTATTGAGAGATGCTAATTGATCTATTGCTGGAAAGTGATTCAGATCACAGCTACTTGAATATTGTTCTTTACCTTCTTAGGCATCTAGTGTGAACCACAAAAGGAATTATGCACCTAGTGTGTGATCCCCATCTATATGTTCCCATCTTTATGTTTCTGTAGGCAGCGGGGTCTGTAGACTCTCCAGTGTCTGGTATCCTGCACATGGCAGTAGGCCTGGGGTGTGTGAGCAAGGACTGCCATCCGCACAAGTACTGTAGATGGCTGCAGTATAAGTGGGTGCCCCAGGAGGGATCCTAGGAGCTGTGGAGGATGCTGATTCTTGGGGTACCACCGTGCTCTAAAATGGAGACTGGATGGGGAAGGGGACAGTTCCTTTATTTGAAAATAAAACTAGGAGGAAGAATGTTTGTCCTTGTGTATATAAAAAAAAATGAGACTAATTATTTATTATAATTCTCTGCTCAGAGAACGAATCAAATGTTGCTGTGAGCAGCTGCGTATTCTATTGCCATATGTAAAGGGGAGAAAGAGTGATGTGGCTTCGATTCTTGAGGCAACAGTGGATTATGTGAAGTATGTCAGAGAGAAAATCCCTCCAGTCATTATGAGCCAGGTATTCAACTCCCAAAACCTTGAACTTTGTACTCATAGACAAACATCTTAATGCCACAAATTTCTTTTTAGTTTTTTTATAAGGAAATGTGTATGTACATTTTAAAATCTGTATATAAATATATTTCTACTATATTTCTTAGATTACAGAAGCACTTCAGAGTAATAGGAAGTTTTGTAAGAAACAGCAAACACCCATCCAGCTGTCTGACCCAGCACAATCATGGCACAGAGGTATGACTCTTAAGTCAACTTGTTCTTTGTTTCCAATACTAATCCTAGAAGTGTAAACAGACTCTGGATCCACCCATAATAAAAACTCATGTGTTTACTAAAAATAAGTAATCTTTTCCCAAAGGTGGTGACAAAAGATCAAAGCAGATGAAATTCTTATTTTTATGGAGCTAGCAATTTAGTAGCAGAGAGGGTCAAACAACAAAACATGATTCCTGTAATGTGTTAAGGGCTGAAATAAAGGTACCATGCTTATTATGGGGAAAAGAGAAGTGCCAAAATAGATGCCATTTAGAATTAGTCAATTTAGACTTTTCTCCAGACTTAGAGGGCAGGGAGAACAGAAAAAAAAACAAACAGGCATGAGCCATGGTTCATCTACTCAAAGTGGCTGTGGCTGAATGTCATAAGGATGAGTAACTCAGCCTAGATGAACTCGGATAGAGATTAGGCTGCAGGCATGTGCCTGCCTATGTTACTTCTTATATACTATTCATGTATAAATACAAAAAAAAAGTCTGAAACACTCTTTTTATGATAGTGAGTTCAGGCCTTTCTGTACCCTATCCTCTCTTAATATTGCATCACCTAAGGCAACTGTTAGTGGGAAGACACAAATACACCCAGACCATAGAGTTAAGGTGTGTTCAGACTGGATGAGACTCGAAAGAACATTGAGTCAAAATTCCCAGGTTCATTTATTCGTATACATTTTTCCATTTGAAAAGCAACATTAGTCCTTTACTAACCCAGCTAAGATAATTGTATTCTTTTTCTTTTTTAAGATTTTATTTATTTATGCATACAAGAGCTGGGGTACAAGCCAGAGGTGTGGGAGGTGAGAGGATTCACCAGACACAGAATGGGGAGCAGAACAGGCAGATTGACTGAAACCCTGCTGAGGAGAGCAGAGGACAAGACAGGAGAGGTCTACCACCCATGTGTGTCCCCTCCCTGGCCAGGGATCGAATGCACGCTGCTGTACTGTGGATGCTTCACAGTGCAGCATTCAAACCACTGTGCCACCAGGGAGGCCCTAATTGTATTAATTTTTTTATGTATTTTCTCAATTTTTTTTCTATAGTAGTAATCAAATTAGACATCCAGTTTTGCTGCCTGTGTTTTTACTTAACATCGTTTCATATATACTTTTTTTATTATGTGATCTTCATCATTATTCCAGTGGTTTTAGTAGTTTATTGAATGATTTATAGAATAATTTCATCATTATCCTCAGTGTTTTCACTGCCAATTACTTCATTATCCTCAGTGTTTCCAGTTTTCCTAGTAGAGAGGTTTTATATAAAATCATATAGGAAATATTTTCCAATATGTGGATTTTTCTATATTTTGGACTTTGTCTGGCCTGAATACATGGAAATATGTGATACACGAGGTAGAAAGTGTGAGCACATGTATACAGTATGTTGCCAAGTTGTTTTTGAAAGAAGATTGGAACAATTGAAGTCATTAAGCTTTTTAAATTTTACTTTAATAATCTGTATTATTGAAGTATATCGAAGGCTGGAGCAGTAATTACCAGAGGTCACCAGGTTTCTGTGCCACAATCTGACCTATATACCTGTACACAATGTTTACATATCATTAGGTTGCCTTTACTTATCCAGTCTATAAATCTTTGTAGACCTTTGCTGAAATAATTTCACAAATATTTCAGATACGTTTGTATTAAGTAGACATATTATCTTACTTTATTATTAATGTCCAGAAGGAAATAAATATTCATGGTTTTGCTTAAGGTTGATTTATTAACATTCATCATGTAGGTTTAAATTTTTTTCTGTGTTTTAGTTACTATACAAAATATAGTGATATATATATAAGCCACATCAATGATAAAAAATTAAACTTTATTCATAATCAAATGGAGTTCTTTTCAACATTCTTCCTTAATAGTGATGCTCACAGCTTTGATTATGATGAAAGACACACACACACACACACATCAAGCAAATCCCTGCCTGAACCCTATAACAGCTTAGTCTTCTGAACACTAACTTATAGTGTATATACTGCATTAAATGTCACTAAAAGTTTTATTTTACTTTTCTATCAGCACTTTAGTGCCCAATAGTATATATTTATTACATTGGGAAATGAAATAGAGGAAAATTTATTCAAATACTTATAGTAATTCGGAGCTATAGAATTGTGTATGCTGACAATTATTTTATTTTTTTTTATTAAAGGTCAATCCAGCTATGCTTCAGAGAGTGCTATAGGTGATAAGTATAAAACTCAAGTATCCACCACATCTCTCTCTGTTAATTCTTTCCCTGCTGTCAGATACTATTCTAAAGTCATCTCTTCCTGTGATGCAGCTGCTGTAACAAATCAAAACATCTCTGTTCATTTACCATCAGCCATGCCCAAAGTCTCAAAATTTCTTCCTCAGCACTGTACTTCTGTGTTGGGCCAGACAAGCACAACACATCCCAAGTGTCTGGTAAGTCTTCTGGGGTCTTAGATCAGACTGTATTCTTTCATTCCAGCCAGTGAAGGCCCGGGACTTGGATTTGTTGTTACTACTCTCCACAGAAATCTCTTAAACTGGGGCCAGAGGCAGTTAACCCAGGCTCTCATTCCTTAGGCTGCAGGGCTGGTAGCTAGATATCCAGTTGGTGAATCTGGGTGTAGCTCTGCTGGGGTGACTTCAGTGACCAGATGGAACCTGATTACCTGTAGAATCCTTCCCCTTCTCCCTTCATTTCTAAGATGCCATATCCCCTTTCACAATCTCACGCTCAACTAACCCCATAACTAGCTGCTGCTATATCTCCTGGGCTCACAAAGTCACTCATACTACATGAAAATCTGTCCTTATTTCACCATCCAGGCTGATTTCATGTGTAGATATTCTCAGATCACATTTATTTATTGTGCACACAATGTGTGCTAGCATAATGCCAACCACTAAGCATGTAGTATACAAAGAAACACATTCTTCTGTCCTCATCAAGATTTAATATCATGATGACATAGACTAAAAAGCTGGGAATTGTGAATGGCATTGGAACACATCTGATAAGTACCCTAGTATGTATGTGCCCTACTACACACACACACACACACACACAAAATAATGATTTATATATATAATGATTTAGACTTGGGAGCGGTTAGGGACTACTCACCCCTGGAAGAAGTACTGTCTGAGCTGAAATTTGAAGAATAAGAATTATCTCAGTAGAGCCATTATGAGCTGAAAGTAAGGAATGGAGAAGCATTCCAGACAGGTGAGTCAGCATCTACAAATAGAGTAAGAATTGTCCATTTTGTGGAAAACTGTCCTTTCATGTCCAGTTCTAGAGTAAGATCCAAGCTAGACTGGCCTCCTTAAAAATATTCTTGTAACCCTAACATAGTTACTAATACTTTTGCATATTAATAATAGCCAATATCTTCAGTGTAGTCAATAGACAATATGTCAACTTCTCTATATGGACAATCTAATGAATCTGAAATAATTCTTTGAGGTAGGTACTGTTATCTCTATGTGACATCTCAAAAAATAGGAATATCCTTCCAAAAGAAAGTTTATGAGAAAAACTTTTTAAAGAGAATTATAAAGACATTTTAAAACATGACATATCTGCAGATATAATATTATTGCTAATGATCCTCACTAGACTAACAGGAAAACCAGGATAAATGAGAAAATCATTGTGATTTTATTTGTTGTTTGTTGATCAATATATATTTTATGTAGCTTTTGTCAGAGAATTGCTACAAGAAAATGACTTTAAACAATAAATACTACATATTTTAAAAGCTGTAGATGTATTCACCTGAGGAAAATTGTTTTAGAAAATAATTTCATATTACTTTGGGATATGAAATTATATTTCTGACATTATGAGTCAGTATAGTACATGATTTAATTAATGTTTTTTTCTTTGCAGAACAGTTTTGGGCATATTGATAGCACATGTTTGAAATTCACACTGTAGATCACCTATTGGCGCAATTTGACAATACAGGAAGAATGGAATAGAGAATGATCTTGAAAGCTACACCCAGAGACCTAATATCAAAAAAGTTTGCAATGTATGGCTTCTGATAACGGTGCTAAAAGCGTCTGCAGATAAAAAGACAAGCAGCAGAGTGCCAGCCACACACTTTCACTTACTTCTTACACAATTGGGTCTCCCTCAACCAGAGAACTACAGGAACAAATGACTTAAGTGACCTACATTTTCTCAAAAAATATGCCACAATTTATGAAAAAAGTGCTCTATAAAAAAAGTCCGCATAGACTTGATAAAGTGATGGTTGGGGAGGTGCTTTGGTACTCTGGTGTCAGTGAATACAGATATTGCAACTTGATTCAAATTTTTAGTAGCACTGTGAATTACTGTCACTTATTTCTAGGTAGAATCTTTTCTCAATTTGACTGAATTTTAAAGTGTTTCCTTTGTTATTCACCATTCAAACTATTTTAGTTTCAGAGGGGTTTTACTTCTTTGTCTGAGCACTAATGAATAAATTATGCTTGTCTTTGCATTTCATAATTTTGTGAGTGAAATAATAGCTAACAGGTAAATTTTTGTTGTTGGATCTTTAGTTACAGAGTAGCAACTCTTTAATTTTTTCATCTCCTCTTCCCCATGGGTATTAGAAAAGACTTGAAAACAAGGGGAGAAAAATATTTGTTTTATATTTCATTGAAATGTTCTTATGCATAATGTTTTATTGTTAAAGAAAATTAGTCAATTTTGACCCTGAAAATGGTAACCCATTTTTGTTTTGTCTAATAAATACGTGTTCCCTGTTTTAGTAGAAATATGTAAGGAATTAGATTTTTGAGAAATTTAAAAATACTCTAGGTATAGCTTAATTTTCATGTTAAATTGTATAACTTTTCTTCAAGGATGCTGTGATAGTGGTATCTGTAGCTGTTTGACAAACTTTATAAGGGAACTAGGAGCTTCCAACTAAGGTTCTATGCATATTATTTCAAAAGTGTGTTTCACTCTTCATACTGTGCCTTCAGAAGTAATTGCTTTGGCTTTGTAAGGGAATATGTTTGAGGTATATTGGGCACTAATACAGTCTTAGGTTCACAACTGGCCTTAATTGCTACTTGGACTTTTGTTGTGCATCACATTGCCCTAGATCTCTAGGTAGACCATGAGAGAGCCTGTGCTAGGAGTTCAATCTCTAATTGCTATTAGAGATACAACCCATATATCCTGTCAGTTTGCTATTCTCATTACCATTTTCTCTTCAACATTGAGAGGAGGCTACCATATTCATTGTAAAGCTCTATTTTTTTTTCAGTACTGATTGTCATTATCCTAAACTTCTTGTAAGTATCCAACTTTGTTTCTAATACTAGAATTCCATTTTAAATAAATAATTTTCTTCCAAGTAAATTCTACTGTGAGCCAAAGAGGAAGGTTTATTTGGCCTCAACCTGCAGCAAAAGGGCAGGATTTTCTTTTGTTAAATGTAGTTGACTGGTCATGAGATAGCACAGCTTTATTTTCACAATGAGAAAGGTACAAAAAATTTTCCTAGAAAAGGTTAAGGCTTTCAGTTTTTACACTTGTAGTTAACAGTCCCTGTCTCTGTCAGACCAGGGAATAGAAGCAGAAACAACCATAATAAAGAAAGTGAGATAGGGTTCACTTATTTTAGTTTATCTGCATGGCAATAAAAATTGCTGATGTGAGGAATGTGCTTTCTTAATTTTACTAAATATGTTTTATAAAATTAAATAAACTATTAAAAGCAGAATGCCACTTTTGCAATATAATGAAAACTGGGAAAGATCTCATTTTTCTGAATACTTGGCATTGGAGTATCTTGAGACCAGAACCTGAGATTTCTGACATTTCTTTCTTTCTTTTTTTTTTTGTCCACTTAGCAGGCATGCCATTAGTTTCCCATTTCCTTCTGCCTGTCTCCCTGTTACATGGAATGAGGAAGCAGGAAACCCACGGATCCCCTAGTTTAATCGGGTATCAATAGCTAGTTTCATCATCATGGAAACATGACACTCCAGTGGAAGCAGAGAAACCTCTTATCTCTGTCTTTCAAGGTTGTTTTTACATCCTAGCTTAACTAGTGCTTTTTTTTTTAAACAAAATCCCCAAGAATATGCACACATACATGTACACACACATAATTACATTACATGGTATGTTGTGTGCTGTTGAATTTTACTCCTCAGCAAAGATTTCTAGATGTCAGTTATAAACCACATAGGTTTGAGCATTGATGGGAGAACTTCCAGGAAATCAACTTCTAAAATATAGAGATAAATTTGTTCTAAAAAAATGGTCTTCCAAACTGAATGTTCCAAGAAGTCTTTGCAAACAGATAATCTTTTCCATTTACTTCTTTCCCAAATAGTTTAAGGCTCTGTGAGGAAGTTTGGGTATTTTATTTTCTCAAAAACTTAACTACTCCTTTCTTTTATTGTGTCCTAGGCCATTTTCTTATGTCCTTCAAAATACAACCTAATTTAAAAGAAATCTGTGACTTAGAAATTAAGAGACTCTACACCATTTATTTATTTATTTGGTAGCTGGACAAAAAGTTTACTACATAATCTGAATATTCGAACAAAGGAAGCAGTGCAACAGATTTCATTATGAGAAAACTTAATTCCAATAATCACAAGTTTAAGTTTCGTTTATTTAGACAAGGGGGACAATGAGTCGTTGACATTAAATGCATAATTATTCCTGATTGAGGGGCTTCTGAGCCTGTTATTTTGGCCTAAGAATATGTTAAGGTTTTGAGTTTTTTGTTTGTTTAATCACTTCTCTGACACCTGTAGAAATGAAAAGGCTGATGGTGCTCATTGTTTAAATCTTAAGGGGCTCCTTCATCATTCCAGGCTTGAAAGGCTGTTTTTAACTGCAGGGCACAGTTTTTGCATGGCTGTTTCCTTAATTTCAAGTCTATGCAGATGGCTTTGCTCTCTTGTCTGCCAGACTTGAGGGGTGTCCAGAACATTTATAATATGTTCATAGATTTATCCCTTTTGGTCAGACGATCAACCTTGTATTCATTGCATTTGTGACTCTTGGACATCTTGTTTGGTGTTCAGGTACCTCTTGCATCCTTCACATATACTTCACCTAAAAAGGTGTGTCATATCACATTGACCTTACTAGCTATTAAGGTCTGAACCCTTTACTCCTTGCTGCCCTCCTTGGTGCCTAGCATAACATCTGGAAACCAAAGTTAAATTCACTTTTCTTTTTATCTGTCATTGTTATATTAATTCCACAGATTGGGCTATTATAAATCATGTACTTGACCATTTACTATTTTGACAATGACATTGCTTATAACATTTATAAATGAGGATAATAGACAGTAACAATAACACAATGATAATAAATGTAGTAATCACCTTTTCTAGTAGAAGAGGAGAGAATTAAAAAAACAACCAATCCAACCAGAGGAATCCAGCGTATTGTATCCTTAATTAGTTGGAGTATTTGGTTTCCTATTTTGTCAACTGAGATTTGAACTTTCACAGTAAGTTTCTGCTGTACAGTAGAGAAAATCTGATTTATTCTCTAAAACAGGGATACTTTCTCCTTGAGCCATTGGGTCTCCATGGAAACAACTTTACTTGAAGGGTTTAGTACAGTCTCCCAGTTAGGAATCCTGAAGGCAACCTTTCCAGATTTTTGCATGTCATCGGGTATTTAGAACACGGCATTTAGTCCCGTCCCTGTCCATGCACAGCCACAGCGTGGATTTCCCCAAGACTGATATCAGCATTTCTGCTTCCAGCTTGTATAGCTATTTTTAAATCACCAATAACAGGTCTCGACATTGCAAGCACTGTGAAAATGTTACAGGATATGTCACCAGAAAGGGGAGAAGCATTGCTACGCATCAGGGGAAGTGGCACCCACCACCACAGGGACACAGCCTGTAAAAAAAGCTCCTTGCAGGTTATTTCCTCCATAGACATACAATTGATTTCAGTTTTAAACTGGAGACTAGTAGTAGAAAATCTGTCTCATAGCCATGAGTATATTAAAGTAGTATATGCCAACAAGGATAAACTTACTGATTTGCACCCCTACGGCTTTAGGCTAATTCTGGTTCTCTGAACAAATCAATGGAACAGAAAAACTAAACCAAAATAAACCTTAGAGATCTAGGGATATGACTGTGGAACTGAAGTTACCAGAGAGGGCAGATAGAGAGGGAGGGACCCCAGTGGATTATGGCAGAGGATTATAGGTGCCTTGGTAGATACAGTGTGATAACGTTTGTCTGAAAAGGTATGATTCTATACCAAATTATATATTGTTACAATACTGCAAGCTACTGTTACCTCAATAAAAATAATTTTAAAATACCGATTCTCATGATTCTATAATACTCCTGAATTTATTGTTTATAAGCACTAAGAGCAAAAACTCATAGTATTCACTTTCCTGTGTATTTTTAGATTTGATTTATTATAAAAAATAAAGCCAATGTGGGTGAAACATTAATTTTTATCTCCTGTCTGAGCACTATAATTGACCTATCTTTTTATGGAATTTAACTGGTAAAGTAATAATTTTAAATATCTTGTAAAAGGAGACACTCCAGACTATTGGGCCAGGGTAACAATAAGTCCAAACTTTTATAGAGTAATAAGTCAGGAATTGAACAAAAATACCTCTTTGAGAGAATTAAGGTGTGGGGAAAGAGGTGAAATGTTAATTTTTTTTTTTTCTTTAGAAGCAAAAAAAAAAAAACCAGTATTTGGAAAAACTTAAATGTGAACATACTGTCTTAGCATAAAGAAGATTTTTTGAGGGGTTAATTCTAATCTTAGGCAACTGAGAAGCTACTGCAAGATTTCTCTGAGCTCAAAATATTCCTCTATTTTCTTGAGTCATGTGAGAAGAATCACATATGGGGAAGAGAATTCCATTCTTGACCATCATTGCCCTCACCCTGTGAAGCCAGAGCTGAGTTTCAATATAAATATTATTGCTGGCCACAAGATTTCCCAGCTCCTTTTTAAACCTAGCCACAGAATCTGACTGGCATGGAATGTGTTTATTCTTAGTATCACTATCAATTCTCCTAAAATGGAAAATCTACAACAAAGGATGCAATAAAGTGCTGCACTCTGGACAGGATTGTGTCAACCCAAGGGGCAGTTACAGGGAGATCAAATTAAGGGATTTTCACTTATAACCTTGGCCCTGGTCCAGTCAGGGCTGGGAAAAATACTCCCACTTCTCCAGCCCCACAGAAATGATACAAATACACTCTACAAAGAGGGACATCCTGTGGCCTTGTCTGGCAGTGGTGAACAAAGAAAGTACTTGTAAAAATGGTTGCTGTTACCATAGATGGAACTGGGAGGGGAGGGATGATGCTCAGTAAAATAAGTCAGAAGGAAAAGAAAACTATCGAATGGTTTCCTTTATAGAAGGAATATAGGGAAACCGAACAAAGGGTAAAAAAAAAAAAAGACAAAACTTGCAGGCAAATTATAGATCTGAGGCATACAGCAGGGGAGGGAGAGGGAGAGGGATCAAAGCAGGGGAGGGAAGAGCAAAAGGGACTATGGTGACTGTTCACAGGTGATGTGTTGATGGAAGCTTTATGGGGATACACCTGAGGGGAGAAATCAAATGTACAAAAACGAACAATGTAAAAAATTTTAATAAAGAATAAAAATAAATGGTCTGCTGTTGAGGCCCAAATAGTTTGTGGAAAGGAGGCACCTAAGTAGCATCTTACCACCCGTTAACTGCATCAGAAAAATTGAGTTAAAAATGTTAAATCTCAACTATTAAAACTGACTTTGTGTCATTTTGGTATTTCCTTCAATGTTAATGAAAGTTCAAGAATGCTAATCAGATCCTTTGGGCAAAGTCAAGCCAGTCACAGCAGGCTTCCAGTTGAAAGTTATTTTTCACTGTCTACATATGGATTTCTGCTACTACTTAGAGGCAAAAGATAGCGAAATTTTTCAGTGCAAGTGTGCTGGGCCATAAACAAAGGCACTGCTATTAGTGGTACATGGTGGTAGCAAGAGACCCAAACTTTTAAGGGGTACACAATCTAAAGGGATACAGCTACCCATGCACACACAGACAAAGGAAGAACATTCCTAGTGTGATAGATCATCAACTAGAGTGCATAGAAAGGATAAGAAAGTTTCCCAATAAAACATCAAATATTACCCACCCCCTCTTAAGCGAGTGCCCAACCAAAACAGAAGGCCCAAAGCAGGGCTGCTAAGGCCCAAAACCTTGCCACAAGTCTAAGGCACCTTCTGGTGGGGAACCATGGGAAAGGGGTCAAAAGGGGTAGGTAAGTCTGAGACAAAAGGCGAGAAGCAAAAAATACAAATCAAGATAATGGCTGCCATTGACATCCTCCCCGTGTGTGTTTAACCCATTTCTTTTCTCAACGGTCTCTAAATGTTTTTCCTCCATGTGCCACCTTCTTGTCTCCTTCCCAGCATTTTAAGTGTGCAAGTCAAAGCCAGAGAAGCAGGAGCCCAGAGATCACCTGTCTTCTGTGCTATATAGTTTGCCCAGCTCCACCCCTAGTTCCCAGGAACCCCCCTGCTCAGGAAGTCCAGTTCACTGGGACCAACAGGTAAGCAGCTGTATGGAAGTGGGGACAGGAAAAACTGCACCTCCCCTTCACAGAGGTGTGTCCATAACACAGTCATTGGCTCTAACACTGAGCCTTACCTCCTCCTCATCAATGATGAGGTCTTGCTTACTATTCAGTCTTGGATACCGATGGCCTTACACATGAGCCCCCAAGCTATCCATAAAGGCATCTTTAGTGTCTTGGGAAAAGCATGCGGTTAGAAGTCACAATGGTATGATCATAGCCTAGTTCCACCATTTATTAGCGGCATATACTTGGATATTTACCTCCTTGCACCTGTTTCCTCTTCAGAAAATGGAAGTAGCAATATTCTTTTCCTTTCAGATTCTGAGGATTGAAGATGTTTACAAAGTTCCTGGCATGCAGTAAACCGTCCCCACATGGTAGGTAGCTGATGTTGTCTTGCCTTCTTCCCTCCCTGCAGTCTTTCTGCTCACCAGGACACTGCATGGGAGAAAAAAAGGAGAGTTCTCTTTCACTTTATGACCACTCTTTCTGGCTTTATAGGATCCTAAACAGTGAGGGTGTTTTTGTTTTCTACAAACTGTCGAATTCTTTAACCTCAATGGTGAGTTGTGAAGTCCTGCATGAGCTGCACCCTTCCTTTGACAAGCTACCCAGTGTAGCACAACACTTGTATTTGACACTCTTTTCCCCACCCTCCACCACTTTCTCCACCTCTCACTTGTCAGGTAGAAGCATTTTATTAGCAGTTTGTTTTGATTCTCCACATGGTGCTGGGGTAATTACCAACCCCTGGGTTGGTAATTTCCAGTCCAGAGCTTCTCCCAGCCTTAGGGAGTCATCTCTTGACATCCCAGCCTTAGGGACACATCTATGTGAGAAGCAACAAGGTAGGTTTGAGCCCCAACTCGACTATTCCTGGTCTTAATTTAGGACTTATGAGCAATCAGCTTCTTCCAGCCTCACTTTTCTCATCTTCAGAGCTAATACCTACCTTGCAAGTTTGCTCTGAGAGGAGCAGGCAACATGATATTGAGGAAAGTGCCTTTCCCACAGTAGTAGCTCAGTAAAGATATTGCCCCCTATTGGTCACTCCTTTCTGCATGAGCTTTGTACTATTCTTTGAAAGTACACAGCATTCCACTATTTGTTGTCCCTGTAAATCCCTCTTTCCTACCTCTTACTCAGACTCATAGTTATCAACAACATTAATCATTGGCATAATTTTATCTTTTGAAGAATTTTAATATGTATTAGTTAAGTGATATGAGTCGGTAAAATTTAAGCAAAGCAAAATTGTAAAATAGAATAAAGTCTCTCCTTTCACCCTGAAACCCACCCTCTCTGATAAATTGGTGTGTTTCTTTACAGGTTTTCTTTCATGCATATAAAAACAAATACACACAGAGAGATTTAGATTTCTTATAAAACTGCAGTCATATTCCACTGTTCTTCACTCATTATTTTCCTCACTTAACTCATTGGTGGACATTCTCCATACCATTACATCAACATTTTACCCTTCTTATTTATTGAAATTTTAAAAA
The DNA here is from genome assembly GCA_019455555.1 of Galemys pyrenaicus. Lineage (NCBI taxonomy): Eukaryota > Metazoa > Chordata > Mammalia > Eulipotyphla > Talpidae > Galemys > Galemys pyrenaicus. The sequence goes on along the minus strand of JAGFMF010011380.1, from coordinate 5,241,042 downwards.
AAGAACTTAGTAGATTTAGTGTTCATAAAGAGAAGAGAAAGGGTATAGTTTCCCAATGAAACACCCTAAGTTCCCCTCCCTCATGAATAAATGTCCAACCAAACGGATGATCCAATATTCAGGGCCACAAGTCTAGGCACCCTCTAGCAGGAAACCATAGGAAAGTTGCTGAAGGGGTCAGGCAAGTCTGGATTGAAAGGAACAAAATAAAAGGACATGGCAATATAAAGATTGCTATTGTCAGCCTTTCTATGTGTCTCTTACCCACATATTTGTCTCTTTTAAGTGTCTTTTTTCCATGTTCCCCAAGTCGCTGGTACAAGTGCAAGGCTAATAAGCACAGCTTCTCCTTCATTTGTCCCTCTGCTCCACATGCCTCCTGCAAATCACTCTTTTTAATAACTGACATTAACAATGTGTTTTATTTTAAGAATACCTCAAATATATTTAATTTTTAAATAACATTTTTCATTTTTTAAAAAAATTTACAATAAATATCTTAATTATATATCTTTGCCTGTTTGTGAAAATATATCTGCCTGATAGATTGGGTCAACAACTATTTATTGAGTAATCTCTATGTTGCAGGCACTGTTCTAGAAAATTCCTTAATTTCAGGGAACTTAGGTTCTAAGGGGGGAATATATAAAATAAATATTAAACACTATGTCAGCTGGTCATGAGCTGTGATTCCTTGAGAAGGAAGGCAGCAGGGACAGGGTACAGAGGGATACATTGTAACCCTGGGGTTAGGGGTGATGGTTGAAAAGTTGGCATTTGAAAGAAATTTGACTAAAATGAGAAAGCAGGCCATGCAGTGCTGGAAAGATGGCATCCAGGTAAATAGTACAAGGATGGCTAAGGCTCAGAGGTGGGAATGAGCTTGGTGCATCTGAGGAGCAGCGAGAAGGACAGTTAGACTGGTATGGAGTCAAGGAGAAGAGAGTGGAGAACAAGACCATAACTATCTTCAAAGACTATTGATAGGACTTTGGTTTTATTTTTTATGAGGTGGAAGTCAGCGTATGATGGAGCAGAAGAAGCGTGTGACCTAATGTGCATTTTGAAAGCATCAACAACTATTGGACAGAGCAGAGATTTGAGGCAGCAAAAGCAGAAGTAGAGAGGCTAGTTAGACTGTTCTTCAGTAATCTAGTGCTTTAGTTGTGGGTGTGAAAAGTAGCTATTAAAAGGAATGGTTTTTGGTGGCCTGGTGAAGACATAAGTCTAACTGAAGTGGTCCTGGAGAGAACAGAAAAGATGTAGGGACAGACTACACTATTATTGGAGTCTTCTATAAAGGAGGATTTGAAGTGGGACGGTTCCTGGAGGGCTTATGGAGTTTGAACAGGGTATCTTTAAGATTGGAGAAATCTCTGTATGTATGTCGACAGAAATTACCTTGTAAAGAAGGGAAGATTTATAATGCAAAGAAAAATAACTACTAATTGTTTGAGTGGTGATCCTAAGAAGCCCCATCATGGGTAATAAGAAGGGAGGCAGCATTAGTAGACTCAGATCAGAAGAGACTGTGATGGTGGGAGTAGGAAGGTTTGAGCAAAAAGGAGCATTTAAAATATGAAATGATCTTCTAGGAGTATGGGAGAGTGAAAAGACTATGACAATGGGAAGCTACTGTGTAACACGAGAGTTCACTTAAAGTATGTGGTCATGGATCTGAAGACATGTTTGGTGTGTTTTGTTCTGGGCCAATTCAGCAGCTTGGATGCTGGTGCTGAATAGGTAGAAATTTAACTGGGGTTTTAGAGAAAACTTTGAGAATCCAAGGTCTGGAGAATTAAGGAAATGTGCAAGAGAGTCACAATGACAAAGAACCAAGGGATCTTAACTAGGTAAAGCAGGAGGGCGCCATCAAGGGGATCTGTGAATTGAAATCTTGGTTGTGTATAGTTAAAAAATCATTGGCATCAAAGCACTGGAAGAGGGAGGAGATGTGAAGATAAGATAGGGAGTAAGATCAGATGTAATGGTTAGATAGTGGGGTACTCAAAATTGTGGGTATGAGGTGTGAACCACTATTGGTATGACCTTAGGAACACTCTCACTTATGAAAAGAGACATGTCATCATACAATGTCATCAGGAGAACACAACACCAATAACTGCACAAGGATTCATATTTTCAGTGCTGGTAGCAATTGAGAAACCCATTACTAGGAAACAGTACATTATGTAGACAATTTAGACAGAAATCTAAGTAGATGCAATCACATCATGAGGAGAGATTGTAATTGAATAGATGGTACATACAGAGAACACAAGAGTGAGAAGATTTGGAGCACTTTTAGGGAGAGTATACCATCAGCTAATATTTTTAAAGATCACTTCTTTTCAGGGAACTAACAAATCTTCATAAGGTTATACATTTCTATTTTTAGTAACAGATGGATAAGGGGACTAATTATTTGCTGATCACTTATTTCTAGTCAATAAAATATGTAGGAAATACATGCATTAAAGACACAGTATGCGACTTAGATAAATGGAAATCAAGGTAGACTGTGCAGAACTCTGACGTAAGTGCTGAGTACTTGATGTGCTGAGAAAGGAGTGAAGTCTTGAGACTGATGGGATGTGGCTGCATCCAGATGAGCCCTCCTCTTGAGGTGAACGATAAGTACTTACAAAACTGACGAAGATAAAGTTAGCATTTCAAGTATGTTCAGGAAAAGCAGATTATTTCAGAAACAATGATGGGGCCACTGTTAACTATTTGGGGGAAAAAATAAAAGCAGTAAAACAGCATTCCTACCATACTCAACAGAGTTAATTCCTGATTTATTGAAGATTTAGGAATTAAAAAAAAACAAAACATAAAATCACCAAAGAAAATAGCTATAAGTTTGAAGTGAATGACTTCTTTAAAGAATGACTACAAAACCCAGCATCCTGTAATTAAATGTGTGCATGTGCACACACACACCACATTTTCAATTTATGACAAATAACTTGTGTCCCTAATATACAAAGAGTTCTTTATTTCAATAAGGAAAGAGCAAGCAGCCAGAGAAATAGAAAATGATCATAAACAGCATTTTATCAAGAAGAAACATAAAGAAATTAAATGTATAAATTATTTACAAAATCATTGATAAAACAACGAACTATTTTTCGCCTACTAAATGTGGCAAAGTTTATAAGCTTTAACATGTATGTGTTGGCAGGAGTATGGGGGAAAACTATCATAATATGTATAGAGGAGTTTAAGTTTGTAACGTCTTTTTGGCAATATCCGTCAAAATTTTTAAATTCCAGTAATTTAATTCCATTGTTCTATATCTGGGAATTCATTATAAGTTTAAGATTTTGTCCTCCAAAGATGACATAAGGGCATAAACAACTGTCTTTTCTTCCTCCTATCGCAACATAAGTTAAAACTATTGTAAGTTAAAACTATTCTTCAAAATGGCTATAATTAAGAAAGACTGACATGACAGCCTTAAAATCCTTGAAGACTAATTAGCCCCACCACTCTTTCCTATACTGTTTTAACTCAATCACCACCAGAAATCAGTGTCTCATGTCTCTCACTATTTTAGCTCTTGACATCTTCTAGTTGGACCTAGTCTCCCATTCCACCCTGAACCCAGAGTCTTCTGGAACTCAGTTATCATCAGCAAAATCCTTTGTCCTCTGCTCTTTTCAAGGCCCACCCTTCATTCCCATCATTGGTCTCAACCCATCTTAAGGACATTCCCTTCCTCCCTCTTTGAACACTTGTTAATCTCTGCATTCAGGATCCCATATGTAGCGGCAGGATGGCGGGGTGGCACAAGAGGCAGGGTTCTGGATGGTTCTGGGCAGACGGGTCAGGGAAGGAGAGTCTTGGAGCCCTTGGTGGCTTTTCATACTTTATTTAGTAGAGGTGGCCAGGTACATGGCAGGCAGGGGTGCTGGGGGGCTGGGAGACTGGCAGCCCTCCCAGCCCCCAGCGCGTCTCACCCTCTCGGCTGCTTCTTCTCTGCTGTTGCTGCCGCCGCTCCTCAGTTCTGTCTGTTGGTGCTCGCAGTTCTCACAGTTCTGGCGTCTTCATGACGCCGCCCATTTATGCCCATGTCCAACTCAGGTGCGCCCACTTGCGCATGCCCACCCCGGAATGCTCGCAGCACCACAGGTGTCCATCATCACAGTGGTGGGAGGGTGGAAAGACCTGATCAACATTTACCCTACACCATAGCACAATGACATGTGTTAATATCTTTTTTTTAAATCTCCATCTTACTCTCTATCACTGCTCCTTCTGTCTGTTCTCCGTTAGAGTAAAACTAGATAGAATTGTTTTGTGCTTGCTTCCTTACTTCCTCACCTTCCATTCTTGTACGCATTTTTACTGAAGTATAAAAACCTATTGGAAGGTGCACAAATAGGTAAACAACTCAATGAATTATCACAAAGTGAACACAACACCTACCAACACCTGATCAAGAAAGCAAACATTGCCTGGATCCCAGACACCTGTTCCCTCTTCTAATTGTTACCACTCTCCTCCCCTCAATAACTACTGACATTACTTTTAACACAACATATTTTTTGAAAAATTGTTTTGGAACAATACTGTAATTCTTTGTTCATCTTTTCTTTTGCCCAACATATTTTTAAGATTATTCAAGTTATATGTGGCAGGATTAGGTCACAGAGAGTCTAATAGGTCAATGTAAGGATTCGTTCTAAGTGAAATGAAGCCCTTGTAAGATTTTAACAGAGGAGTTAAACTCATGACTTTAACTTTTGCATTAAAATTTTCTCTTGATTTCTACCTTAAGAATAGACTGTGTACCGGAAGTTGAGGATGATGAGCACCAAAGCAGAGAAGCTGGTAAGGAAGCTCTTGCAATAATTCAGTCACACTGTTAAATTCTCCAGCTTTAAAAAGAAAAGGCATTTTAGGTCAGTCCCTCAGTGGAGCTAAATCACAGCAATAATAAACCAAGCTCACTGTTGGACCTGTGTTAATTAGGCCAGCTATCACAACTTAAGCCCCCAAAATAATTAACACCTTCAGAACAAAAATAGCCTTTGGAAGCAACGGTAACTTTAAAATTAAAATAGGATCATTTATGGCCGAGAAGAAATAGAAATTTCCACATTTTGAAATTTTGGATTTTAAAGGTAATATTTTTTCCTATCCATTTAATTCAGTTATCCTATGTCTAGGTTTTTACCTAAATATTATGAAAACACTAATTTGAAGAGATACATGCACCCCTATGCTTATTGCTGTATTATTTACAATAGCCAAGAGATGCAAATAACCTCAGTACCCATAGACTGGATAAAGATTTGGTATATATGCTCATTGGAATACTACTCAACTGTTAAAAAAAAGATGAAATCCTGCCACTTGCAATAACATGGGTGGTTCAAGAGGGTATATGCTATCTTGAAGAGATGCCTGAAGTCCATGTTCATTGCAGCATTATTCATAATAGTCATGTGTGGAAAGAATGTGTCTGCTGAAAGATGAATGGACAAAGAAAAGCATATGCACACACACACACACACATACAGAGGAATATTATTCACTCTTTAAAAGGAAGGAAATCCTGCCTTTTGCTACAATATGGATGAACCTGGAGGACATTACCCTATAAGAAATAAGCCAGGTAGGAAAGACAAGTATTGCTTAGTATCACGTATAAATTGAATCTAAAAAACAAAAATAATCAAACTCATACAAGAGAAGAAAAATATATGTCAGGGACTAGAGGGATGTAGGAAGTGAAGAGTCTTATCAACTTTTAGCTAAAAGATGAGTAAGGTCAGATGAGCTGATGTATAGCTTGGTCACTATAGTTGATAACACTATTGTATAATTGAAATTTTCTAAGAAAGTAGAACTTAAATTACCTCACCAAGAAGTACACACACACACACACACATACACACACACATATATAAAATAAGTAGACCTGGAGTTCTGACAAGTAATACCAGGCCACTGCTTTATCTAAGTAGTAATCTAGTCATTTGTTTGGAACAGTGGCACCAATGGATTTTTTTGTTTTAAGGAAACCTGGGTGTTTCATGTAATAGCAATAGCAAAAGATTATGGCTATAGCAAAAATAATTTGATATATATATATCTCATTTATCTGGTAAAGGTCTGTTGCAATTGTATTTGGGCATCCTGTTGTGCTTATTTTGTTTTCTGCTTCAATCTAGCACCTTTAAAGAAATGTTCCACATTGAAGCAGGATTCTTCAACAGGGTTTAATTTTTTTGTCTCAAATCCCTCTCTCTATTTCTCTCTTAATTCCACTTCTACAGATGTTACCCCAATATGTTCTTGACAAGGTAACAAAATTATGCAATTTGCTGCCCTTACAACAACCACTCAGAATGTTATTTTCTCTGCCAAGCTTCTGAAGACAATTCCTTTGCCTCTTATCTTTTAACCAAAAAGATTCAGATGTGAGTCTACAACCAGTTTGAACCTGAAGCCAGTAATGCAAAAGTTTTGGAGTCAAACACACAAATTGAATTTCATCTTCCATCACTTAGCTGTGGATGACTATGAACTCCCTATTTACAATGGCTGCCTGACCTATAAGCTTTGATTTCCTCATCTGTGAACATAAGGAGTTAATAGAACCTGCCCTTCAGGGTATGGGAAAACTGAATGAGAGAATGGGTCTGGCACATGGTAACCCTCCATTATATTTAACTGCCGTTATTATTACATATGTTGTTGTTCTTTCCATCTGAGATCAGTGGGCTAAATGAGATTTGTGCCAATAGATTCCTCCCTGCAAATCCTAGTTGGTAAACAGCTGTCTCTGCTTTCTCTCAGTCTGTTTTGTTCGACTTCCTGCTTGCTCAAGGTACCAATCAATAACTTTCATGATAGCTACTGTTGCTGGATGTATGATGAGGCAGGGGAGGGAGGTTCTAAGAGCAAGTTGATAACTGAAAAAGTAACTGTAGGTTTATAAACCCAGTACCTTGTGGAGGTAGGAAATGTTACTATTAAACTGGCCTTTGTCTCCTTACACTTGGAGTCTGTAATAAAATTGTAAGCTTTGCAAAGACGGGGTGGGTGTCCTCTATTTCTGAGTCCTTCCACAGTGGTGTCTGCAAGCAGCTAAATCAGCAGCCCTGTTGTGTCTTTGCCAATTCATACAATGGATGCCATTCACATGATCCTTCACTCACATGAGGGTACTCAAGATTCAGTGACATTCCCAAGTAGGAGCAAGCAGAAATCCCACCTTGTCTTCTCTCTGACATAAAGGAGGATAGCAATAATATAGGAACACATTTTAGCTTGCCCCAATTCACTTTAAAAAAATAAATAAATTGCAAGCCTATCCTTACTATTAGTAATAAGCTATTTTAACATCTCCCACTGACCACCTTCATCACTTTAACAAGCAAAATTCTTGATGTGATGTGATGAGACAGAATCTCAGAGAGTTAAGAGGAGATAGAGGAGAGTATGTTTCCCAGCATGTGTAATGGGACTTTTCTTTTTAACTTGACACACCTGCAGAACCAGAAATTTTCTTTCCCAAATGACTTAAAGGTCATTTCCTTTCTCTTTAGCAGATCAGACTTTGCATAGAAAATAAGAATTAATTGCTCAGGTGAGAACAATGATCTCAATGACATCCACACTGGAAAAAAATAATCCGAATGCATAACACCAAATTCTGAAAAGAATCTTGGTAAATTTTTCCTACATCATGTGAATATGAAGAAGATGAAGAATAATTATGAATGGGGGTAAAACTTAAAGGAGAATTATTATATATATAGTGAAAGAGAAGATGGTCCTGGTTGTTGGGAGGTAATTAACCTACTCTATGAAAAGACAGTGGGTTCAAGAGATGTTTATGGGTTAAAGAAAACAAAAGCCGAGCTTCTGGGTATCTTTCCTCTCCTTCCCTCCTAGTTAACTACAAATCCACTTCTTACCATGCCAGAAAACCCTGTACTTTGACTCCTCTCTTTCTTAAATACCCCCTCTGATTGATGAGCAAATCCTGTTTGCTCATGTTTCCGAATGTTAGCAAAACCTGACTACTTCATCCCAACTTCTTGTATCCATTCTGGTAATATCCCCAGTATCTCCTACCTGGATTATTGAGACAGCCTCAGAACTAGTCTCCCTGCTTCCAACCTCACCTCTCTAAATTTCTTACTTATACTTCACATAGTAGTCAAAGTGATCTTTACAAAATTTGAATTAGATGTCATTCATTCAGTGAAAACCAAAGATTTTCCCAGACTCTAAGTGCAATCCTTGATCCTTGGGCCCCCTCAAACATCATCTCTGACAACTCTACTTCCTTCCCCTTTTTACAATCCCAGTGGTCACTTTGTGTTCCTTACTAACTTACCTTGGTTATTATCTCAGGGCCTATGCATTTGCAGTTTCTACTCAAAGGGTTTCATTATCAAAGAGACCTCACCTTGACACGTTCACTGCTTCAGCAATCAATGTCTGTTAGTAAACTGGGATTGTTAAATGACAGTTTCTAGAAGGTTTAACTAAGTACCTAAGATAGAAAATTTTTGTCTCAGAGGTAAGGTCAACGTTTTTTTCCTTATTCTCATCACATGGTTGTTTTGTTTTTTTGTTTGTTTTTCATTATAAACTTCTTCATTTGTTTTAAGAAATGGTAAGTTGGAGAATTTCAGAAGTTAAATACATTTTTTGATATGGAATTAAAATGGGTATATATTCTTGTAACTATTGTTTTCACACTGGCACTGATTGTGTTCTATTCTTAGGTATTTCCAGAGACCCTTAGTTACAGAATACTACCTGCAGAAGCAGAAAATGGAACCAATTATATTGATGGGGAAGAAAATAGAAAATTAATGGAGCTAATGACTTGGAGTCGAAGATATTCATGAAACTCCCTCCCACCCCCTCTTCTTTAAAACATAGGTAGGTGTAATATTATGTGGAGTCAGGAAAGTCATAACTCATTTTGACAATTTAAACCTCCAAACCTAATTATTTATGAGATCATGGGTATTTTGTATTCACCTAATTCAACAACATGGTGAAAATTATGCTCAGATGTGAGTTCCTGCATGAAAATATGCATCCTTTATTGTGTTCACACAGACCTTTTGCATCTCAGAGGGAGATGAGCAGCTGTTGAGGTGCCTGATGAGGCCAGTTCTGAGTGAGAATAAGCCCTGAAAAGGCCCTGGTGAGGTTAAAGAGAGGACACAGAGGCAATTTCCATTTGGGGAACCTGGGGAAAGTGCAGTGTGTGGTTGTTCCAGAGCCTCCCCCCTGGCCAGGCTGTTGATCCCTCACCAATTTCCCAGCTATGCTCCATGCTCAGGGCTGGAGGGGAATGATGGGTGTGTGCTGCCATCACTGGCTTTTCCGATTGATTACAAGGAAAATCATTTCTTGTATACATAACAGACTTGTAAAGTATTTTGAGGAAACAGTTGAGCAAATGAAACTAACTTAAGTTTTTCCTAAATGCTTTTGCTGATGAGCCAAAAGGCTTCAGAGTTAGGTATGTTTGTCAGAGTTGTTCATGGCACTCCCTTGCAAGTGGTGGCCCTGCATCAGAATGGGACCTTAAGAGCTATTGTCATGGACATAACTTCTATGTCCACAAGTGACCCTCCTGAGGAAAATGAGGATTTTAAACAGGAAATATTTGCTTCTGGAATAGAAACCCATATTTTGTTTATGCATTTTCTTAGTCAGTGTTAGGTTGCTGGGGTTGGCTGTTCTGAAAGCTGGAATAACTGGTTTCTGCTGTATGTGGCTTCTCTTGTCTTCAGCTTGTTCTCATTGCAGTTCAGAAAGCAAGAAAACAAGTGAGAGTGTGCTTATTCTCAAGACCTTGCTTCCCAAGTGATGTAATGCATTTTCTGCTACATTCTGTTGGTAAAAGGCAATAGAATGGAAGGTCACCTTCCATAAAAGGACAGAGGAAATACACTCCTCATTCTGATGAGAGCACCTGCACAAAGAAATGATGGATCATAGACAAATTTGCAATCCACCATTGTATGATACAACTGCTGTTTCTCTCTAAATAAGGAATAGTATTTTTCATTCTCATGTGCAATATGCAAGCGTTTCTGCTCACTTTTATTCTTGCCTAGTTAATAAATAAAATAACTGGTATATTATTATTTAATTTTCATTTTCGTATTGCTAATGAAGGTAAGCATATATTTCTTAAGGTACCCATTGATGTATATAAAAATGTTGATTTTTTTAATGCAGTAAAATATGCCAATCTTTTAATAGTTGTGCTATTTTTTTTTTTACCTACATCACCATCAGTTTTAAAATCTTTAGTTATTACCCTCTTTTTCTAAAAGTAATTTTGAAACTTTCCTTTTATATTTAGTTTTTGGGGAATGTTTCTCTGTGTGGATTTGTTTTTGTTTTAAAGAATGGAGCTTTCCTTATTGATTGTTGGTGCCATTTATATCACAAACTAAGAAACCATATATGAATGTAACTAATTTTAGTCTTTCTAAAAGTTTCATTTGCTTGTGTATTTGTTTTGATACTCAAAATTTGCTGTTTTCAAGGGCCTGACTTCACAGATCCACAAAGAGCTCATATAACTCAACAAAAATAAAACAAACAACCCAATCAAAAAGTGGGCAAAAGAACAAACTAGGCACTTCTCCAAGGAAGACATACAGATGGCCAACAGGCACAAGAAAGAAATGCTAATCATCATTTATCATCAAGGAAATACAAATAAAAACAACAATGAGATAATGCATAATACCTGTAAGAATGGGCATATTGAAAAACAAAAAAACAAGTGCTGGTGAGGGTGTAGAGAAAAAGAAACCATCTTAAACTGTTCATGGGAATGTAGACTGGTCCAGCCCCAATGGAAAATAATGTGGAGATTCTTCAAAAGACTAAAAATGTATCTGCCTTATGATCTCGCAATTCAAATTCTAGGTATCTACCCAAAAAACAGAAAGCACTAATTTGAAAGAAAAACTATACTCCTGTGTTAATGCAGCACTGTTTGCAATTACCAAGATATGGAACCACAACCTACATGCCCCAAAACAGATGAGTGGATCATGAAGATCTGGTATAAAGACACAATGGACTATTACTCAGCAATCAAAAAAAGATAAATTCATACCATTTGCAGCAACATGGATAAAACTAGAAGGGATTAGGCTAAGTGAAATAAGTCAGAGGAGAAGGATAAATAGTGGATTGTATCACATAAATATGGAATATAAAGAAATCAAACAAAGGGTCAAACAAAAACAAATTATAAAACTAGTCCTTGAAAACTGACCATAGATCTGAGGCATCAAACAAGAGAGAGGAGAAGGGAAGAGAAAGGAAGGAGTAAGAATGGGCGTGGGACTTTGGTGGAAGACTATGGGTACTCTGGCCGGTGATGGGAGAACTATGATCAGCAGATTTAAGGGGAAAAATCCTATTTTGACAAAATATTAAAAAAGATATAAAACAATGCTACTTCATTAATAAAAAATTGCTGTTTTGATATCTTTGAATATGGAATAGATTCTAATGAGCAAGTATACTTCCTATTATTTGCAAAGTAACTTAGTTTCTTGAATCTATACTAAGCTAAATGAATTTTGTGTAGACCAACATTTTAAAATATATATGCTATATCTTAGATTTCCCTGCTCTGAAATACAGTAGGGCACACATCTAGCAAATGGCTATTTTTATGGGCAATAAAGCTCACCCCTACTAAATTCATGCTTATTCCTTGTCAAGATGCCCCATAGAAATGGGCTGGACTTATATTCTCCTTTGATATCTCTCATCCTGGTAGAACTATTTCTATGTTCTTCGATGTTCTTATTTGCTGAATAATCCTATTAAAACATAACCTTAAAAACTATTGGACTATTTCATTCAAAGATAGGTATATAGGTACAATGATGTCTAATTAGAGCTGTAGTACTTTTTGATTTCATATATAATGCTTTATCTCAGATGTCTCAGAATTTAGGCTCTTCAGGTATTTATTCAGAAAATATTTACTTAGGTTCCATTACAAGACTGTTAATACTTGTTCTCTAGTACTTTGAAAAAGAAAAGTCCTTCAAATAACTCAAAGTTGTTTTATAAAACAAGTCTTAGAAAATCAGTCGTGATGTTTTCTACATTTGGATTATCTTTTGTTTTTAGATTAAGCATTCCTTGTGCATTTTCAAGATACTCTTTATCATTTTTGTGTGAACTTTGAAAAAGATTCAGTTGGCTATAGATAATGTAGGGCAGCTTAGAAAGTCCTTAACTCTATCTTCCCTGAAAAAACTTAATCTATTCAAGTTGATTTTGTTATCTTGATAAGTATTCAATGAGAATTTACCATGAATTCTGGTACCAATCTGAGGAAGAGGAAGTACGGTGAGGTTAAAACTTTTTTAGTATAATTATGTCCTTCAAAGAGCAATTGCAGTCCTGTTGGGGAATCAAAATAGAAACTCAGAAAGCCTCAAGTAAGACAAAATAAAAACTTGAGACGCTAGATATTTCAGAAGGAATCATAAGAGGATGCATTTAGTTAAAAGGATCTTGGGAGGAAATATGACAGGATGATGGACTTTGGAGTCAAGCAAATTTTGCTTCAAAACTGTTATAAATCCTAGTTCTGTTATCACTAAGTAAACAAGTAATTTGGGACAAGTGATTTAGCCTTTAGTTGATTTATAATGTAATCTGGGCTACTACCTACTTCACAGGTTATTACAAATAAAGAATAGGATAATATATGAGAACCACAAGTCTGACATACCAGCAATGTCAATATGTAAAAGCTAGTTTTATAGTTAAAACAGAGGAAATAATTTACACTCACCAGAAACATTGCAAATAATAATAATAAGTCATTGTGAACCTACATGTGCCAGGCTTTCTGTGAAGTACATTTCAGGTATTTTCTCATGAAATGCTTACAAATTTAAGAGAAGTATTATGGCTTTCATTTTACAAAAGAGAAAAACCAAGATTCGTTAAAGTTTCTTAAGTTTTCCAAAGTTTCACAACTAGTAAATCTAGTGTTTGAACAGGTTTTATGTCAGGCTGATCAGGTTTAATCCTTATTTAAAAAAGGATAATCAGATTCTTATCTGAAATTTGAATACTGCTGCTGATCACTGATCTGTACATACTTAATGCATTTTTGGACTCAGTTTACCTCTCAGTTTGAACATTATGCAATAGAACCAACCTTATTTCATAAAGTTAACTTTATAATGTACTCTAGTTTTTTCTTGGACTGGAGATTGAGGCATAACCTAGTAACCCAATGCCATTGTTGACCTCAGCTCACTGGTTAGGAATCTAGGAATAAAACCACATTATGTTAACACCTTCTCTGGAGGCCTCTTCATGATCAGTGCTCCTTTGTACCTGCTAGGGAGAACACCTGTCCAACCAGCCACAGGGAGGAAGTTGGGACTGAGTGTGATATACCTTGTGAGTCAAACCAAGAATGTGATAATAAAAACAAGAAAAGCAAAACATCAGTACCTCACATTCTAGCAACATTGAAGAAACCGTACTTTACAAACTCCAAAAGATTAAAAACCCGGTCCAAAAAATGCTTACAAAGCTACTGTAAGAAAAAATTTAATATTAACATTAAATATTTCAGTTCCTGAGAATTCTTCCCCAAAGCCAAAAACAGAAAACTGTAACACAACACTCCCAACTTAACCCTCCTCTAACAAGCATTCTGAAATATTAAACAAATCTGTAAGAGATTGGTCTCCAGGGAAAGGGAGGGCTCCAGGTTCCCTGCCCCACCCAAAGAAAGGTGGAGCTAAGCCAGGAGGAGTTGAAGCTGGAGAGGAGACTGGAAGAAGACAGAGGAGGGATGGAGAGCAAGGAGGAGATCTAGAAAAGGCACATGTTGCAGACTTTAAGAAGCTTTGCTTGCTTCTCAGCCTTGGGCTCCTATCAAGGACTTGGGGACAAGGAAGAAGACAATTGAAACAGGTGTGGGTGAGAGATCCTTGGGGAGGTTTTAACAATGGCAACATTTAATCTTGATTTTAATTAAAATAAATGTTTAATTTTGCTCTTTTCCTTCCAGGCTTTTCTGGCCTATTCTGACTCTTTCCTATGTCCTCACCAAAAGGTGACTTAGACTTGTGGCAAGCTTTCGGGCCTCAGTACCCCAGCTTTGGGCCAAACCTATTTGGCTAGGCATTTACCCACGAGGGGATGGGTAACTTTGAGAGCTTGACTTGAAAACTCTATTATCTATTCTTTCCCTTCTCTCCTCTTCATTGCACACTAATTGTATTAAAGTTCCTTTCCATTATGCACTAGATTATGTTTTGTCTTAATGCAGAGAATGGTGAAATCTATTTAGAGCAAGCAGGTTTGTGGATCCTGGGGGGCCTCTTTCCCTGCCAAGTAACAGTTCCACAATAAAAAATTATAAAATTAATACTAAAAATGGACAAAACAAGCAACAGGAAAATTCAATTAAAAGTGATTAAGCGGGCCTCCCTGGTGGCGCAGTGGGTTAAGCAATTCACTAAGAAGCAAACCACAGCCACTTCAGCATGAGTTCAATCCCTGCCCCCGGCCAGGGAGGGGACCTACATGGTGCAGCAGACCTCTCCTGCCTTGCCTGCTGCTGCCCTCAGCAGTGTGCTTCAGTCAGTTTGTCTTTTCTGCTCCCCACTCTGTCTGGTGAATCCTCTCACTGCCCTGGACTCTGGCCTGTATCCCAGCTCTTGTATGCATAAATAAATAAAATCTTTAAAAAAAAGGTGATTAAGCACAGAAAGAAATTCAAGAATGAATTATTAGCAGTCAAAAGACCAAAAAAGTTAAATGCAAATCTAGTACTGGACATTTAAGCAGGAAAACAATTAAATGAAAATGAGACAAAAAAAATTTTTTTTAAATGTTAGAGGAAAAAGTATAAATGGAACAACATGCAAGATTTTCTAAAACATATTTAATAGTGTCCCTAAAATAGAAAAGCAAAATAATGAAGCAGAACTAATATTTAAAACTACAACACAAAAAAATCTTCCTGCAAATCAGAGAAAACCTAAGTTTACTCAATGAAACGGCTGACCAAGCACCTGGAATTTGACTTGGAAAGATGAACTCTGACCCTCACCCTAGTAAAACAATGAAACATTCCCAAGGCCTTTGGGCAAGAAGATCACATTATGCATAAAAGTAAAAAACCTAGATTACATCAGATTCATCAAGAGCAACATGCAAGGGAAAGAAATAATGGAATAACACTTTTAAGAAACTCAGGGAAATAAAGTGTGAATAAAGAATGTTTTGAATCCTGCTAAGATGTTCTTCAAATATCAAGATTCTTAAACAAAAAAAACTTTTGAAACAGTCAACAACCTAAAGTTTTGGAGAAACAGTATGTCCTGAATGAATTCTTCCCACTGATGCTCTGTGGACCTCCATGCCAAAGACACCCCAGGAGGACAAGACTGTATCTCCCATCATGCTATGGATTTGCGATGACACTTGACTTCTTAAAGGTGGGTGCTGGGAACTAAGGGTGTTAAGGGTGGAGTTATAGCATGCTTGGTATAAAACAGAACACATCTGTGCCTGCAAGAAACTGCATTTTGCCTGCCTTTAGATTGTACCGGTGTCCCAGTTCAGGCGGTGTTACTGGTAGGTTGTATTGAGCAATTAATTTTTCTATATATTTCTCTCATTCTCTGCACACCCCTCTTTTCATTTCCCATGTAAACAAACCTTTTATTAATCTTTGTATGTGTGCCTGCCCTTGGATTTTGTTCTGAGGTTTTTTTTAAATGTGAGGGTGAGGACTCAAACCCAGGCCGTCCTGTTTCGCATTGGGGTTTCTAAAGAACCTAAGAATGAGTTTATTCAATCAATAGATAACTGGTAAAACTTAATGAAAGGTGGTGAGAGTTTAATATATTTAAATGCAATGCTACTATTACAACAAAGATGGAGACACTGGGAAAAGTACAGTATGTAAAGGCAATATGATCTGACAAAGTAGAGAATGCAGCTAAAAATGAGAAAAGAATATGATCACTGATTCTTTTCTGTTTTTATATTTTTTCTCTTCTTTCTTCATGATTATTTTTAGTTATGTTTTTGAGATAGTATTAACAGTTGTTCACAAACCTATATATGTTTTAGGGATAAGTGTTCACAATTCTACCAGTGTATGTTATCATACCACACCCACCGCCAAAGCACCACTAATTCTCCACCATCATCAATTGGGCCCCCTCACTGCTTTTATAAACCTCAGCTCTGCAGTCAGATTCAAGAGTTTATTTTGTCCATTGCTTTGCTTTGTTTTGATCTCACATATGAGTAAAATCACTCAGTGATTGTTTTTCTCCTGACTTACTTTACTTAGCATAACCTCCTTCATTTCCATCCTTATCATAATGGCATTTCACCTTCTTTTCATAGCTGAATAGCTACTCCATAGTTTATATACACCATGTCTTCTTTATCCATTCATCTATCGTAGGCCACTTAGGTTGTTTCCATAACCTGGCTACTGTAAATAGTGCTGTAGTGAATATAGACATCCATATAACCCTTCAAATTAGCATTTTTATATTATTTGGGTAGATACCAGGAGAGGGATAACTGGCTTACATGGTAGGTTTATTTTAATATTTTGATAATTCACCATACTGTTTTCCATAGTGACTGAACCCATCTACATTCCCACCAATAATGTATGAGGATTTCTTTTTCTCAACATCATCACTAACATCTTTTTCTTTTTTAAATCTGTTTCTGTTTCTCTATTGAATAGGAGTACAATTGCTGAGTCATGTATGATAGCTGTATGTTTACTTTTTATCTTTAATTTTTTGAGTTAACATTGGTTCATAACACACGCACACACATATATAATTTAGGAATACAGGGTCACACTTCTCCAGATGTATGTCACCATGCCACACCCACCACCAAGGTACCCATAGTCATTGGCCCCATCTCCCACTGACCTTATTGGCATGAGCCATTCTCGCAGGTGTGAGGATATATATCACATTGTGCTTTTGATTGCATTTTCCTGATTGCAGCTTATCATTTTCTCACGTGCCTGTTGGTCATCTGTGTGTCTTCTTTGGAGAAGAGTCTATTTAATTCTCCTGCACAATTTTTTATTTGGTGGTTTTCTTTTTGTTGAGTTATATGAGTTCTTTGTAGATTTTGGATACTAACTCCCTGTTGGATGTGTGCTGTGCAAATGTTTTCTCCCATTGAATAGAGTAGGGTGTCTTTTTGTTTAATGACAATTACTTTTGCTGTGCAGAAGCTTGATTTGATGTAGTCCCATTTGTGTACCTTTGTCTTTGTCTCCCTTGCTGTTGGTCAAGTGCCAAAGACACCACTGAAGCCAGATCATTGGTTTTCTTTTAATAATTGGTGACTGTGGAGAGATATTTTAAACTGACAGAATAGTAAAGGGAAAAAATGGCACTAAAATTATTCAAATATAAAACAACCACTAGAACAAAAATATATTGTTTCTTAAACATAGTACAAATGTTTAAAAGAACTAAGGAAAACACATCAAAAAATGAAACAAGAAAACAATTTTCAAGTTGACTTCTAATTGGAAACCCAACTCTCTGCTATCTGTAAGGAACATAGTTAAAGCACCTTTATTTCAGGTGAGATTGCGTGACACTGGGCTGTGTAGACTCCTTCATGGTGCCCACCCCCTATAGAAGGCTCAGACAAGTGTGCTTTGCTTTCAGGTTCCCAAATGTATTGAAAGTTGTTGACAAATTATTTTGTGGAATTTCTTGCTGCATATACTAGTAAGATTTAACTTGTTTGTTTTATCCCACAGAGTCTTTATTATATAGTCCTGTGGGAGAAATCCCTGCCTTGCTTTTATTTTAAGAACAATTTTATAAGTTTTAAGTAATGTGTTAGATTTTATCTTAAAGTCAAGCAGGACTCCTGAAAGCTTACAGCAAATTGTATCTCAACTGGAAACAATTGGATATGTCATTATTTTGTTGTTTTAGTCTCATCCTACTTTGTTTTACACTCTCATCTGTACTTTTGTTGCATGATTTTCAGCTCTAGTTTTTGTAATCTTATCACGTTTTATCTTTTTAAACTGCCTTAAATCCTTCATGGAAGGAATGCGAACAAACAACAAACAAATGAAATATTTTAAATGCACTTTACTGTTGTAAATGTTAAAAAGAACAGGTTGCCTTGGAAGGAAATAAAAGATTTTCTCTCTTAAGAAGGCAAGTGCCTTCTCAACCCCCTCATCTGGGCAAATTGAGTAGGTGGTGGTTCAGGTTTCTGGGAAACTGACTCTTAACCATTGTTTCTTGAACTACCTCCATCAGTACTTTTTGCTTAAGTAAACACTTGCTTCATCCTCCTTGTTGACATTTAAGGGTGGAAGACTTACATAATGTGGGACCAGTGTCTCTACACTCTCATGTTTGTTTCTTATTTTGGGGAAATATCTTAAGATTCTTAATATGACTTTTTCTTAAAGGACTTCTCTTAAACAAGCTTGAAAAAATTGTAGTGTTAGCACCCACTGAGTTTCACTCTTGTGCTTTTTCTTCTCAAGTTTTATAAATTGAGTCCAATGCCAAATAGTATCTATATTTGTAATGTTCCTTTCCACTATTTCTCCTGCCCCTTCTTCATCACTGATCATCATGTTGCTCAAACAAAGATTCTTATGGCTAAAGAATGCATCACTGACAAGCAAAGAGGGAGGGCAGGGGGAAGAGAAAGAGGAGTGGGGGGAGCAGAGATATAAAAGTGTAACAGGGTGGTCCCCAGAAAAAGGGGAAGTTCCAGGATCCCAGTTCCACCCTAAGTAAGGTGGAGCTGAGCAGGGATAAGAATATGCTGGAAAGAGGAGATGGGAGCACAGAAGGAAGCAGGATGGAGAGCAGCAAGCAGGCGTGGAGGAGGCATGGGAACAGAGGGACATGTGAAGAAACTGCGTTTGTTTTTTGGTCTTGGACTGGTTGGAACAGATGGGGGTGAGAGACCTGTGGGAGCTTAATAGTGGCAGCTTTCATCTTGATTTTGATTTTGCTCTTTTCCTCCCGGATTTGTCTGACTCTTTCTGACCCTTTTAATGGGTCTCCACTGAAAGGTCCTTTAGACGTGTGGCAGGCTTTTGGGCCTTGCTTTGGGCCAATCCTATTTGGCTGGACTTTTACCCTCAAGGAGATGGGTAACTTTGGATGTTAAACTTAGTAACTATGTTTTTTGTCCTTTCTGTATTGTTCCCTAATTGTATTAAAGTTCCTTTCCATTAAATGCCTTAAATGTTTGTCTTGATGTGGCGGATGACAGAACCCATTTAGAGAGAGCAGGTTTGGGGGTCCTGGGGTGCCCCTCTCCCTGCCCTGTAACAAAAGGACACACGGTAAGTACTTCCGAGATATGAGGACAGACATGTAACAAGAGAAAATATAGGGAGCAATACTTTAGTAACCACTTACTATGTAACAGCTACAACCTCTGATGATAAGTGCTGAGAACAGCAGTAGAGTTTTTGACTTCATAGAGATTGGCAGAGAAGACAGCAGGCAGGTATGCAAGGAAGCAAGTAATGGTATAGTGGATACTGTGATGGGGTAGAGCAAGTGGTACAGTAGACATCCCAGAAGACACCTAGCTTCGACTCGGGTCAGAAAGTCTTACGGGTGTCCAGAATGAGAACTCAAGAGTGAGAAAGCAGAAAAAAAAAAAAAAAGAGAGAGAGAGAGAAGGAAGAAATGATCAGAGGGATAGAGGAAGGGAAGTGGGTGGGAGGAAAGAAAATAAACTAGAAAAGCTAAGAGAATGAGGAGAAAATTTTAGGTAAGAAAACAATGAATGTTAAGAGAAAATTTGGCATCCTTAGGAACTAAACATATGTTATTTAGGCTATAAAATAGAGCTCAACATGGTGGTCTTGATAGAGATCAAGATATGGATAGGGTAAGAGAGAAGTCAGAGTTTTCCACAAAGTATTTGTGGTAAAGAACCAGTTTCTACATTTTTCTCAGTCTGTTGCCTACCTACACTTGTTTCTAAAGGAATGGCTGGTCACGTGTTTACACATCAAGACAGTGGGGTCATTATAGCGATTCCTAACTGCTTAATCTGTTTCTGACCCAACCTTGTTGGGGACCAGTTGACTGACTCACTAGTCAGGGAGGGTGGTTTTATGTCACAGCCTGCATCACAGCCTGAGAGTGAAGTGGCCCCTTCAGTTTAATAAGGGGAGGGAACCCCAGGGCTGCAATGTGCCAATATCTAGTTTCCCTGTTGTGTCTCTTCCCCTTTGGATCATCTTTCCATATCTGGATCAGATATTCTTTCTGTAAGTCCCACCTCCTAACCATTCTTGAGAGATAACCATCGTCCAGATCTCCTCTGGGGCATTAAAAATTGATTTCAATATACCGGCTATTTTATTTTATTTCATTGAAGTAATGTTGGCTTAAATTATTGTTGGTATTGTGGAAGTATAAGGGTCCCTCCACAGGCATATCCACCACAGTACATCCACCACCAGATCACCCAAGAGACCACAATAGCCCGTGGTACTCACCTCACCCTGTTCTTACAGGTCTGCCACTTCTTGCCCCTTCTGGATACTTCAGCTCTGTAGTCAGCTTTCAAGGGTTAGTCTTTAAGCTTGTCTTTGGCTGACCCTTAGATTGTTTTCTCTACATTCCACATATAAGTGACACAGTTCAGTATTTTCCTTCCTCCTGACTTATTTCATTTAGTATTATACCTTCCAGTTCTATCTATATTGTCACAAATGGTCTAAAATTGCCTTGCTTCATCACTCAGTAATATTCCATTGTGTATATATACCACATCATTCTTGATCCACTCATCTGTTTTTTGGTCAGTTTTTCTGGTACATTGCTAGGAATTACTGGGTGGCATGGCAAATCCATTTTTTATGTTTTGAGACATGCCCTACTGCTTTCCGTAAAGACTGGACTGTTTTACATCTCCACCACCAGTGCAGGAATATTTCCTTTCTCCACATTCTTGCCAGCACCTGCTGTTTCTGGTCTTTTGGATATAGGCCATTCTCACAGGTGTGAGGTGGCGTCTCACTGTTGTCTTCATTTGCATTTCTCCGATCACTCTACCAGTCCATTTTTTTTTCCAGTTTTCTTTTAATATCTCTTAATGATGCTTGATAGTTTTCAGTGTATTGTCATATATACCTTTTGTTAGATGTGAAATACTTTGATGTTACTCCAAATGTAATTGTTTCTTAATTTTAGCTTCTGATTTTTTGTTGCTGGTATACAGAAATACAATTTATTTCTATGCATTGATTTTATATCTGACAGTTTTTCTAAACTCATTTGTTAATAGCTTCTTTTTAGATTTCATAAAATATTACACATGATGGTGTTCGTGTCTACAGACCATTTTACATTTTTCTTTCCAGTCTGGCTTGTGTTTCTTTTTCTTTTTCTTTCTTTCTTTTTTTTTTTTTTTGCCGTATTCCAGTTAACCGAATAGCTAGACCAATGTTGAAAAGAAGTTGTGATTGGGATCTTTATCTTGTTCTTGATCTCAGCAGGAAAGCATTGTCTTTCAATACTAATTATGATGCTAGCTGTAAGATTTTTGTGAATGCCCCTTTCCTATCGAGGATGTTGCCATCTATTCCTAGTATAGTGAGGTACATACTCAGCACAGAGTTTCATAAAACTCTTTCCCTGAGTCTATTGAAATAATCATGGTTTCAGTTTTTTCCCTTATTTTTTTTAGTGTCACACTTGGTTATAAAATATCATCTTATCTATATGATATACTAGATTCTATTTTAAAATTTTGTTTAGAATATTTTTATATACATTCATGAGGATTATTGGCCTGAGTGTTCTTTTTGCTAAGTCTTTGTCAGATTTTGGGAAAGAGAAATGCTGGTCTCCATGAAGATTTGGAAAAATATTCTACAGTTTTCTGCAAGTGTTTGTATAGAATCAACATTATTTTTCTTTAATTATTTGATCTAATCACTATGGAGCCATCTAGATCTGGAGTTTCTTTGTGGGAGGGCTTTTAAGGGGCAAATTCCATTCCTTAGATAAGGGGTTGTTTAAATGATCTGTTTTTTCTTGCCAGAACTTTAATAATCTGTGTCTTTCAAAGAATTTGTCCTTTTCTTCTAAGTAATAGGATTTATAGACATAAAGTTGTTAGTAATAGTCCTTTATTATCCTTTTAGTATCTGTAAAATGGTAGTAATGTCAACTTTCACTATGTTGATACAGGCAATTTGTGTCTTTTATTTTTCAAGTTAGTCTCTGTAGAGGTTTATCAATTTTATTGATTTTCCTCAAAAGACTAGTTTTTAGTTTTCTTGATTTTTCTCTAGTGTTTTATGTTTTCTATTTCATTGAGTATAGCTCTGATCTTTGTTATTTCCTCTCTTCTGCTTACTTTGGTTTTATTTTGGGAAGCTAGTTAGAAAGACCAGAGGTTATTAGGTTTTTTGTTTGTATTTTGTTTTTGGTGAAATGACAGTAGATCTCTAATGAGAATTAATTAGTTCCTTGTATGTGATGTTAGGAATAACACTGCAAATAACAAGGCCATTTTCTCCTTTATTAATCGTTGCATTAAGAAGACATGACAGCAAAAAGCAGACATTGCATTTATATAACTTGTTGAGAAGTGGTATAAAGCTGTGCACAAGTTCCCGATTTAGCATTCTGAATCATTAGACTTTATCAATGCAATGAATCATATACTTTGAACAATAGTCAACATTAGTGGGAAAAAAATAAACAACTTGATTTCTGGGATTTGGTAATATTTCTTTAAACTATAACAGCAGTGTAGGATGACTCCTGTTGACATATTTACTTACATTATTTCTATTCCAACTGCAAGTTATATTATGTTACTCTACCCATGAGTACATTTCTTCTCTATTTTCTCTACCTCCTTGCTTTTTATTTATCTTTCCCAAAATGTATTTGTTTTCTGGGCACTTTCTAGGCATAATGATAGAAGGAGGTTTCCCCTTTGCTACTGATTTACTCTCCTATCTTTACTCTGCCACCTTATAATTATGGGAAATTTGGAAAGTTGCTTTACCTGGCAATGATATAATTTTCTTAATAAGCAAAATGGAACTAAAAAACTGTGTCAAAGAGTTGTGAGGATTAAGAGAGAGACAGAACACATGCAAAGTGATCACCATATAGTAGACTCATTATAATATCAATTCCCTTTCTTTTTCATTATGTAATGCTGAAACTATATTAAGATGATATTTTAACCTGAATTTATGATATGATAGATTTAGAAGCATAACCCCTCTTTTTTTCCTTATATCTTTTACTTTAATCACCAAATTTGATTTTTTTTTTAAGTTGCTGTCTTTTAAACTTATTGTTCACACTCAAATGTTGATTCTTGAGACAGTACTCATACTGTTGCAAATATGTTCAACCTACAGATAGATTTGGAGTCAAAACAGTTCACTTTTATTTATTAATTTATTTTTAAAGATTTGTTTGTTGCAAGAACTGGAGTGTAGTCCAGAGGTGGGGGTTGGGGGTGAGAAGATTCACCAGGAACAAAGTGGAAGGAAGAATAAGCAGATCTCCTGAAATACATTGCTGGGGGGAGCAGAAGGCGAGACAGAGAGGTCTACTGTGTCATGTGGGTCAGCTCCCTGGTCAGTGGTTGAACTCAGGCTACAGTGGCTGGTGTCTTATTATATTGGGTGTGAAAGAACATAGAGGGGAAAATAACATTTACTTTTATACTTTACATTCCATAAATGGGAGGGAGTGTGGATGTAGAAGATAATACATTTGCTAGTTCTCTGTTCCTACACCTAGAAGCACTGCTTCCAGAATTACTTTAAACGTAGATTTAAGCTGATTAGATAATTTCCGTTGTCTTCATCCGTTATTTATCGAGCATCTGAATTGTATACTCATGCTCACTAGAAATTCTCTTGCTCCCTTTTCTTATTGTGGCTATGTCTTTGGTTGTCAGTTATAGAGAGGTTTTTACCAGCTGTGGGTGTAGGCCATTGGCATGTAGCCTGAGCCCAGGCCAACTACCTCTTACCACCCTGGAGCATTTCTGACTTAGGTTTTGGTTACCAGAGTGCTTCACACTCTGCTATATGCAACTCAGGAGAGTTAAATGCTTGACCAGTAGGCAGTGGATGCAGTGGATAAGAGCTTCCACCTTTCTGGAGCAGACAGTTCTGAAGGTGTCTCATTAGACTCCACAGATGGTCCGGTAAGACAATTCACCAGTTGTTCAAGTTTTGGGGTTGCTTTCTTTGGTCCACTTTTCTTGTGGTTTGTAGTTTTAATTTTGAGTATATAGACTGTCTATAAATTGGATAGAAGTCCTTCATCAAACACATATGACACAAACAACGTGTCAATTTTTAATTCACAATTTGTTTGAATTTCTTCTAATATCTTTTGATTTTTTTTATCCTTTGAGTTTTCTGATTTTTTAAGAAATGTTTTTAGGGCGTGATGCCAAAATAATATTCTCTGCAAATTTGTTTGTTATATTTCTGTTCACATGAAAATCTTTAATCCACCTGGACATGCTTCTTGAATATTTTATACTTTAGGTACTTTTTTTTTTCCCCCTGGTCAGGAACATTAATGATGTAAAACATCATTTATTAAGAAGTCTCTCTTTTCCTGTCTGGTTTTTAATGCCCACCTAGTCATAAACAACTTTTTGTATAACAGTGTTCTGTTCCTGGACTCTATTCTGTTCCATTTTCTTTTTTGTCAGTTCCTGTGCCAGTACCACAATGTCTTAAATAATATTACTTTGCTGGTAAGGTTAGTCCTCCCACCTAGTTCTTTGTTTTCAGTTTCTAGTTTTTCCTTTGCTGTTTGAGTTTCCAGAAAAATTTTCTATCAATTGTCACATTTCATAAAAATGCAAGCAAAACCAAAAAGACAGTTGTCATTTTTGCTGGAATCATAATGACTCAATAGATCAATTTGGGAAAAGTTAACATTTTTATTTATTTAATTTATCCAGTCCATGAGCATGGTATATCTGTTCATCTACTTACGTCTTCTATAATATCTTTCACATAATTTTTAAGTTTTTCATAAAAGTTTTGTGTATCTTTTCTAATGTTTATTGCTAAGTAGTTTATATTTTAACATTGTTTTAAACAATATCATTTTGATTACATTTCTATATCAGATATCTGATAGCTTGGATTACAAAGAAATATAATCAAAATGATAACATTTAAATAGCATTAAATATACTTTCTAGATTAGTCTTATTAAATTCTTATTAATTAATAAATCCTTATTAAATTCTACTGACTTATAAAATGTCAGTAAATTTACTTGAATTTTATATTTTAATGGTCATACTACCTATAATTACTGACAGTTTTGCTTTTTCCTTTCTAGTCTTTCTACTTCTCGTCTCTTTATCTTGTCATATTGAGTTTGAATAGTGATATAATAACGTGCACTGCTGCCATGGCTCTCATTTAAAAGAATGCTTTCAATGTTTTTCTTTTTTGGCATGATGATTGCTATAGAATTCTGAGTCTCTTGTTAGTATTTCTATTATCAAGATATTTTTAATTATGAATGCATGTTGAATTTTTATTTAATAATTTTCTATATTTGAGATTATAATATGATTGTTCTTCCTAAACTATAATATTTTAATGGTGAATGTCAATTGATTTTTCTTCTGTAAACCAGTCTCCAATCTTGCATTCTGTGGAGCCCTAGATACATTTCATTTCTTGTATTGTTCCATTTGTTTTGGAAATTTTTGTACCTACTTTTATAGGCGAAATAAGGTTATAATTGCCTTTTTAGAAAATTGCTTTACTGGTCTCTTAAAATGAATTGAAGAGAATGTTCTCTTTAACTCAGGAGTAGTTTGTGCATGACAAATTATTTGTGCCTTTAATATTTGGTAGCACTCATTTGTTTTTGTGGGACTGTTGATGTCGTTATGAGAATATTTTAATCCTGATGCAATTTCTGTTTCCTCTAGAGCTAGACCTGGGAAATTATATTTTCTAAGAATTTAAATCATATAATCTTTTAAATGTATTGGTGTAATTTATTATAATAGCCTCTTACTATCTTTTAAATAACCATATAAACTGCAGCTATATCCATTTTTTTAATTCCTAATATTATTCATCTTTACCTTCTTTATTTTGTTCTTTCCTCATATTGCCAAAGGCTGGTCTATTTTATTAGTAGTTTTTAAGGAGTCAATTTTTGTTTTTGATGATTCTCTGTATTGTGTCTTTGTTTTTAGCTGTGTATTACTTTTTATTGCTGTGTGACAACTGAACACACTTTGCAGACTGAACAATACCCCTTTCCACAACTATTAGATGGCAACTACTCTCAGTTTCAACCAACCAAACATTTCCTTGCCAAACAGTTCAGTGCTCCATCAGAAGTGCACAGAAGGGCTATTTTCTGTTTTCCAGACCAGCAGAACATCTACTAAAGCTTTGAATTGCTCCAAAATCCACTTCTAGTCTCTAGATCCACTTTTAAAAGAGCCAACCTGATTAGGTCAGAACCATCCACACTCAACAACTGGGGAATTTATGGGTGTTCGCACAAAAAAGCAGCAATCTTGTAAACCACCTTAGAAATTCTTCTACCAGAAGCTTTTATATTTATCTTTTTAAAGAAACTTACATTAGTTTTTTTTTGTTCTTTGCTTTATAACTTTTTCTTTATAACTTCTGAAATTTATAAATCAAATCTAGTAACTTGACTTGCTTTTGGAGTTTTCAGCTCACTTAAATTTCTGTAATAACTAAAATATTTGCATTATTTCCAGCTTCTTATTAAGTGCTTTCTATTTGTTCCCCTTGTTGTAATTGTTTCCTTTCCTTTCCTATGTTACTTTACATTAATTTGAAAAATAATTTTATTATTTCCTCTCTATTATCTTGAAAAGTATATATTCTACATCTAGTTTTTGGTGATTTTTTTTTCTAGATAGTTAAGCATTCATACTTTATCTGTCCATATGTAAATATAATCAGCATTTTTATTCTCCTTCCAATCTGAAAATATTTAATTTTTTTGAGGCAACACTGGCTTACAATGTATTTTAAAGACTTATTTTTATTTATTCATGCATAGAAAAACAGGTTGTAGGCTTAAGGTGTGGAGGGTGAAAGAATTCACCAGAGAAAGTGGGGAACAGAACAGGCAGATCCTGATATACTAAAATACACTGCTGAGGGGAGCCGTGGGCCAGACAGGAGAGGTTTGCTGCATGACATGTGGGTCAGCTCCCTGGCCAGGGATGGAACTCATGCAGCAGCGGTGATAGCATGAGAGCACTGAGACTGAACCCCTATGTAGGGGAGAACCCTACAATATAGTTTAAGGTATAGGAACTCCCCCTTCAGGTGTTGTTACCACACCACACCCCCTTTAGTCCACCATCACAGTCCACTGTGCTCCCTCCCACTTTGTTCTCACCCCCACCTTCTGCCTCCAGCTCTGGTAGCCTCAGGTCTACATTCAGATTTCCAGGGTTTGTCACTAGTTCAGCTGTTTCTGAACTTTTGTTTTATTTCTCAATATTCCATATATAAGTGACACCATTCAGTGTTTATCTTTCTCTTTCTGACTTACACCTTTAACATAATCCTTTCTAATTCCACCTAGATAGTTGCAAATGGCAAGAGAGTTTTTGTTTTGTTTTGTTTTTAATAGCTGAGCAGTATTCTGTTGTATATGTGTACCACATCTTTCTGATCTACTCCTCTGGAGGCATTTAGGTTGTTTCCATAGCTTGGCTATTGCAAATAATGAACAAAGGAGTGCTTAATTTCCCTTCAAATTAGTGTTTTTCTATTCTTTGCGTATATGATTAGAAGTAAAATGCAGGTCAAAAGGTAGATCCATTTTCTGTTCAAATTTATAAGTAGTAATTTTTTGAGGTGTCTGTTAGAAGTGGGTTTCTTCTGTGAGGATTTAGTTTGCTTCTCCTAGGTGACTGAAGACTGTTTTAAACTTAGTCTAAAGATTTGGGGTGGTGGTGGGGGGCATCAGGATAGTGTGAATTTAGGTTATAAACCAGTAAAAGGCCCAGTTTGTGTACCTAAATTCCTAGGGATTATTCTCCTCCATGTAACACTGAATTTTGAGATACATTTTCACTGAGAGAGTAGCCTTTAGATTTCACAGGCTTAGCAATAGTGTGTCTTAGCAACTCTTGTTGAATGTGTTCTAGGTTTATCTCCAGCCCTCCTGCTTTGGAGGCTATGAAAACAAAATTCAGTGTCCTTAGAGCAAATCCAGTTCTGGTTTCACCCTGTTCTCCATGTGTGTATTTGTTTTGAATCACATACATTGATTTTTCATAAAAATTTTCAATCATTTGGCCTCATAGAACCAAGAAGGGTAGGGCAGATTTCCAGTTTAGTGGCATACACAAACATTAATTAGGTCAGTGTTTTTGAAAGCTGCTATAAGGAAAGAGTACATCGCATGCAATTTTCAAAAATATTTTCTTTTCAAACAATAATAAAAATTATGTGTTCATTGACTAGGTCATTAAACATAGAACCATACAAAGAAAAACGCAACAATTCCTCTCCCATACACTCCCCAAACAACCAATATTTACACTTTAAAAATGTGTGTTTACTGATAATATTCTAAGCTAAGACAATCATATGCAAAAGATATGCAATGTAGGCTTGCTTTATTTTTCTTACAGATAATGTGATCCTACAATAAATATTTCTGCACCTTGCCTTTTCATATAATCGTGTAGCTCTCCTCCGTGTCAACATACGTAACTTAACATTCTTAATTAATAGCAGCATAATATTCTGTAGCATACATATATGTAGCATGATTTATCCAGCCATTTTTCTCTTTAAGAGGTTTTTACTGCTGAGGGAAGGGAAAGACCTGCAATTAACATTATTGTACACAAATCCTTATGTAGTGGTGCTTTTACTTTTGTGGCATAGATTCTATTGAGTCATGGGCTCAGTATATTTGTAATTTACTTCTCAAAAAGAGTATAGATTATAGCTGGTGTTTGAGAGCATCCTTTCCTTCATCTCATTGCCAACAAAATATAATTTCAGGGTTTCTAATATATATCAAATTGATGAGGGAGACTGATCTCATTTTTGTTTACATTCATCTGAACTTCCACTTAGATTGGCTATCTATTCATATAAAGTTTAGCCATTTGCATTAACCCTAATGTGTAAATTTTCATATACTTGTTCACTTTCTATCACATTACTTGATAATCTATAAATTTCTACAACCCTTTGTTAGTCAGGAATAGTAACATAAAAACACATATATATGTAACATATATATCTTTATATATGTGTGTGTGTTTCAAATATTTTCTCTTATCTTAACACTTATCATCTGACTTTGCATTTGGAATTCAGAATTTTTTATTCAGCGCTCCTGAGCTATAATTTGCCTACAATAATATTTCTCAGTATTAAGTCTATAATACAAAGGTTTTGAGAAAGGGTGCTACATGTAACCACTGTCACAGTGATAATATAGATAATATAGAACATTTCCATTACCTCTCCAAGTTTCACTTGTTCCCTTTGCAATCAGTCTTTTCTCCACTCCTACCCTTGTAACCACTGATCTGCTTTTTTTTTTGCTTTTTCTGTAAATTCATATAAACTGAGATACACAATATGTAGTAATTTGTGTCCGTAACTCAATATAATACTTTACAGTCTATTCCATGTTGTTGCATACATCAGTAGTTTACCCATTTGTAAATTGCTGAATGTTTTTATGTATTTTCTAGTAGAGGTACATCCTGGTGGGCTTTAGGTATTATGAATATAACTATGATCATTTTAAGTTTCTGTGACTATATTTCATTTCTTTTGGGAGTATATCAAGGAGTGGGTTTGCTAGATCAGAAAATAAAGATATACTTAACATCATAAGAAACCGATAAATAATTTTTCAAAGCCCTTGTGTCATTTTGCATTCCAATCAGCAATGGTGGAGAGATTCACCTCCCTCCCAACACTTGGTATCCCAGTCTTTTTATTTTGTGTTACTTTTCAGTATGTACTGCTATTTTATTGTTATTTTAGTTTGTATTTTCCTTAAGGCTAGTAATGTTGAGTACTCTTATGTGTTTGTTGGTAAAGTATCTATCCAATGTTTTTTTTTTTTCCTTCCCCATTTCCTGTTCTTCTCTCATTGAGCTATAGGACTATTTATTCTGGATTGATAACTATCAAATATATGTCTTACAAATATTTTTTGCCAGTCTGCCTTTTCATTTTATGAATATTGTGTTTGAAAAGAAAAAGTTTCAAAGTTTCATAAAAATCATTTTATCTTATCTCCTTTGCATTTCATGTTCTTGTGTTGTCTTTAAATCACCTCTGTATAGCTAATAGTCACAAAGCTTTTTCCCAACATTTTCATATAGAAGCATTATAATTTTTGTCTTTGCATTTAGAGTTATGATACATTTTGAGTTAATTGTTAAATGAATAGTTTTCATATATTAAATACAACATCACTCCCTTTTTTTCTATTTAAAACTATATTTTATATGTACATACACATGCAAAAATTTAGAAGAGTATGTACACCAAAAAACCCTGATTTTTTTTTTCCCCTCAAAATATTATCAACAGCAGAAATTTGGCAAGCTTTCTCTTTCATTGGGACCTTTAAGAATCTACTGCTGGGGCCTCCCTGGTGGCACAGTGGGTTAAGCAACGCACTATGAAGCAAACCCCAGCCACTGCAGCACAAGTTCGATCCCTGCTGCCAGCCAGGGAGAGGACCCACATGATGCGGCAGATCTCTCCTGCCTCGCCCACTGCTCCTCTCAGTAGTGTATTTCAGTCCATCTGCCTGTTCTGCTCCCCTCTCTGTCTGTGGTGAATCCTCTCACCCCCGACACCTCTGGCCTGGCCTGTACCCCAGTGCTTATGTGCATAAATAAATTCTTTTTTTTTTTTAAAAAAAGAATCTACTGCTACAAGACAAAAAGGATAATAAAATAAGACATATTTTTAAAATGCCAAGGATTCTTTGACTTTATTGATAAAGTATTCAGGTCTCTCTGATGCAAGGTCTATCACTATTGTCTGAGCTTTGGGTCTAACACATTCTAGATGTTTCTGGTAAATCCTGCTATATTCCTAGAGCACCCACATAACTATTATGCCTTCCGGGGTATTTTTGTTTCATAGAATCAGTGAGAGTTTTCAGAAAATAGGAATTAACAAAGTGGTATATTTTAATATGCATGCTTTAAAAATGTCAAAAGTGAAATGTCTAAGAAGTTTCTGGAAAGAAAAGTAACAAAATAAAATTCTATTCAAATTCATTTTAGCAATAATGTCTATTTTTAGGGTAATTTGAGTAACACTTTGACTATGTTGGGAGACACTACTCCATGCCTTAGGCCATTGACATGATGCCCAAATATCAAATAATTTTCCTAAAATGACTGTAGCAAAAACTATCTATAATATAATAATAAAAGTGTTAAATAATATTTTTCATTTGAAGATGCCATATCTAATACATGGGCTTAAAAAACATGGATAGAAATACTTCAACAAACTCAAATTCACAAGAGAACCAAAATAGGCATAAAACAATTTGATGTTTCCCTCCCACATGCTCTTCTTTCCTGTCACCCACATAAGCTAAGACCTTGACAGAGAAAGTGTTTTTATTTCCTTGTCCTTTTCTAATATGTTCCAACAGCAGTCAGAAAAGCTAGAGAAGCTTTTATCATGGAAATATCTTGCCACCTTTCTGCAGAAAACATTTCAGTGAGTTCCCTTTTTCACTACAACAAAGTCCATGTTCCTCGAGGGTTGCTGTCTACCCACCTTCCCATTTCTCTTCACTCTGTCCACTTACTGTGCTCCAGTCTCTGCCAATCTCTTGTTCCCTGAACAAGCTGCTTCCCACTTTGTTGCATAGGGCTATTTCTTCTGCTTGGCATCATGTCTTTCCCTTGTTTCCTAGCTAGCTTTAGCTCTCTGCTTAAATATTATTTCCTCTTCAATAAATCTTGCCTGGGTAAACTGGACAGCCACATGCAAAAGAATGAAGCTTGATCAGTATCTCACACTAAATAAAAAAATAAACTCAAAATAGACAAAAGACTTGAAATAAAATATACAGAAGAAAATATAGGAAAAACACATCCCCACATAAACTTCAGTGATGCCTCTACAGATATGTCTCCAACAGCAAGGAAAACAAAAGTGAACTTAAGCATTTGGGACTACATCAAGCTAAAAGGCTCTGCACAACCATAGAAACTATAATTAAAACAAAAACATGCCCAACTGAAAATGGGAAAAAATATTCACATACCATATCTGATAAGGTGCTGGTATCAAAGAGCTACAAAGAACTCAAATAACTCAACAAAAAGAAAATAAATAACACAGTCATAAAATGGGCAGAAGAGCTAAATAGGCACTTCCCAAAAGAAGATACATAGGCATGTGAAAAAATTATAATCCTCACTTATCATCAGGGAAATGCAAATCAAAACCACAAAGAGATATCACCTCACTCCTGTGAGAATGGTCCATATCAAAAATACCAAAACAACAGTGTTGGTGAGGAAAAGGAACACTTTTATACTTTGTTGGGGTTGTAAACTGGTCCAGCCCCTATGGAAAGCAATGTGGAAGTGTCTCAAAAGATTATAAATGGATCCACATATGACCCAGTAATTCTACTTCTACCTGTCTATCTGAAGAACACAAACACACTAATTTTAAGGGAAGCTTACACTCCCATGTTTATTGCAGCACTGTTACAATAGCCAAACTATAGACTTAATCTAAGCAGCCCAAAACAGATGAGTAGATCAAGAAGATGTGGTATATATACACTGTGGGATACATTTAGTGATCAAGCAAGAAAAGCTCATACCATTTTTGATGACATGGATGGAACCAGTAAGGATTATGTTAAATGAACTAAGTCAGAAAGAGAAAGACAAATACTGGATGGTCTTACTTAAATGTGGAAAATAAAGACAAAGGATCAGATAAAACCAAACTCAAAAACTAGCCCTTGAAAGCAGACTACAGAACTGAGTCACTGGGGGAGAAGAAGTAGGGGGGTGGGGCAAATACAAAGTGGGGAGGAAGCACAATGGACTATAGGGTACTTTGGTAGTGAGTGCACTTTTGTAATAGCACCAGAAAGGAGGGGTGGGGAATGCTGTGCTTCAAAAATACAAACAACAATGTAAACCAGCATTACGCCAATAAAAATAAAATGAAAACTAGAAAGTTCTCATATTAAAAAAAGAGTTACTTCCCCAGAGAATACTCTTTTTGAAGCTCTTTGTTCTTTTCCTTGACAGTACTTGGTGATAGTAAAATTAAATAATTATTTGTGTAAATATGTTTAACATTTATTTTCTACAGGCTATCAGTGCCATGGGTTGAGGAGATTTGGAATTCTACTATGATTGTGTTACTCACACCACAGTGCCAACCACTTTGGAGATACTTGTTTTATTTATTGGATAAATTCATGGATGAATGAAAACTGGTGTGGTCTGTAAAACTCCTGACCTCAAAATGTCATCAAATTCCAAGATACAATGCTAAATGTAAAAATAGGAATTTTAACTTTCACTAGATCTCTAGGCATTTATTTGCTGTAGAGAATGTGTTAACCTCTGTAATTACCCAAGTCCATTGAGAGAGTCATTTGTCATCCACTATCAACCTGGAGAGTGACCCTGGGCATAGTGCTCATGGGGCATGCTGTACGATGTTCCTGTTCAAAGTGTTTATCAACAACTGAGATGACCACACTGGTGCCATGTTAAGCAGACTGATAAGAAGTTAGAGGGATGGCTCAGGTATAAGGTGACATGTCTAAAGGATCTTACTCAACAATTTAGACAGGTGTATTAAATTACAGCACATAATTAATAAGGGAAAATATCGTGTCTTGGAACTAGGTCCTCCAAATCTAATTAACCAAATTTTTAAAAAAAAGCATTTACAAAAGCAAAACATGTAAAAAGGCATGGAGATTTTAGTTGACTGGATGAGTTAATACTGTGGATGCCTGCCAGAGGCTCTGATTTGACACTAAACTCCTTAAATAGTAACAACACATTAAGAACAACTGAAGTCATGAAGCTTACTATTCTGACCACTTTTTGCCATGCCATGTTGAGTTCTGAGAAGCAGAGTTTGAAGACAGTAGTGACACTGCACACTAGACACTTCTAAACCATGCCATGTGAAAACTTGTTGAAACACTGGGTAGAGCTGAGTAGAATTTGGTAGAGTATAACAGAGCTGTCAATTCTTTACTTAGATCCAAAGGGACTTGAGGATACCAGAGAAGTTCCAAGGAATTTGAGGATACCAGAGAAGTTCCAAGGAAGTGACTCTCAGTTTAATTTGAGGAACTGCCCAATAGGGGAGTAGACTGCACCCTGTCCTCCTTTACTAAAGAGAAATACACTTAGACTACGAAGGGGGAAATGAGCTCTTGGAAGTTCTCTGCAGGTGTAAGACCTCAGGGAGACAGAACCCACT
This sequence comes from Galemys pyrenaicus, assembly GCA_019455555.1. Taxonomy (NCBI): domain Eukaryota; kingdom Metazoa; phylum Chordata; class Mammalia; order Eulipotyphla; family Talpidae; genus Galemys; species Galemys pyrenaicus. The sequence continues at coordinate 5,206,448 of JAGFMF010011380.1, read as the reverse complement.
GTTCTTTGTGCAGATTTAGAACTATATGGAGTTTGCTTATGTAGGTTTGGACCGTCAGCATGTTTAAAGTGCCAGGCCAGAGATAAATGGCCAGTTAAAAAAATATTTCTAGGAATCTCACTAATTATGCCTAGAATTCCCTGTTCAGTCTCTCAGAGGATGTGTTTATTTATCTTCACTTTGTTATATGTGCCACCCTTAGAGCAACATGGTAGAGGCTGAAAGACCACTTGCTGTGGAGGGATTTCATGCACTGGATAAAACTGGACAAACTGCTTCAAGGCCACTCCTCAGGGAGTTTCTACCATTCTAGCAGAGGCAAAAGTAAGGGGTCTCTAATTAGGGGGATGATCTGGGAACTGCCATAAATATCCTTTACCATATGAGAAGAAATACAAGGGAAAATTAGAATGATAATCATGTTCTATGAAGTGTCTCACAATTGTGGCAGGCATTAAATATGTTGGGTACCCCATCCTAGGAGCACTGCATGTCCTTGACCCCAGAGGAGGTCTGAAGAGAGATTAAGCCCCAACCCTCCCTCCTACTCCTCACATACTCCAGGGAAGAAAAATAAGGAATGCATATCTTCCTGCTATCTATAGAATGTTCTGCCTGTAGAATAAAGTATACCTTATTATATGATTCTCTAATAATCTGTGATTGAGCACATTTTTTTATGAAGAAGCAAATTAAAGTTACCTGCTGCTGCTTGTCCTCCAGCCAACTCTCACATGTCCACACAGCAGTGGGGCTGACGACTTTGATGCCCGGGGGTCAAAGGCAATAAGGGACACAAGCTTGAGGAATCTAAGGATGAGGCCAGGAATGTAGAGTCAGTGTAACCGGTCCAGCCCCGATCCTGGGGTTTGATCTGATAGTGGCAACTGAGGCACTTCTGCAGAGGAGGTGACTGATTCGGCAAACTCCATGCCTGAAACTTTAACCTGGGTCAAGATATGATAGGTGAAGCTTTAGCAAGCATATTGTAACCCTGAGACAATTTCGAGGACTGCAGTCACACACAGAGGATTACGGAGCAGAAAGAATACTGAGGCATTGATGACAATGTGGAAGTGCCACACGAGTCTAGGACTGTATAACCCCAGTATTCTTTAACGTGAGAGAAAATAAATCACTTGTTGAAGTCATTGTCTAAAAAGGAGAACAAATAAATGTGATTGCCCATCAACTTTGTGTCAGAGGGTAAAGTGCACGTGTTCTCATGAGTTCCGCAGAGTAGGACATCTTTGATGGTGCCTGTCACTATAGGAATTCAAATTCATAATAGCAAAGAGTTTTTTTCTCTGTTATAAAATAATAAATCCATTGATTTAAAGACTGAATCTTCCAAAAATACTTCACAATAGAATTTGGTATTGCTTTATAAGTATTTTGCCACCACAATTTGAAAACTAACTTGAATTTTAAAACACACAATTTCTTAAAAATGCAATTGGGCTGGGCATTTGCTAGCTGTGTGACTACAGGCAAATGATACAAACTCTCTATGCTTAAATTCCTTCATCTGTAAGCTGCTTAGTAATGCCTACCTTTAATGTTTCTATGAGAATAAAATAGGAAAATATAAAAAAAAAAACCTAGCACAGCAAAACATGAACTCTCAATAGCAGCGATTGTCTGAGCTCTGGCTAAGCCATTGTCATCTTGAAGAAGGTAGAGTTGCCTGAAACACTAATTGGGGTACACAGCTTAAATAATACTAGCTTTGGGGAGCTGACCTCATATTTTCATGAGGAAAAGCAAGCATTAATTCCAGTCACTTCTCTGATCAATATCCCAAAGATGTAAAGGAAGTAACATCATTTTTGAACATTACTTCAATTGGGAGTTTCTTGGTTAAATTCCATTTGAATTAGCAGTCATTACTGAATAGGAGATAGATTTCCCAGAGGCTTAAGCTATCCTGGAAGTAACTTAGGCAATGCTGTAATTACTTCTGCCAGGTCATAGAGTGCATTTAGTACTAGCCTGCCATCCTGACTAAATGATATGACCATAGTGTAGTGACCAGTGGGTCCTCTTTAGTGTGTACCTTCATTTAAATGATCAGCTGTCTCTCCAGAGGGGTTTCTTTAAACATATTATCTGCATGACCCAGGTTAAACAGCTAGGAAAGAGGTAAGATGTGGTAGAATTACTTAAAGTGCTTAAGAAATGACTCTGATAGAATATCCATAGGGGTTAGGAGGTGGAATTTATTTCTTAGTTTAACATTTGGCAGAACTCATTTGGCATTTGTTGCTGGAAAGATAAGTAGAAGTTCTGATTTCTGTTCTCGAGAAAATACCTTTGACTCCCTACTTTGTCTACCCTTGAAGGAATAGACTTAGTATTTTGCATCTAGTCAATTCTGTGAGTTCATTGTACTAGCATCCCAGGGCTATTCAGTAGTTCAAAAATAAATATTGTAGCATTTATTGAATATGTAACACACATCTCATTTGACAAATGGCAGTTTTTTAATATTTACATAATACTTTGAAAGTATGTCAGAATTGTTCTTATTAATATCAAATAAACACACGGCTGGGCTCAGCATACAAGCAAGATAAATATTAAAATTTGGTTTTCCACTGAAAAGTACAAGCTTAGGAAGTGAGAAAAATACATATGTGTACTTGTATATGTATGCATTTTTAGGACAAATACATCTCCAAGCAACAACTCTAAGTGGGGCCATTAAATGGATCAAAAATGCAGGCTGCTCACTGAACCAGACTAGGGTTTCCAGGAAGTCTGCAACTGCTTCCATTCCCTGGACTTTTGCATAAAAACAAGAAGCTGAACAGCCTGGGCTCTGAGGACATTCCTGACCCTGGAGGAGAGGCTTGTATGAGCTCATGGGGCTTTCCAGTGCTGACGGCCAGTCTTGGCAGCCAGGAGGTATCCAGTAGTGAATCCTGGCCTTCAGTATCAAGGCTCTATTGTGGCATGGTCAACTCCTAAGCAGAGGCACTATCTCAAGACGGACTCAAGTGTTATCTCTGTGCAGTCCAAATAGGGGGAATGAGAATGATACCAGAGTGTGTAGCTTGGAAGAGTCTGGAATTTTTCCTCCATAGAGGCACGGATGCATCCTGGACAAAAAGTGATGAGGCCACCACTCTGGCATCTGTAATCCTCGGAACTGTGTCAACCCATGAATTCACATCAAAACGTGTTTGTGGGTGCGTGGCTGGTCTTCCACGCACCGTCTTCCTTGCCTCCCCTCAAGGAGGGGGTTTCACCGCTGGGCCACACCTCACTTTCCACCTGGCATATTTTCCGGTTTGGACCTGGCCCCAACCCCATTCTCTTCCCCTGTTCTCAAGTCCGCCATCCCATCTTTTCCTAAGTCCAGACAGCCGCTCCTGGGCGCTGGGGAGGCTTGGAGGTTGTTCAAACCCGATGCTCTGAGGTCGTTGCGGCGGGAGAGGGCGCGGGGAGGAGCAGGTCTGGGGGCGCAGCCGTGGTGGGTGCGCCCTGCCAAGAAGGGCGGGGGCGCCAGGGCGTGCACGCGGAGAAGGAAGGAGGGCGTGTGAGCTTGTGAGCCACGAGAAAAGGGAGCGCGCCCGCCGCCGCCGCCCTCCTCCGGAGAGAGAGGCTGGAGTGAGGCTGTGCGAAGCGCCGCATTTCAATGAGGACGGGCCGAGGCACATCCCTGCTCTAGCGGCAGAAGCCGAGACGCCCGCGCTCCAGCAGCTGCTGCAGCCCAGCCCCGGCCACGCTGTAGCCCTGCAGCCCCGGCCGCACCCAGCGAGGACAGCGTCAGGAGGCGACCCCCAGCGCGGCCACAAAGACCCCGGCGGCATCTCTCCTCGGACCGGTGCGTGGTTTGCCGTCGCTGGGGAAGGTGGCTGCGGGGTGGGCCGGCTGTGGGCCCCACCGGGGATCCCGCAGCGCCTGCTCCTTCCGCAGCCGCCGGGAGCCGAGGGCGCAGAGGCCGGCGGGCGCCCACCTCGACCGCGGCCGCCGCCGCCGCGCCCGCCGTTCCTCGAAAGGCGCAGCCTTGAGCTGGCCAGCTTGGCCCCGGCCGGGGGGCTGAGAGCGAGGGCGGTCCCGGGGCGGCTGGCACCTGCCTCTTTTGTCTGGTGCCACCGGGCTGAAAACCGGGAGTCGGGCGAACGGGTTCCTTCAGGCTTTCGCCGCGTTGTAAGTGCAGATGGAGAGCCAGGGAAGAGTTGCTGGAGAGGTGTTTGTCATTGTCAGAACTGGCCGTGGAGCGAGAACCAAGTCTGAGCCTGGAAGGAGTGGCCCGGCCAGGCCTCTTATTGTGTGTGTGCTTTCCCGTGTGCCCGGGAGGGTGGTGTGTGCTAGAGGATGGGGTGAGCTGTGTGCATGGTTGGTGGTAGCAGTGTGGACGTTGCAAGTACATTTTGCAGGGTCTCAAGTTCCTCTGGGGACAGCGAGACTGCCTCATGTACAAATTAGTACCTGCAGTGCTAAAAGCATGCAGAGAGGAAATGGCATTTTCCTCCTAGTGGGGGTGCACGCACAGTCCCGCATTGCCCCACAAAAGAGGTTGCTTTTGAAAACCAGGTTTGCGCGGAATCACTGCTGGATTTGGCAAGGAGATGCTTGTAGGAGACGGAGCAGATGAAAGGTTTCATTCATATCCACTCCCTCTCTCGGCACCTATGAATGTGTGCACAGCTTATGGTGCACACGCGTTTAGCGGCCACACTGCAGAGTGTTCCGTGAATACATTTCATGACTGTTCCTAGAAAAACTGCCTTTCAATGGAAAAGGAAGTAGGGCAGCGTTTTATATATTAAATGTTAATGAATGAGGGTCAAACGGGATTTTAAGACGGTTATAGGTAGGAACATCATAAAAGATTTGCACATGTCCTGTGATATCTGTGTCCAGGGTGGTGCACACTCTGGAGGTGTGTGTTTGCCTCTTATTCCACCATGCCGGTCTATCCACCTGCATCCTTAATCCCACTGGCAAAATATACCTTGGAACTTCCAGGTCCAGCATTTATAGAGATGTGGCAATGTTTATGCCAAATCATTTCTTGGTATGAGTGTGTGTGTGTAAAGCTATGAAACAAGATCTCATGTGCTCATGGAGAGAAGGATGAACACAGAGGTTCCTCAAAATGGTGAAAAATCCCTCAGACAACAATCAAAGATGCTGATTTCTTGGCTTGACATTGTTTGTAGGAAAATGTCTCATAAAAGCTAGTCTCCTTTCCCACCCAAGTGCCTGTGATCTCTGTGGTTGCCTTCTTGTTACCATGGCACATGTGTGCCCAGACCTTTAGCCACTTATGGTGTGGAAATGTGATGATGTGCTTTAGTAGGAAAAGCTGTGGAAGTGGGAACCTGTGGAAACCCAGTGAATTGAATGGTCTTCAGGAGCTCTTGGTTCAAATACATCATCACTAAGCCAAGAAGAACTGAGACAGACAGGGCAAGGGAATAATACCTATTTTGATGCTGTACATAATTTCTGCAGCACTAGGGTGGGTGTTGTGGGTTTTGCCATTTATATGTTGGTAACGGTAGCCATAAGGATGATTTCACTTTGAGTGCAGATTTTCTTTATCACCAACATCATTGCCTACTATGAGGCAGGCTCAGTGAAGGGGGAAGTAAAAGATGTGGTCCCTGCCCTGTTGAGTGTGTAATGTGGTTTGAAGAAATGTGGCAATAGGATAAAACAAAATCAACTTTCCTCTATTTTAACTTGATCTTTTTTTCACTTGGTGTGGAATTCATGGTTTTAAAAGCCTCCAGGAAATTTCAATAATTGCTAAATTATATGACCTTTGTAAATTATGAGTCAACAGGAGCCCTTGAGTGCTAGGTGTGCACTAGATCATGCCCTCCTTTGCAGTGGTTCAGTTTCTCTTTTTCTTTGGTGTACATAAATTTGGGAGAAAACTAATGGGGTTGGAAGGATGATCAACACCTTAAAAAAAAAGACAGACTTCAAAAGCCAATCTGGCCTCTACAGTTTATATTAAAAGTTTATAAGCTTAGGAAGTTGATGGGAGTACTAGAAGTTTTCTCCCTGCTCCCCTAATATACACACTCCTTTTGGCGGACAAAAGAACTAGTTTCAAAGCAAATAAATAAAAAAGTGGGAGCAGTCTTAATATCATGGATGATATTCTGTTTACATTTAACAGATGCTTGAAAGACTGAATATTAACTAATAATTGTTCTGAACTCATTTAACTTCAAACACCAGTAGAATCAGTTCATACCTACCTAAAAGTGGTATAACTTTTTCTGGAAGATGCAAATTTAGACTATTATGAGTTATTAAGGGACATGAAGTAGTTTTCATATTTGTAGATAAAAATGCACTGAACTATTAACCATACTCTGCTTCTCCCACTCCCCTCAGTGGGGATCATGAGAAGGTTAGGATACTAGGATCTGGTGAACTGACTCTGTCTAAAGACCAGGTGTCCAACAGTGAAGTAACTTGCCACTAGGTCTCAGAGTTACTTAGGAATGAGGACTTTAAACACCCCACTTTACATGTGACAAAGGATCAATTTCAGAGCCTTGGGTTGCTGGGACACAGAGCAAGGGCAGAACATAGGACTGACCCAACTTTAGGGTCAGAGTCAGCCTGGATTCAAATCCCAAGTCCCTGAGTGAAGACTTTGGAACTGTGCCTATATCCCATACCCACCCACACTCACGGTGATATACCTACCTGGATGGATTGTTGGAAGGCGTGCTGGGAAGTAAACTTTTAAATACGGTACACAATTGCTGAATAATAGTGTCAGGCACATTGTAGATATTCAATAAGTATTAGATTTTCCCACTTCATTTATTTATTTCCCACTTCATTTATTCATTTATCTAGCAGTGCTTTTGAGCATGAAGTTTTTGCTACTTTGGGTGGATCAAGTCAGTTTACTGAAGGTCAAGGAAAGGTCAGAGAGGGTTGGCAATACTTTTGTCATCTATGTGATAGGATTTGGGATACACTTTTAAGATTCTTGTCCCAGGTTTTCCATTTGTTTTATATTTGATTTCTAACATGCCTGGAGTTGAATTTTCTTTCCTTGGAATACCAAAGTTTTTCCACTTCCTAGATTATCCTGTTAAGACATGCATCCCCACAGAGGGCAACACCACAGATTTTTTGTCAACTAACTCCTTAGCAAGGATGAATTCATCCCACAAGCAACTTGCAAATATATTAACTTAATATTAACCATGAGCAGGTATTAGTAGCATTCTCATATGTGAATCCAGAAGATGAAGCTAAAAGATGTTGGTCATGTACATTGTCAAAATCTACAGTTTGAATGGGGTAATATCTGAATTAATATATTTAAGTCATGACTTCCTTAAACACAAAGTTTGAGAGCTTTAATAAAGCTCCTTTCTTCTTTCTCTTCTCCTTCTACCTCCTTTACTTTTCCTTCTTTCTCCTTACTTCTTCCTTTCTTTCTCCTTTTCCTCCTCTTTTTTCTTCCTACCTCTCCTCCTCTTTATAACCCAATTTATCTGAGCAATACATGTAAGTAGATAAAAAATTCACTTAAAAAAAACTTCCATCGAATATGATAGAACCAATGGATTGGTTCAGCTTGTTCTCCATCTGGCCTTCGGGCAGTCTAACTGTTTGCTCTCTATGATTCCTAGCCTTCCACTACCACCATCTTTATTAAATGGTGTTATAAAAGCTTATTTCCTACTTGCCACTACGATTAGCACAGTTCCTAGTAAGGAGGCTTAGGCACTTAGTCCACCAAACCTGGAGTGGAGATCTTGATTTAAGCCTTTAGACTTAGGAGCAATTGTTTCTGTGCTGTGGTTTTTTCATCTGTAAAGCAGGTTAATAATACACTGAAAGGTTTGTGGTGTCTATTGGAAATTACAATTACCCAAATTCTGATCTCCAAAGTCTAATGTGGGTGGTTAGTGCGTGGGAGCTGGTTTTTCACAGAACTGGGGTTGATTAATGAGCTGTTTCCATTGGCTTTGCTCCTCTGTTTCTTTGTTGTCTTCTTATTCTTCCAACTTGGTAACTCATATTAAATATATCATCAATTATAACAATATTTCTACCAGCTGCTCTCAAGCTGAGCCTTTCAAACGTGATCCTAAAATAACATCAGTATGTGTCTCTCTTTTTGCTTCTTTGCCTCATAGGTTCAACTTTAACTCCATCATGTCCTTTGGCAGAGACATGGAGCTTGAGCATTTTGATGAGCGGGACAAGGCGCAGAGGTACAGCAGAGGGTCGCGAGTGAACGGGCTGCCAAGCCCCACGCACAGCGCCCACTGCAGCTTCTACCGAACCCGCACGCTGCAGACCCTCAGCTCGGAGAAGAAGGCCAAGAAGGTTCGTTTCTATCGAAACGGAGATCGATACTTCAAAGGGATTGTGTATGCCATCTCCCCAGACCGGTTCCGATCTTTTGAGGCTCTGCTGGCCGATTTGACCCGAACTCTGTCGGATAATGTGAACTTGCCCCAGGGAGTGAGAACAATCTACACCATTGATGGGCTCAAGAAGATTTCCAGCCTGGACCAACTAGTGGAAGGTGAGCGCTGTGAGATAACCCCCAAGTAACCTTAGAGGCTAAGTTCTCATTTTTCACCATTGTTCTCCCATCTCTCATTTGATCTCCTAGAAGTAGCTTCAGCCTTCTGGCTGTGATCTTTTTTGTTTCACACATTTAAGAGTTCACTTTGCTCTTCTGTAGTGTAAAAAGTTAAAAAAAAAAAAAAGGATGGCATTAAGTCAAGTAGCTTAGAATGATGTGTTTTGGGGAAAAGTGTCTAATTCTACAGAATTCTGTAATTTTTTTCCTCATGCCCATGTTTCACTAATTGTGAAAATACATTTTTATACTTTTACCATATAGTTCATATTCTAGATGCAAATTGAACTATCCTATCACATGTGTGCAAGTACTAGAACTGAAAATACTAAAGGATCAATCATGAAATTTTAGTATTGAAGGGAACCTCAGGTAACTATCAATCCATTAATTCTAAATTCAGGTGACATGTCTGTGGTTAATGGCAATTTAGTGATGATGCTGGACCAAAATTAGACTTTCTAGCCATTCTTTCCAATGTGATGCTTCCTTTTAGGTTTAAAGGATTGTTGTCTTTTGATGATATAAAGTAATTAATCTGCAATTTGTTTTTTAAAGTCCCAAAATAGGATTAATAGTAATTCTCTGTTTTTCACATTTAATGTAGAAATAGGACTATTTGGGCCCATGAGTGAAGTCTGATGTCTTGTGCAGGTAAAGTAGTTCCCCTGTTCTGAGCTATACTTGCCTCATTACCAACTCCATCAAGGCTTCTAATCACCTTGGAAATCAAAAGCATAATAAAACGACTTAGAGAGAAATAACTGGAACTGAATTCATGCTGAGGTGTAAATGAAGATAATGGTCCTCTTTGGAGAGTTGGTTTTTCTAAAATTGAGGTCTCAAGGTGCTGATGGAGTGGAAAATCCATGGACCATAGAGAGGCAGTTAAAGTGTTGGAAGAGCTTGATTTCACTGTGTTGACCTTTTCTCTAGACGTTGTTGTCTTACTGGATCCTGGAAGAATACCATGTGCATAAACCTCCCTCTCTTGTGGAGGTACCAGCAAGAATCCTTTTTGGTCCCCTATGGAGTCTTTGGTTGTTCTGACTTGATCCCACACAGGCAGGTCCTCTTGTTCTCTATTGGAACCAGAGTTTCTATGTGACTCAAGGCTGAGGTTTCTTTTGTCTTTCTCACCTTTTCCTTCCTCTTATCCTTTAGCAGCAGTGCCAGCCCTGTGTGACCGGACTTGAGTGTGTAGAAGAGCCTAGTTTGGGTCTGTTTATATGTAGGAATTCACATCTCTTTTTGGTGATCTGTCACCCTGCCAGGATGTCTGTAGACTTGGCCTTTTTCCTTCTATTCAGATGTTGGAACTTCCAGTAAATTAAAGGGGAAGAAGGAACATGAAATCTTTCTGCATCAATTTTGAATTTTTTACCCTATTTTGAATGACCTTGGAAAATAAGAGCATAAGTAAAACATTGAGGGCTGAGTCCAAGGGGTAAAAAATAAGTCTAAACTCAGGTACTTGACCAGTCACAAAATCATCCCTTAGAAGGCTGGTGGAATTACAGAGAAAATATGCCAATATCTTGAGACACTTCTGGGACTCCTTACTCTCTCCCAAAGTCATTTGTGCAAGATCAGCCAGAACCGATCCTTATTGCGAAGAGGTCAGAGTTGATCCCATAATCCCCTCCACAAAGGAGGGTGCGAGAGGTGAGGGGAAAAAATGGTGCTTTACATCTAGGACCAGTGAAATTATGGTATGCTTGCCCCCAGCTTTTTGCTCTTTTTTTTTAAAACAAAACAAAACAAAAAAGAATACCTAATCTGAGAGCTGCTGTCCTCACTGGAGATGATAATTATAGCTCAGATACTGAGCATGTACCACGCTGCGGTGGGAGTTTTTTGCATATATGAACACATTCAGTTCTCACTTGATCCTCAGAGCTGGGCACTTTTATCATACTTACACTATTATGAGAAAAACAAGGCATAGTGTGGCTATTTCTGTTCACACAGAAAGCGAGGGGAGAGTTAGGATTTCAACCCAGGAAACCTGGTGCCCAAGCTTGAGCACCTAACTGCCACTAATAAGATATGGAGTGTGTTTGTAGGGGCATTGTGTGTGTGTGTGTGTGTGTGTGTGACTTTTCAGGTGAAATTTTATAGTTAGTGTCCTCTTGAAAACAAATATATTTAAACTTGACTTAGCTCCAAGAACAGATTTTGTTCCCAGAAATCCTTCATTCATTGCCTCCAAATGTTTTTCTCTCCAATTAATATAAAACAACTGTAGACTGAAAGCTCTGATTTAAAAATTACTTTGAAAAAAGAACTTTTTTGATTTATAAATGGTAACTTTGGGAAGTGTCTAAGTTCATATATTGGCTGCATTAAAAAATTCCATTTAAAGGGATTTTTTTTTTTAATTCACAGCACTGACAATTAGCATGCAGCTGCACTTAGTGTTGAAATAGCTAAGAATCCATTTAGATTTGCCTCTTTGTCAATTACATTTTTGCTTAGTCTGTTAAAATGCAAACCGTTGCTTCATATTCATCATTAGGTTCATATCTCTCACTTTACATACTAATTTTGTGTAAACGTCAATGCATGTTATTACCTTCTCATTTCCCTTCCGATATGATGATGTTTGAGTTTTAAATTTAATTGTTTTCGTGGGTGCAGTGAGAAATGTATTGCACTTGTAATTTTTTTTTTAAAGATTTATTTATTTATGCATACAAGCACTGGGGTACAGGTCAGAGTTGCGGAGGGTGTGAGGGTTCACCACAGAAAGCGGGGAGCAGCACAGGCAGATCAA
>JAGFMF010011380.1:5182378-5195030 GCA_019455555.1 Galemys pyrenaicus | reverse complement strand
GCCATGTGGGTCCCCTCCCTGGCCGGCAGCAGGGATCGAACTCATGCTGCAGTGGCTGCGGTTTGCTTCATAGTGCGTTGCTTAACCCACTGCGCCACCAGGGAGGCCCGTAATTTTTTTTTTAAAGTTTATTTTCTATCACTTACCTCAGGCTTAAAACTCTTTACTTATAATGGTTTCATGGCCTCTGGCACAGTGGTATATAATTAAGCACAGATTATTATGCCTAAATTTGGTGGAAGCACTTTGATAAGAACTGACTCTTAGCCTGATGTATTAATATGTTAGTGTATATGTGCATGTGTATGTATGATTGTATGTGTGCATACATGTACAGATATACACATACACACATACAATTAAGAGTAGAACATGGAGGCCTTGTTTGCCTACAAAATGGCCTTAATATGTATTTAAAAAAATGATTGTAAGGAAAGTTTCATTTTAGGCCTATTTCTGCCAGTAATTCACCTTGAGACTTGGCCTCATTTTCCCAATATTGCCTCTTTTCCCCCAATTTTACTCTATTTATGTTGCACTGTAGATATCTAAGTGTGAAGATAAATGAAGGAATAACTTCTAAAACCTTCAAACTCTTAGGGGAAAGATATAATGTAAATCTTGAGCATTAACTGATTGGTTGATTTTTCATCAGATGCTCAAGCATTCCTTCTCTTTCCTCCACCAAATTTTAAATAGACTTATTTTTAGTGCAGTTTTAGATTCACAACAAAATTGAGCAGAAAGTACAGAGATTTACCATATATTCCCCACTCCCATGCATGCACAGCCTCTTTCCCCTCCCTCCACAATCCCAAACCAGATAGATATATAGATTACAATTAATGAACATCATTGACCTGTCATTCTTACTCAAAGGTCATAGTTTACATTTGAGTGCTCATGGCATGTATCTACCAATGCAGTATCATATAGTATAGTTTCATTGCCCTAAAAACCTTCTGCCCATTAATTCCTCCCTCTCCTTAAGTACTGACATCATTTGTGTTTTTACTGTCTCAAATGGGCATTGTTAGAGTATCTGGGGTGAATGTAGGTATGAGAGAGCAGAGCATTAGTAAACTGTCTTCTGAAGTTATTTAATTTGTATATTAGCTCTGCGCATATTAGAAGCTCCTATACCCTCTGACTATCCCCTCTTCTACCCAATAAACCCCCCAGAGCTGCAGTGTGAGGGCTGTCCTCTAAGTCCCCATCAGAATTAACCGCTGAGGTGTAAACTCATGCTTCACCCTGAAGTTAGGGAATCTCTTTCTTACCTTGATCACTGTTCTTCTGGTAGTTATCCTTTCCTTTAGTTCACTGGCTTCTTCTTTGTCTCTTCATGCTGTATTAAAACTTTATGAATAAATTTTTGAATTGTTACTAACATACTCTCTCTAAAAATTCCCAGTGGCAAATTATTTTCTAGTTTTTTTTCAGGGTCTTCTTAGAGAGAGATACTAGTGCTTTTTAAGGATACTCATGACCTGTCCAGAAGACAACTTACAAGATGCACAGTTCTGCATCTTGCTTGTGTACGTCACAATACACAGAACATACGTTTAGATCTGTGTTCTTTTTACTAACTTTATGGTATTCCTTTATCAGAGGCACTATAATTTATTTAATGAGTCTTATTGATGAACATTAGGTTGTTTCCAGTCCTTTGTTATAAACAATTTTGTAGTGAAGTTCCTTCAGTATAAGTTTTCCACTCATGTAAGATAATACCTGTAAGATAAATTTCTAGAAGTCAGATTGTTGGATAGAGTTATAAGTATTCAACTTTTGAGAACTGTTGAAATTCCTCTTCATAGCAGTGGTTACTTCCCACCTGAATGTATGAGAGCGATTATTTTTCTACACTCTCAAGAAGATAATGTTTTATCAGATGTTTTGCAATTGGCCAAATAATTAAGAAAATACCTTTATCTCATTATAATTTTAATATTCACCTTTTTATATGATTTTAATTTCTTTATATATTGTTTTTCATAGCTTTTGACTAATTTTCTATCAGGTAGGTACTGCTTTTTATTGACTTGTAGGATTTTCTCTTTTAAAAATATTAATCTTTTATAATATTTATTGAAAGTATTTTTCTAGGTTCTCCTGTATTTAATAACTTTTGTTTTCATTTGTGACTTAATTTATATGCCCCTTGGAGCCTCTTCACATTGAGATTATAAAGCTGCTTTCCCTATTTTCTTCTAGTATGTTTGTGTTTTCATTTTTAAAATGTGGGCTCCCACATTCAATCAAGTGCAAATCCTGGTTGATTCTCTTTTCTAAGCACTCCTTATAGCATTCACTTACCTCTGCTTCCTTCACACTTCAATCTCTGAGATATTTCTCAGGTGCGTGTCTGCTTATTCCTAAAAGCTTTGACTTTGTTGCCTTCTGCAGTCTTATTTTCACTTGTTTGTTCATGAAACCATTTTATTTTCAGAAAAGACATTATTAATATCTCACAAGCTATCCCTTTACTCGTCTGTCTAATAAAGCATATTATCGTTAATTTTTTTTTATCTGAAATGCTATGCTCTTTTTTTCTGTCAATGAAAAGCTTGCCTTCTTCAACAGCCAGCATGAACGCCATTTCTTTATTGATCGCTCTGTGGGAAGTGGGAAATGATTTCTTTTCCAGTGAATTAGGATTGCCTGGACCATTTATATAGCAATTATAACACATTGCCTTGTGGTGGGATTTTTTTTTTTTTATAGACACATCTTGCTTTCTGAACTCTTGGAAGAAAACCACATGATTTGGGATTCTTTTCACTCTCCAGAGTGGGTATTTCGGGTCTTATACCTGTTACTGAGGGTTTAAAGGTTGTTTAAAAATTTTAAGTTTGGGGAATAATGTTTATTTGTTGCAGTTTGTTATTCTGTTATTTCCTTAAGAGAAATATTTATGTGAATGTGGGTCAGAGAGAAAAACATTTTCATGACTCCAAATATAATTTGCAATGTCACTTTCCAAAAGGATTGTTATCAAATTATAATATTCTAGTTGTGTCTTCTATTTATGTTTGATTTTATTTTTATCTTCTGCAATATATTTTAGTAAATTTAAATAAGCTTTGCACATTGTTGTATTATAGGATCTAAGTTTTCATTTTAGTTTCTCTACAGTATCTTTTAAATTTTAAAGAGTTTAAATATCTTCATTTTTACCCCTTTGTGTTGTCTTTCTGTTGCTCTGAATTTGAGTTGATATTTTCCAGAGGTCTGACATACTCAAATTTTATTTTCTGTAAGTTTATTTATTTGTATTATTATGAAAAAATCAACAGAAGAATGATACATACATGCATTGGACATGTATTTTGTGCTTTTAATAGAATCATCAAAATTATCTTTTTAAGCCAGTGTCTTCCAGGTAAATTATGAAGTGTTGCTGTTTATATCGGAAATAAGCTCACAAAATTACCAGAAGTTACTTTATAATATTTTATTATACTTGTTATCTCTAATATTATCTTTCATATAATTTAACTCAGCTCAATATCAGAAGTTTCAATATACATTTGATTTTTTCTCAACTTTACTGTAATTCACAATATTCAGTTTTAATCACCAGAGTTTCCATTAAGAACATTTATTTTAGCTCTGAAAAAATGCAGTATATTATAGATATCTATCACTTCAGATACTTTTGAATATGTCACATACTGAACTTAAATTAATCCCAAATGAGGTAGAAACTAACTTTAGTAATGTAAAGATTTAAAATTAGGTCATTAGATAAAGTGATGTCACAGCTGGAATTTACAAATCACAACTCTTAGCCAATTCCCCCATCTCAGACATTGATGAGTGGGGCTAAGAAGATAGAACAAAAGGGATAACATTAATATAGTGGCCTAACTGTAATGACAAGATTAACAATAAGGAGACTGGATGGCAGCAACAGATGAGCTCAAAAGAGACCAAATGCTGTTTAGAAAAAGGAAAGGAGAAGGAAACCATGACAACAGAGAAATGAAGAAAAAACTTTGGAGGAGAGCAGATATTTCTAATGGGGAGTTTGTGTGTGTGTGTGTGTGTGTGTTGTTTTTCTTTTTTTTTAACAAATCTGTTCCTCCCCCTTTCCTACAGTTTTCTACCTCAGTCAGTGATTATTTTATGCAGTTGGATTTTTTGAAAACATATGTCCACATAAAAACTTGTACCCAGTTTATAATATTTGTGTTTGTCAAAACAAAATGAAGTGAAAACAACCCAAATGTCCATCAACTCATGACTGGATAAACACAATATGCCACATCTTTTCAATGGAATATTATTTGTCAATAAAAAGGAATCAAGTAGTAGTATTACAGTGTAGAACTTATTATGCTAAATGGAAGAAACCAGACACCAAAGGCCACATACTACATGATTCCATTTATATAAAATGTCCAGATTAGACAAATTTATGGAGAGATAAAGTAGGTTACTTAACTGGGGGCTGTATAGAGAGGAGATAATGGGGATTGGCTGCTCACGGGTACAGTGTTTCTTTGTGAGGAAATGAAAATGTCTGGAATTAGGTAGTGATGGTGGGTCTATAAATCTGGAAACATACTACACACCACTGAATTGTATGTACACTTCAAAAGGGTGAAATTTATGTAATGTAGATCTCAGTAAAACAGATATAAAAACAAAATCTCCAGCAATAAGGGGCGAGGCAAACTTCTAAAATCTCAAACTTGGTCTTGTGGAGCTACATTTTCCTAGCTGACTGGACTTGGTCAACCAGGGAGCTAGTATTATATTGCTGAAGTTCTCATAAGTGATGCAGAGAATTCTTTAAAGTAGAAATCTTCTAATTTCATAATGGGAGACAGTGGCCAAATAGAATTAACTTTGTGGATGTTTTAGTAATAAACTTTGTTAGAGAAAATTAATTTTCATACTTTGAAGAATAATGGCAAATACAAGAATGCATATGTGATTTTTTGGAAAACAAAACAAAAACATGGACTCCTCAGTATCTTAAAAATAATGTGACATGCTTCCAAAGAGATTATTCCATTCTCCAAAGTCCCCCACATACTTAAACTTTTTATATACTTAAGTTTTTCATAGAAAAATTACAATATTCTGGTATTTTAGGAGGTGTTGGTAGGATCCAACTTTAATTTCTTGCTTTATTTTCTTTTTTGTTTTTGTTTCCACTGATGTATTTAATCTCTGCTTAAAAACACATATTAGTTTTTTTTGGCTTTTGTAAATGTCACAGCAATTCAGAGATGTTGCTTTTGCACACAGAGAGATTCTCTCCTGAAGTGCTTCCTTGCTATTTGTTGGCATTGTTTGGATTCTCAAAGTATTCAACTTTAAGTTGAGGATCAGTCTTCACACAAAAGTTTTGAATGAGTAAGCAATGATAACCAGCAAATCATTATATTTAGTAATTTCTAACTCTACCTTGAAACAGAGTTTTATTTCCTTTAAATCATCCATGCCATTCTTATTTAACTTGTCCTGTAACGAACAATCCAAAACTTTCAAGGCAATGTTTGGGCCATTTTGTTTAAATATACCTTAGTTTAGATAAATTAATATTTTTAAAAAATATTTATTTATATACAAAGGCTGGGGTATAGGCCAGAGTCATAGGAGGTGAGAGGATTCACCAGAAACAGAGTGGGGCAGAACAGGCAGATCGACTGAGGTTCACTGCTGAGGGGAGCAGCCAGTGAGGCAGGAGAAGGTTGTGTGCCATGTGGGTCCCATCTCTGGCTGGGAATCGAACTCGCACTGCTGTTCTTTGGATGCTTCACAGTGCGGTGCTCAACCTGCTGTGATACCAGGGAGGCCCTAGATAAATTAACTTTTCATAGTTGTAGTAGAAATTACACCAAAACTTTGGAATGGGTTAGTGTATAAAAGAAGTATCTCTTTCCTTTCAAGGAAAGGAATAAGAACAATAATAATAATAATAATAACAATAACAATAAAGACACAAAAACCAAAAATGAAAAGACAAGGACAAATTGGGGATGCTTGGTGGGAAGGGGTATGGGGAGGGTTGAGGGAAGATGGGAGCACAGGGGACTGAGGTGATGGTGCACTGGTGATATGGTGATGGGGAATACATGGGGATTACAATTGATGTCAAATATATATAAATTAAAGTGAAAAAAATAGAATAAAAATAAATAAAATAAACTGAGAGAAAAAAAGTATCTCATGCTAATTATAATTCTTATTTTGTTATTTTTGAATAAACTTTAACACATATATCTCATTAGGACTTAAAACTTATTGATGATTCTCAACTCAAAAATAAATCATGTTTCTTAACTCTCATTCCCATTAAGGAAGAGATTAAATACTGTATATCCAGAGCTATTGGACCAAATCAAGACTACATTTTCTTTCCATTCAAAAGAGTTACATTTACTAATATACAATTGTCAATGATATTAGCACATTAAATGAAGTTATTTTCGGGGCCTCCCTCGTGACACAATGGGTTAAACAACGTACTATGAAGCAAACCACAGACACTGCAGCACGAGTTTGTTCCCTGCTGCCGGGCCAGATTGGGGACCCACATGGCGCAGTAGACCTCTCCTGCCTCGCCTGCTGCTCCCCTCAGCAGTGTGTTTCAGTCAGTCTACCTGTTCTGCTTCCACTCTGTCTCTGGTGGATCCATTCACCTCCCTGGACTCTGGCCTGGACCCCAGCTCTTGTATGTATAAATAAATAAATCTTTTTTTAAAAATGAAGTTATTTTCCACAAAATCAGAAAATGCCATCAATTACCTGCATTATGACAGAAACTAGATCTCAAATGTGGGAGAAGTTTAGAATTATGATTAAAATAAAAGTAGCCAAAATGTAGCATCAAATAGGTTGAATATATATTTACTTGCACACTTTTTTTTTTGTTTTTGTTTTTTTTATTAGTTATATTTGACATCATTTGTAGTCCCCAGGGGGTACCCACCACCATTTCACCCGTGCACCATCACCTCAGTCCCTTGTACTTGCACACTTTAATAGAAGTTTATTAACATAGGAAAACTCATCTTTGGCTATCCCTGAATTCCTCAAAAAAGTAGTAGCTTCTAAATGTTCACACTTTGCTGTGTGTGATTTTGGATTTGGTAGCCAACTCGCGCTCTCTTTTTAGCTCTTACATTCTCCTTGGCCCAATATTATCCTCTTTTGGAGTCACATGCCTTTCTCCAAGATTCCATATCTGTCTTTGAATCTGATTAACCAGCCAAAGTGATTGCACAGATTAAATACAAATTTATTCTCATCATTTTTCCTTCAATCAAACCAGCATCACCTTCTCAAAGCTGTCAGGCTTTAAAAATTTTCAGAGTACTCTAAGATGTAAGAAAATAGTTTTTCTCTTTCAAAAAGCCCATTCTTATTTTGTTAAGTAAAAACTTTAAAATCCCTTCCTTCCTACTTATCTTCTTATAATGTTAAAAAGTTTCTTTTTTGCACCCCTGTGTTTGTTGCACCACTATTTACAATAGGTAAGCTGTGAAAACAACCCAATGCCAAACATAGACAACTAGATCAGGAAGATGTGGTATATATACATGATGGAATACTATTCAGCAATCAGAAAAGATAAATTCATGCCATTCACAACAATATGTAACTAGAAAGGACCAAGCTTAGTGAAATAAGTCAGAAAGAAAAAGAAAAATACCAATGGTTTCACTTATAGGAATGATGTAGAGGATCCAAGTAAGTGTTCAAGAAAAAAAATGTAATAAAGTAAAAATAAAAAAAAAACAGGCACCTATAAATCAGAGACATTCTGCAGGGAGGGAGGAGTGAGTGGGATCTAAATGGGAGGGAAGAGCACAAGGGACTGTGGTGATGATGCAGGGGTGAATTGATGGTGGGAATTCCACGGGGATTATACACGAGAAGTGAATGCATACACTGTACAAAAAAAAGAAAAATGATGTTAAAATAGTTTCCTTTGTTGAAGTGTAAAATGAGTGCATGTTATAGTTTTGATTTTAATTATTAATATCATATAAAGTTATATATAAGCAGACAATTTTATATTCCCTGTAGCACAAAATGTTGACAAAGACAGATTTTGCTGGGTAAATTACAGACCATGTGTCTCATTGGGGCGTTGGGGAGCATTTAGGGCATTCTCACACTGAGATGAACCCAAACCATTTTTCACTGCTAACTATGTGGTAAGAAACAATTAGCATCTCTTACTATAAAACCTGCTCAGTGATTTCTTGTAATTATGTTTTTTTAAATTTTCTTTTCAGGCTTGCTGCACAATTAGGGTAATGCAGCCTGAGATGCTTTGCACTTATATGACAGTTTTGCCTTTGAGATCTTTTTGACCTCTACTGTTTAATTCGATCTTTAAAAAAACCCGGTCAGATGAAAGTGGCCATTGCAATAGTCTTCATGTGACAGATGAATAATCCACCATTGAAAAGTCTTGGGGACTTCCCCAAGGTTACATGCTTGGAGAAACCAGGTCTTGAGCCTGGACTTCCAAGTCTCCCTTCCCACTGTGACCTCCACACAGATCTCCATTAAGCCTTCAGAAATACCACTGTTTTTGCAGCTTTCACTTGAATGTTTTTGGTATCCAAACAAATACGAGAAGCATAATAGAGATCAGTCATAATCTGCTGGTGAATAGTAAGGGGGTTTGCTAAATTTGTACTATTTGTATCACTTCTAATGAGAAGTGAGTTATAAGTAAGTTTTGAAAAGATAGCTGTAAAACATTTTCAAAGTCAATGTTCGATGACATGTAGAACTATGTTTTTCTATTTTTGAAATCATGGTTGAGTTATTTTTATGGGGATACTTATTCTTTGGCCTTGGGTGTTTGCACTATTAATTTTAAAATAGGACAAGGACTTAGATAAAAGTAAATGGGCTGTGTTGAATTAGTCCTAGGTCATTTTACCTGCAATTATGAAGACTTTGAGCATTTTTTACCTATTCCCAGTTACAAAGACTTAGTAACACAGAAAAAAGTCATTATAAAGTCTTTAATTTCAAAACACTGTGACCTAGCTTAATGAATATGTATTTAGGATCAGTCATTTTATAATTTGTCATTGCTTTGTACACATTACTTTATCTTTGTGTGAGCCACATCTGGTTACTATTCTGAGTGTTTTCATTAGAACATTCTTTGTTCAGGGGTCATTTTAATAAAAATAATTATTTTATTTATTTTTCTATTTCAGTAGAATGTAATTTATAAATTGTAAGATATTTAAAGTATGCCTTGTGATGATTTGGTGTACCTATATGTTGTGAGAAGATTCCTCCTTTTTAGTTAATTTGTACATCCTGTACCTCACATAGCTAGCTATTTTTTTGGTGATAGGATTTAAGTTCTACTCTTCTAGCATATTTCAGATGTAGTATGTAGATAGTGACATTATTGTACATTATGTCCTTAAATATTATTTTATAAAATTATTTTTATTTGAAAGGCATCTATAAGGGTATAAGTTGTAAGCTTATCACTCTTAAAACCTTTTATCTATAAACTAGAGTGATTTGGCTTTGTAATATGTGTAGGTCACTCTGCTTGGCTCTGTGTAGAGGGGATGAAGAATTGTTACTTTACTTGCTTTGGAATTTTACTTCACTTACAAAAATGTTTAGTATACATTCCCTTCATGCTTATAAAGCATGTTGTTACTTTATTTTTTTAAAGATTTGTGCACACAAGAATTGGGGTACAGGCTAGAGGTGCCAGAGCTGAGAGGATTCACCAGAGACAGAGTGGGGAGCAGAACAGGCAGACTGACAGAAACACACTGCCTAGGGGAGCAGCGGGCAGGGCAGGAGAGGTCTGCTGCACCATGTGGGTCAGCTCCCTGCCGTTGATCAGGGATCGAACTTATGCTGCAGTGGCTGGTGATATAGCTTGATAGTGCTGAGACTTTAACCCCTGCTCCACCAAGGAGGCCCATGTTGTTACTTTATTATTTTTTTAAATATTTTATTTATTTTTATATACAAGAGCTGGGGTATAGGCCTGAGGCGGGGGTGGGTTGAGAGGATTCACCAGAGACAGAGTGGGGAACAGAACAGGTAGATAGACTGAAATATACTGCTGAGGAGAGCAGCGGGCGAGGCAGGAGAGGTCTGCTGTGCCATGTGGGTCACCTCCCTGGCCGGGGATTGAACTCGTGCTGCAGTGACTGCCGATGCTCCACAGTGAGGCACTCAACAACTTGCTTTACCAGGGAGGCTCCCCATGTTGTTACTTTAAATATCTGTTTTCTGATCTAGTGTCAGTTTTATCTCAGGCGGCCAATGTGGATACATAGAATTTTGAAATTTCCTGCAAATATAAATGTTCCTAAATCCCAAGGAATATTTCATATTGTGAATTAAATTTTATACTTTTCTGAAGTTCATTGAGTTATATAAATATTTTGATCACCAATCTGAACGTGAAGAAAAGAAGAATGATGTTTCCTTCCCAGGATGCTAATCTATTGCTTGTAGAGGCAGATTATAATGGAAATATTTCTTCTTCATTAATTATTGATCATAATTATTTGATTGTTCCATATGAGCTTTCATACACAATTTGCCATTTTTTAAAAAGTGTAACTGACTCTTACCTCTAAGTTGAAAAGGAAAAATCAAAGACTAGGAAAAAAGAAATGAATTTCATATAAAGTTTTTTTGTTTGTTTGTTTTTCTTTATATATATTTGACATCAATTGTGGTCCCCATGGATTTCCCACCACCATTTCACCAGTGATAAAGGTAGTTTACACTTAAATATATTTCTCTTTTCCTTAGGAGAGAGTTATGTGTGTGGCTCAATCGAGCCCTTCAAGAAACTGGAGTACACCAAGAACGTGAACCCCAACTGGTCGGTGAATGTGAAGACCACTTCGGCTTCCCGGGCAGTGTCCTCGCTGGCCACCGCCAAAGGGGGCCCTTCAGAGGTGCGGGAGAATAAGGATTTCATTCGGCCCAAGCTGGTCACCATCATCAGAAGTGGGGTGAAGCCACGGAAAGCTGTCAGGATTCTGCTGAACAAGAAAACTGCTCATTCCTTTGAGCAGGTCCTCACCGATATAACTGATGCCATCAAGCTGGACTCGGGAGTGGTGAAGCGTCTGTACACCCTGGATGGAAAACAGGTAAGTGAGAGATCACGGTCTTGACTTTATCCACAAGAACAGGGATTTGGGCGATTTATGTGGCATATGAGAGGGCTCTAAGAATATATCTTACTGATGGTGAGGTGATTGGGTCATTTAGCCAACAAATAACTGCTGACCACAAATCAGTCCAAGGAAGGCAGGATTAACTTTAGGAGTAAAGTAGAAATACTTATCTTCAAATCATAAATGATTTGGAGATGTCTATGTTTTCAGTTATTACTTTCTTAACATTATGGTGCTTTTCTGTCATCTGTTTTTAATTTTGTCTTGTAGAATTACATATAGCCTTGAGCATATAGGGATGTAGGGGTAAACTCTGCTCGGTAGAGAAACTCTAATTCATTTCTTTGTCCTAAATAATATTTTATAACTTTATATCTCAATAATGTGCACTCATAAATTGCATTTAAATTTTATAGACTTTAAAGTAAATATTTAAAGACACAAATATTTCTATCTGATTGGCCATAGGGGGCAAATTTGTAGAATATTATACATCTTGTATTGAAAGCATAATTCAGAATTAAAGCTAAAATGAGATTTCTTTGGCTATGGAATGTGCATCAGTTGACTTTGGATGGATGGGCATTTTAAAGTGAGTTACTCAGATGAGCCTAAAGGAAATCTTATGTGAGCTATTGTAAAAGTTTTACAGAAATCTGATGTGAACTCACTGACAGTGAGTTTTTGCTGGTCATTCAGTTCTATGGGTATATCTTGTTAAGGTTATGATTTTCAGCACATTATTGCATGGAATTTAGTTTTTAATGTGAATCATCCAAATGCTTAAAAAATTATTTTTTGAGGTATTTTGAATGATTTGCATGTGGAGTACATATTAAACATCAAAACAAAATCTGTAAAATAAAAAGTTCAGCTTACCAAATAGAAGATTCAATATAGGTCCTTGAAGGCTAACACATTCAAACTTAATGGATTGGAAATAGATGCAAATCCTAGAAAGAGTATTAGTCATGACTGAATTTCTTCCCTAAGGATTCATTTAAATGCTCTAAATTATAAAATTCATTAGGAAAGAATCTCTGTCTGTTGTTCATTTATATTCACCACTTTTGCTTGTCTCATAAAATTTTGTGTCATGGTGATAAGGATTCTGAGGTATGAAATTCTCAGTGTTTTAGAACTAAGAGGGGAGAGCCTGAATGCCACCAGGATATCAGGGATTAGGAAGCCCACTGCTGGATTTCAATATGATGTCAAACTTCATATTTAAACCCTTCACTGGCTCCTTTTATCATGAGTTACTCAACCATCTTGTAGTTCTGCATTTTTGTGTATTGAGTTTTCTCAAGATGAGAGTGAACCTGTTTTCATAAAAAGTAAATTTACAGCAAAAGGGCCTCCCCGGTGGCGCAGTGGGTTAAGCAACACACTGAAGCAAACCGCAGCCACTGCAGCACGAGTTCGATCCCTGCTGCCAGCCAGGGAGGGGACCCACATGGCGCGGCAGACCTCTCCTGCTGTGCCCGCTG
>JAGFMF010011380.1:5163304-5182328 GCA_019455555.1 Galemys pyrenaicus | reverse complement strand
TCTGCTCCCGCTCTCTGTGGTGAATCCTCTCACCCCCCCACACCTCTGGCCTGTACCCCAATGCTTGTACGCATAAATAAATAAATCTTTAAAAAAAAATTTACAGCAAAAACTATAGTGATAAATCTCATTTCTACCCCACTTCCTCAGAATTTGCTACACAATGAATCTAAATATCAGCTTTATTTAGCTATGTTCTGCCATCAGCTGATTTATCTTTTGTATTCCTAGAATAGCTACTATGATGTTCTCAATACTTTTCTTCTCTTTAGGAATTTATCCAGTGTCTGTATTTTACAATGGCTGTTTTTGCTGTGGTTTACATGTAAATGATCCAATGTGATAAAAATAATCCTGTCAAAATTGGCATTCAAATCTTGGCTCAAGCACAGATTATTTATGTCATTAGCAAATCACTTAACAAAGCTTGAGTATACTCAGTAAAACATGGGTAACTTCTATTTCATAAAGACCTTATGGGGATCAACTGTAGAAATACGTGTGAAAGTAATTTTGAAATATAAAATAATGATGGTAGTTTTATTGAGCATTATTCTAAACATTTTGTTTGTCTTAGCAGGCTTAATCCCCATAACAGCTTAATTCTTATCCCTGCTTAACAGATGAGGATACTGAGGCAAATACTCATTTAAAAAGAAGTTCAAGTTCATATATATGAATAGCAGGGTTGGGATTTCAACTAGTTTCTCTCCAAAGTTTTCGCTCACAACACTATTCTACAGCACATTATATTAAAGCACCCATAAGATGTAAATGTATTGAGAGAGAATTTGCAAGTGAGTTTTTCATCCAAAGAGTATCGTCTGAAAATGTTCTGCTCTCTATATTTTTTCCTGCCACCATTCTGCTAACTTCTGTAGTCAACTGTTGTATTCAATTGTGTGTGTGTGCGTGTGTGCGTGTGTGTGTGTTTTGGTGCAGCATTCAGTTTGCTGTTGTGGCTTTGCCTCCATTGTGTGACATGTTCTCTTCATAGCAGGAGTGGTGAAAAACTGCAGAGGAATTGGATGATAAAGTAGCAAGAATATAAAGACTTTTTGCTTCGGTTCCCAGTAGGAACAAAGATGCTTCCTCATGAACCCCAGGAGTCTTTAGAATCGTTTCTGTGCAAAAGAGAAATCTATGCCCACAAGCGGTTTGTTAGAGTAGAATTCTTTGACAGCCTGGGCAAAGACCAAGACTTGATAAGCCTGAGAATAAACCAGTTTTCTCCAAGTTTCCCTGTGGCATGATGCTCTGCCCTAGTAGGTGGCACCCTGGCCATTGTGGCCTTGGGGTGCACATGCTGGGCATAGAACATCACCCCTGTCATCACTTTCCCACTTTTTTTTAATATTAGTGCAATTCCATAAACAATATGGGAAATCAAATGCCTAATATTCATATATTTTCAAGGAAATAGAACTGTTTTTAAAAATAGGAATAGTTGGAGTTCTTTGGGTGAATTAGTAGAAAGCAAGCTGGCCAAAGGAATGCCTTCTCCGATCACCTGCAGTTGTATCACGGTGTGGAAACTGGTGACTGGGTTTCTGACTGAAGCAGTAAAGGCTACGCCTGCTGTTACATGATGGACACTGAAGCATCCCCATGTGCCCCTTTCCTTTATTTTTGCCATTCCTCAGCCTCCTTGTTCAGTTGCCTGCAGGGTTTTCTTTAAGCCCTCACCTAAGAATTCATTATATGGGGCTTTTTTGAGGTAACAGGCTGAGATAAGGAACTCAACAAATTGGAAGTGCTGAGCTATATGTCGCTAGAAAACATTTTGTA
Source organism: Galemys pyrenaicus (assembly GCA_019455555.1). NCBI lineage: Eukaryota > Metazoa > Chordata > Mammalia > Eulipotyphla > Talpidae > Galemys > Galemys pyrenaicus. Next base: position 5,180,540 of record JAGFMF010011380.1, on the reverse strand, counting down.
GGATTGCAGGGAACTGCAGTTTCCCCAGGTGGCTCATGAGCAGTCTGCTTGTGAACGAGTCCTTTCTAATTACGTCAGCTCTATTCCTTCAGTGGTGTTGAAGCTTCAGTAAAAGGTTGCTGCAACCTTGCTTTTTGCCTTCATATATTTTGGGGGGACCCTGTCCCCCAAATCATCAAAACTGATGATCAGGCACTTTCGCTGGCATGGTAAGGAGGTCTTAGAAATGTTTGCCGTGTCTTCTTTTCAGTGATGCATTCTTTATCTGGGCTTTGAGTAAGGGTCCCCAAAGAGGAAAGGGGGCATTTTCTAGCTGAAGGTTAAAACCATGTCTGCTTTCTCCATACATGATGGGAGGCTTTTCAGGACGAGTCTTTTTCTCTTGACCCAGTTAGGATTTTTCTGTGGTTCGGTGTCTCACCCTGCCAAGCAGTTATTCCCATAGGTCATTTGGAGTGTGACTATTTTTTAAGTGTTTAAAATAAGCCCCAAATGTACAAGATTTGTTGCAAAAATGCGCTTGTTTATCTCCTGACTTATGGAACAGCTAATCTGACTGTCTTGACTTGCTAAATCTTCTAAATCTGTGATTATTGAATCCTTCCTCAGAAACATGAACAGCAAGGTTTAGAATAAGTAGTGCCTAAGCAGGAAATTTATACTGTAAAGATCATAGATAAGGCATTTCTCAGTGATTTTGCCTTTCCCACTGAAATATAGCATGATCAAGTAGATTGCTCTCTAGGCGGGAAATATATGCACATTCCCATCTTATCTACTTTTTGACATTGCAGATCCATACCAAATGGCAGAGAGCTTTAGTAGTAGAGGAAAAAATTCACACAAGGATGTTATATTTTTATCTTATAGACATTTCACATAAATCATGCACTTTGTAATATCCACCCTTGCTAGTATGCTAGAGTGAGCAAACAATTTATTGTCTTCTAAATGTGGGAAGCAGTAGGGATGACTCAGTTGAAGTAAAGTTACTCATAGACTGATTTAGATGGTAAATTGAGTGTCATAGCTGTGACTTAGTCCATTCTGGCTGCTATAACAAAACCCCACAGAATGTTTGTCTTACAAACAACAGACATTTACACAATTATGGAGACATTTCTCACAATTATGGAGGCTTGAAGCCCAATGTCAAGGTGCCAGTAGGTTGGTGTTGGTGTGAGCCCACTTCCTGGGTCACAGTGCATTTTTGCTATATTCTCACTTGGCATAGGGTCAGGGTGCTCTGGGTCTCTTTTATTGTGGTGACTAATCCCATTCCCAAGGACTAGCTGTAGCAGCAGGAAGGGGGTGGCACAGGAGCAAGGTTCGGGATGGTTCTGGGCAGACGGGTCAAGGAAAGGAGAGTCTTGGAGTCCTCGGTGGCTCTTCATGCTTTATTTAGTAGAGGTGGCCAGGTACATGGCAGGCATGGGGGCCGGGGGGCCGGGAGGCTGGCAGGCCTCCCAGCCCCCAGCGTATCTCACCCCCTCAGCTGCTTCTTCTCTCTCTGCTGCTGCTGCTCGTCAGTCTGTTGGCCCTATCAGTTGGTCCTGGTGTCCTCATGACGCCGCCCATTTAAGCCGGTGTCCCAACTCATGTGCGCCCACTTGCGCATGCCCACCCTGGAATGCTTGCAGCGCCGCAGGTGTCCATCATCACAGTGGTGGGAGGGTGGAAATACCTGATCAACCTTTACCCTACACTAGCTCTTAACCTAATGACCTCCCAAAGACCCTTCCTCCTAATATGATCATCTTGGGGGTTAGGTCTCAACGTATGAATTTTGGGGGGACATAAACATTCAACTTCCATGTAAAGTAGATAAATCCCATTAGTTGTCAGTAAATGAATCAGTTACCATGTGTTCCCTGTATTTTTCAGTCATTAAATCCTTTGTGAATTATAAACATAAAGCTAGAGATGCTTCTAAATGAATCATAATATTTGTAGCATTTATTTTTAACTGGTTAATATACATTTATTGGAATTCAGGAAACGATAGTTGATGACCTTATGAGTCTATCAGTCAGATATTACAAAATGATCTTGTGTTTTTTCCTTTTGTTTTATAACATCTAATCTAATCTGAAGGGAAAATAATTTTGTTCACTTGTGAATTTAGAGAGTTTAGAATATGCCTTCCCCTTAAAAGTAGTAGTACCCATTACTGCCACATCTAATCATGGCTTTGGCAATTAATAAACATAGAAATCATGTAAAAACTGGAAATTTCCAAATGAAAATTGTGATATTTAGAATGTGATAGGATTTGGTTGGACAGGAAAATGTTATTTTCTGTAGCTGTTGGTGATAGCTACTGTAGAGGCAGGAAAGGGCAGCACGGGAGTAAGGTGCAGGATGGTTCTGGGCAGACAGGTCAAAGAAAGGAGTCTTCGAGCCCTTGGGGACTTTCATGCTTTTATTGTCAGAGGTAGCATCAGGTACATGGCAGGCATGGGTGCCGGGGGCCGGGAGGCTGGCAGCATCTCACCCTCTAGGCTGCTGCTTCACTCTCTCTTCTCTCTTTGCTTCTGCTGCTGCTGCTTGTTGGTACTGTCGGTCCTGTTGGTCCTCATGACAACGCCTATTTAAGCCCATGTCCAACTCGGGTGCGCTCAGTTGCGCATGCCCACCCTGGAATGCTCTCAGAACCGCAGGTGTCCATCATCACAATGGTGGGAGGGTGGAAAGACCTGATTGCTCTAACCCTACAGCTACATTTTCATTTTTTAAATAAAATGTGTTATTTTTTTTTAAAATAAAGCTCTCACTTCTTTAGGCATATTCAAACTCTGCATTCTTTGTAAACAGACATGTAACATAACTGGTATGTTATCTATGTTGTGCAAGTGAATGTAACACCGTTTAGATTTGTTTGTAATTGATGTGAAAAATACAGTTGATGCAAATAATCTAGAATGCAAATAATATGTCAGAGTTTTCTATAAATGCTGAAAGCACATGTTAAATAATTGCCAGGATTTGCTCCAGCTCTGAATTGATGGAAAATCTTAGCTGTTTTCAAAGGAAAAGGAGTGTAATAATAATTATTATACTTTACTGAGGGAATGAAAGTATCCAGAATAGAACGTGCTACTTTAGGTTTTATACCTTTGGTTGATATTCAGGACTAATGAGCTATACTTCACCTTACACGGATGTTAATTATTCTCCGAAATTGGGTAGAGTTAAGTTCTCTTCTTCTATGCTAAGCTTCTCCACAGTGTCATTAATTACAGGTGCCTGCAGTGCTGTGTGTTTTAAAGCTCAGATTATTCTTAGCAAAAGTCAGTTTTCTGTAAATTGAACTGTAAAATGAGTTCTGAGTTCCCCAATTTTCCACTATAGAACTCTAGTTGTGTTCCCAAAGTCTTACATGCTAAGGACTCTTTGACAAGAATATGAACTTTGTGATCATCTTTTCCAGTTTCTGCAGAAACTGAGAGCCCTGGTTAGCCTGTGGGCTTCTGCCCTGAGGGAACATGTTGGGGTGACGGAAAAAACTTGGAAAGAACTCAGTGGAGGTCGTGTTTAGATTTCAATCTGAAAAATCTAGCTTGAGGTTTCTTATTCAGGCTTGGAAAATTAAGTTTGTTTTCCATTCTACTGCTTAAGCTTAAAAATTCTGTTAAGCTTTTGAGGAAATTTGCTCAAGTATGCTGTTATTTAAGTGAAGGTAATATGCAGTAACAAGATATAGAGGAAAATTACTACATTTTATAGCCTGCCTCCAAACATACAATGTTAAGGGCAGTAGACTTGGATTCAAGTTTGTCCTGGACAAAATGGAGCCTACCCTTCTGTTGGAAAGAATTAACTCTGATAATCCTCAGTTTCCTCAGATGCATAATGGGAATGATAATAATGCCTGCTTCATAAGTGTAAGGTAAATGAAGGGTTGTCAGGCTTTTCTGCTGTCCCACCATTGGTGTAATGATGGACACCTGTAGTCCTGCATGCATGCCTAAGTGGGCATGCGCAGTGGGTAACCTGGGCTAATGCACGAGGTATATAAGACTAGCATCATGGGGCCTCAGTGCAGCACGGGAGGAGATGCCAAAGGTTGCGGTGGAGTACGATAGATAGTATGAAGGTGGCTAAGACAAGGAGACTGCTTGAACTGATGATGAACCTACCCGGTCTAGGACTGTTGCAAGACAGTAAGTTTCCGTGAGGGTTAAATTAAATAATTCATGGGACAATTTAGTTAGGCACTCAAGTATTGATCGTTGTTGTGCCTTTTGGAAAACAAGCCATCTTTTAAATGTGTGGGGGAACTCACAATTTAAAATTATTTCCTTTAATAATTACTAATTATATCTGCCTTTGTAAGTGTGGGTTTTCACATGAAAATGCTTCATGATATAGTCAAGAGAGCATGGGATTTGAAATGAGCTGCTTTTAAGATCAGATTCTGACTTTATTACTCATTATTACTCATATAATTTTATTACTTTATTAGCTGCATAGCCTTTGGCAAGTCAAATAAACTCTGAATCTCTGTTTATCTTCTATCAAATGGTAAAAGTAACACATACTTCATGAAATTGGTGGGATAATTACTTGAGAAAATATGTATATTAGGCCCTGATTTGACATCAGTGGGTTCTCTGTAAGTATTAGTCCTTCTCTCTTCTGCTTTTATGAATTCAAGGCTTTCTTAAAACTATAGGACATTTGTAGATGTAGAAAATTGTTGATGTTGGATTTTTTCTTTGATTCTATTGCCTTTACTATAACTACTAATGATTGTATCTTTATCATTCCATATGTTTGTTTTCATTAGTTAATATTATTTTCTTCACTTGCTTCATCAGTGGTACCAGTCGTTTGTTAAAGGTATCTATCTATAGTCAATTCATTACACCAATATAATGCTTTTGATATTATTACTACCATTAGTGGACCACCTTCTCTGTGCCTGTATGTTATTCATTATTTGTATATTCATCTCATTGAATGATCACCAGAGCTCTTCAAAGCAAGAACCTATTCATTTCTCAAAATTCAGCTCCTAGGGGGCCTTGTAATATCCAGCTTTCCATGTAGAACTGACAGCTCCCTCTTCCTGAGCTCCATACTGACCTTTGCAGGTAGCCCCCTAAATCTTGATAATGGTGATCTGTTGACCACCCGTCTCCCCCTTAAGAATTTGTAAGATGAGTTTAGGAAAGGCGTGTTGGTGGCCTCTGAATCTCTATAGTCTGATCTGTAAATGAGGTTTAAAAATGATTGAATGATTGCACAGCTGGACAATTGACCAGTTTGCAATAGGCCACACCTTTGAAATTAGCTCATTATTTCCAATGCTCTGCAAAGCCCAGGTCGAGGCCACTTAGGAGCTGATTGGTTAATGGGTAGTCCTAAACAATGGCAGTGCTCTCTGCAGTGAAACTACAGATTGTAAGGCCTAATTGTGGTGCTTGTTTTCTAACACAGGCTCCTCCTGCTCCAAAAAGATTAGAATAATAATAATAAAAAATCATGTGCCAACTTCAGAACATTTATTCTGCGGAAAGAACTTTTATCCCATGGGAAAACAATAGATACTAGTTATAAAAATTTTGTCAACTGAATCATGAGAAATGCTCTAAATCTTTTTGACATTGCCTGAGCTGTCTGATGAATAAAGAGAAGCACTAATCAATATGTTCTGTGGATTAAAAAGTTGGTGATTGGCCAATAAGAGATTCATATGAATAGCATCTGGCCCAATTATTGCAGACACAAATCTACAGTGTTCAAGGGCTTTTGTAGTGATAAAGTACAATATGTTGTGGCAGATTTTTCTGATTAGTTTAAATTCTTGAAACTAAGTTAAATGAAAGAAGGCAGTTTGAGAAATTGAAAGGAACTTTAAAAATTCAATTTTATTTCTGAACTGTGTTGTAAGCAACATACCATAGAAACAAAGGGACAGATGGGATATTTATGCTTTAGTTGACTTTTCCATTGTGAGATAAATATGTAATCATTGTAAAGAATTTTGAAGCAAATAAGAAAATATTCATATAAATTAAAATGAACTATAGTCTTATTAACAGGATGACTCTCATCGATATTTTGACCCATTTCCTATTGTATGTAGATTCTCTTCTATATATAATTTGTTTTCTCACTTGTAATTTCACATGGTGGTATCTACATTCGTGTGAGAAATATCTTGAAGTTATTAAGAAATTCCCTCTCTACCTTTGTCATTTTCTTGTCCGGTATAAGAGGTGACTTGATAGTGTGCTATTTTCTAAGATTTTATTTATTTTAATTGGGCCAGATGCTATTCATATGAATCTCTTATTGGCCAATCACCAACTTTTTAATCCACAGAACATATTGATTAGTGCTTCTCTTTATTCATCAGACAGCTCAGGCAATGTCAAAAAGATTTAGAGCGTAGAACTGGGGTGCAGATCAGAGGTGCAGGGGTGAGAGGATTCACCAGAGACAGAGTAGGGAGCAGAACAGATAGGCTTACTGAAATACCCCGTTAAGATGATCAGCAGGCGAGACAGGAGAGATCTGTTATATACCATTTGGGTTAGCTCCCTGGTTGGGGATCAAACTCGGGCCATAGTAGTGAGCATTTGTGGTGGTAGCACTGGGACTTAACCCCTAGGCCACCAGGGAGGGCTGGTAGTGTGCTATTTTTCTATGGTAACTCATACACAGAGCTTCTCCCATCTGCGTTCTGACATAGGGCGAACAGTAATGTGTTCTACTGTTAGACTGGGAAGTAAACATGTGGAGTGGTGACTATTGACATGTCCGGTGTAATCAGTAATTGGAAATTAACTGTATCTCAGGATTCATCTACTGTAATTAGAACCCTCCTAGAAAAATGTTATGGACACATTTCAAAATCTTTCTGATGAAATGTCTCTATTTGTGTTCCATACATACCAGGCAAGTTAGATTTTTCAGTTCAGTAGGATCACAATCATTGTGATCCTTTAGGAGTTTCTCCTTGAAGGAAAAAGCACAATGTGATTCTCTTTCTCTGCCTGCTGCTCACCTCTGCTTTATGTAACCATGTATTTAAGACCGAATGTCCTAAGAAAACAATGACCCTTGACTACCCTTATTAGATGCCTAATATTTATTCAGTGACTTTTCTTGATTTAAAATTATGACTGAAGGGCACTTCACAGTACTGCACTGTGAAGCATCTGTGGCACAAGCACGAGTTTGATCCCCAGCCTAGGGTGGGAGGATACCCACATTGGGGGGAACACCCACATGGTGAAGCAGACCTCTCCTACTTCACCAGCTGCGCCCCTCAGCAGTTCTGCTTCCCTCTCTGTCTTTGGTGAATCCTCATCCCCTGTACCTCTGGCCTACACCCTAGCTCTTGTATGCATAAATGAATAAATCTTTAAAAAGAATAAAATTATGACTGAGTTTCTGATACATAAATCACAGAATTGTAAGCTAGGAGTGCCCCTGTGAGGGATCTTTCTATTCTTTTTCTCTCTTTTATTTTTGTTAAAGATTTATTTATTTATGCATAGAAGAACTGGGGTACAGGTGAGAGATGTTGGGAGTGAGAGGATTCCACAGAGAGAGTGTCAGGTACAGAACAGGCAGACTGACTGAAATACACTGCTGAGGGGAGCACTGAGAGAGTCGGGATAGGTCTACTGCCCCATGTGGGTCCCCTCCCTGGCTGGTGATAGAACTCGTGCTACAGTGACTGTTGATGCTTCATAGTGTGGTGCTTAACCCCTTGTGCCACCAGGGAGGCCCTCTCTTTCTTTTTTGAAAGATTGTGAACCAAATTTATCATGGTAGGTAGTAAGGTAAAGTCAATATTTTATTTTAAAATTCTCTTAGGAAGAAAGCAAGTTAAGGGTAAGCACCACTTAAAAAAAAAGAGTAGACCTTTTTACTTCTGATATTTTTTGTGTTGTGGTATGGAAATTGGTAACTAGTTACCTAACAGAAATAAGTTAAAGAGCCTGCTGTGTACTTAGGTATATACTTCACCTTGCTTATATCAACTTTGTTCCTAGGACAGCAGCAGTAGTGCTACCAGAAAGCTCGTAGAAATCCCTCAGGCCCCAGAATCAGCATTTTAACAAAATCCTCATATGATCCATATTCACTTTAAAGATGGGAAAGTTCTATTCAGTCAGCAGACTGTGCATGGAGCACTGGAATTCAAATTTCTAAAAGATGGTAAACCTGGATATTACATTGTAGATAAAATTACTACTTTTAGCTTATTTACCAGTTTTATTCACATCCTTTCAATATCAATGTTAATATCAGATGGCAAGATATAATTGCCATCCACAATGTGCTGGAAAGCAGCCAGTCCATTAGCATGAAATGTGTGCTCACTGTAGTGTGTGGAGGAGGATGACTTTACTTCCTGTACGGAGAAGAAATGAAAGTTAAGAGATGCAAGAAAGGCTGAATGGTTACTGTGGAAATGTTGATCCTGATGAAGAGGTTAATGCACATGGTTGCCACAAAGTGCATCTGCATGCTGTTAGAAGTTATCTGTACACTCTCCTCAAGAGGCTGCACAAATTGAATATTTTCCTTGTGGTTTTTCTGGATATCTTCCATAGGGATGCTTGGGTTTCATTAAAACTTTTCTTGAGGATTATTTTACATCTCCAACTGTTGTCAGACAGTGTTCCTATACTTGAGAAAATTTTCAATGTGAAAGATGTCCAGAAGAACATGAGCCTATTTGTGTGCATGCAGGAAATGGCTGGGGTGACATTTGCAATAATTTCCAGATAGCATGGCCAGGAACCTTATGTCTCACAGCTGTTGAGAACAATGAATGGGGTAAACTGTGAAATAATCACCTTGTCATCAGAATTGAAGTGGTTTTCTTATGATGCATCCTGGGTGCTTACGAGACTGAAGAAACGTGACTTACTTAATTCAGCTGTCAGCTGGCAGTGTCTGCACAAGCTGAAGGCAGACATGGCTTTTCAAACAGTCACACAACGTTGGCCCAATCACCCCATCAATGGGGACAGTTAGCTCTATTCCTGGGTTTCTAGTTCCAAATTAGGAAAGGGAAAAATAGTTCTAGAAATAAATAAGGTCTCTTACGAAGAACCAATAGAAGGTTCATTATTATCACTGACCCTGGGGAAAATGGAATGACACATTCTCAGGCCTTTCCTGAGAATGGGATTTGGTAAGAGGACCAGCCCAGGCATGTTGGTCATTTCATTTCTTTGTAATATCATCATTTTATTCTATAGCAACAATTTATTTTCTCCTTTATCCATATGTCATGTCATTTTGGGAGTTTTAGAAACCATGTATTTAAAAATTATATCCATTTATTAAATTTTTATTGCAGTTGGCAGCCACTATTAACCTTATAGGAAAATAGAAGATCTTAGAATATCATGTACTTCTGCTTCTGGGTTAATCTCAAGTGCAGGAAATCTGACTTTGGTCATTATTTTATTGTGCTGTTTATTGCTGATAGTAGCCAAGGAAACAACTACAAAGACTGATTGGTGAGCAGACTCTTCACAAGGCAGTCTTTGATTTTGCCAAATAGGATCAAGAGTTTCACATGGGTTCTATTGACATGGTCATCCTTAATATTTTATGTTAAATGCATTTGATATTGAGAATGGGTATGTTTTTGTGGATTTGCTAGATGGTAGAGTTTTACTGAATATGGATTCTGTGCCAAGTGCTGCTACTGTCTCAGTTTTCTTTCACTTGGAAGAATCAAGTGTTGAATAACAAAAGGAAGTCTCCTTTCTAGGACTGTGGATTCACAGCAAGAGAAACTTCATTTTTGTATTTGTGTATTCATCTAAGTAGGAAATGATTGATAGTTAATTTTACTGGAGGATATCTTTGCATTTTTTTTGGAAATGTGAATGTTGAAACATTTTCAAGTAATGTTACCTTTATATTTTAAATATCTAAAAGACATTTTCTAGTTTGTGTTTTAATTAATACTTCTGGAAATTCAGAATCTGAATAATTTAGAACCTACTTTTGTGTACAGTATGCTAGTTAAAGCTTTACATTTAAATTAGTCCCCATGCTTAAAGTATGTAGCATATGTTAGGTGGCTTGAAAACAAGTAATAAGTATCCTGCTTTGTGTTTCCCTGGTGAACTGTGCCAGCAGTCAGATCTATAAAATCACCATTTATTTTCTTGTATCAGTGAAAATGAGAGAGAAATTTTTCAAGAGTTTCCTTATCTATTTAAATTATTGAATATCTCTGGCTCATGCTTCTTTCATCTGGAAGGACCTAAACATGTAAACGACTCCACTGTAAATGGATTTTGTTCTTTGACTTTTGATTTTACTTTGTTTGCATTGAGATTTGTTCTAACACAGTTGAAAGTATGAAAGTATGTCAGACCAGTTCTGATGTATAAAACCAGCTCTGTGCCAGAGGGTGAACAGTGACACTTTGTGTATCAATGAATCAAAAGTTGAAAAATATTTTCTGTTAAACAACAGTCGAAACAGTTGGCATGAAAATTGCTGAACAATTGCTTTTTTAGAATGCTAAAGACTCTACTGATCAGTCTCTGGGGGTACAAACTACCTCAGTCAGTGGTCCTAGGGCATGCCCGGTCATACCTCGTGATTTATACCTATTGCCCCGGGGCGCTCAAGCATCCTGCTCTGACCTAACTTGAAAGGAGCCTTGTACACCCGCAACCTATAACAGAACCGATTTTACCATTGGCTAATTGATGTAAGGAAGTTCCTATGGCATATTTCTGCTCTCGATCATCACCGAACTTCCAAATGAAAACCTCCAAAACTCCTAATGTTACACAAGCTTTCAGTCATTCTTTCCTTTTCTAGCCATTTATGCCAGTTCAGGGTTGTGGGGAGCCTGGTGTCTGTCCTGGCAGCTGAGGGCACAAGGAGGGAACTAATTCTGGACAGGACGTCCTTGATCTCAGGGCACACCTCACACATACCCAGACCCATTCAAACTGGGACAATTGAGACATGCCTTTGAACCTCGTTTGCACATCCTTGGAAGGTGGGAGGAAATGGCAGCACCTGAAGAAAACCCACACAGGTGTGGGGAGAATGTGCAGACTCATGCAGACACTGGTGCTGGCTGCCAATTGATTTTTTCCCAACTAACATTATAAAGAAACAACATTGACAAAATGATGCTTCAGGACATGCTTATTCTTATGTCCATTTTGCAAATGTGGAAACAAAACGAAAGTACCTGACCCATCTATGTGATTAGTACATAATGAAGGCTGACCAAAATTTTGACCACAGTTCATACTTCACATGGTGTTTTGAAAACATTTTGAGTACAAAAATTCATGTGCAGCCCTTTCTTGTGAAAATGCTCATGATTCATTGCTGTGTTTAATCCACTTTCCCCACTGGAATTTAAAAATACTTCTAAAAATTATCAAATTTTAGTGATCTGTCAATATTAAACTTGAGTGGGTTGCTTAAAGAGTTAAGAGTAGTAAATGTTGAGGAAGCTGCTCAAATATCTTGCCTTCGTTTCTTGTTTTTTCTTGCTATTTTTGATTTTGACTTATGAATACATTTTGACTAAAAAAAATTTAGTAATCTTTGTACAAGGGACTATGACGATGGTGCACGGGTGAACTGGTGGTGGGAATTTCACGGGGACTACACTTGAGAGAAGAAAATGAACAATGATGTAAAAAATATAAAGAAAGAAAAAAGGAAAAATAAAGCATTTAATCATCTTTTAAAAATTTATCAAAGATTTTTGCTTTCAGTGATGGAAAAAGAACATTCTTTATGTAATTCACCACTAAGAAATACAAATGTTTTATAAAGGAATATTGATTGCTTTTAAAACCTGCTAATTTAAAAGTATTTGTAGCTTTATTAGGGCATAATTTACTTATAAAACTTACCCACCGTAAATGTACTGTCCCATGATTTTAATGAATGTGTCCAGTTCTTTAGTCATCACAACATGCCAGTATTAGAACCTTTCCATCACAGAAGGTTCCCTGTTGCCTATTTATAACAATGCCTATTCTCAGCCCCAGCCCAGCAATCACTGATCTGCTTTTTAATTGCATCAGCTTTTAGATGCTAGCCTTGTCTATATGTTCACCTATAGAAAAGACTTTTCTACCTTTGAAATCATTTGCATTATTATGAACTAAAGTGCATCATTCTTTAACCTCTGTCCTCTCCAGCACATTGTGAATAGTGCTGGGTGTCCCTGAGATTTTCTAAAGAATTTATAGCAGAGAAGATTAAACAGCCAGTTTAGCACAGTGGATGTCTATTATCTTTGCACTCTTTGCACATATGGTATTTCTGAATTAATTCCAAATGTAGGAAACTAAGAGGAAAAATGTTTAATGTTCATGGAAGGATGAAACGATCGTTGTCCTATAATGCCCTGGGGTGGCCCTTCGAGGTCTGTTTTTTACTCTTGCTTTTTCCCTTCATTGCCAGTACTTTCTTTGTTACAGTCTCAAGTACCATATATAGTACCATATATTAGCTGATTAGATTTTAAATTATATTAACATATTTTCAAGCTGTATTTCATTGTTTATTTTTCATAGTTAAAATATGCTTTCCATGTGCTTTGTCTATTCTTGAGTGAGATCCAATTATTTTGTAATCTCTCTCTTCCCCTCTTCATGGTGGTTTTCCCACTTCTCCTTTCATCACTTTGTTATTCAAGATGTTGGAGGACTTTTATATTACGTATTTTCTCTTCTCCGAAAGAGTCTTCATTGTGAATTCTAGTGTCCTGACTTATATATAGACACCCTCCACTCCCAGAACTGCATCTGGGAGGAGGGTGTCTATTCAGTGAACTATAAATGAATACTTTTGTGATGCACTGCTGACATTTGGACTCCAAAGGCGTTTGTATAATCTGTATCTGTTTCCTTGTTGTTCAAGGCCAGTGCCAAACACTGAACAAGGCTTGGTTTCCCCTGTAAGGCTTCTCGCTGGGTAGGAAAGAGAACCTGGCCCCTTGCTGAGATCTAAAGGCCTTGTGTTCATTTCTAGGTACAGTTCTGAGGTTGATGTGATGCTGAGATTGCTTTCTAGGTGTTTCTTGCTTTCCTACCTCCTTCTTGGTCATCTCTCCATCCCTCGAGCCAGAAGGTTTATGGTGGTGGGTAGATAACCATATCAGGGGATCACATATGGAAGACCTTTTTCGAAACAGTGGAATTGGTTTACAGTTTCTAAGGTCCTCTTTTTTGCCAGGTGTCTTATATGGTAAAGTGACTGGTCTTTATTATAATCTGCTTTAGCTAAAGCTGACAATAGATAATGACATAACAAAATAAAAAAATTCTAGATTTAAAACAACTCAAAACCCCAGTAGTTCTTAAATTTGGAGAAATCATGTCCCACTCTAAGACTCTGTGAATGTTAGCCCAAAAATGTAAGTTCACAGGGAAGGTAGCATTTAGTTTTCCCATCATGTCCTCATCAGTGTACAGTCTTTTATTCTCATTCCATTTTGGGGGTACTTATATGTCTTGACATTTACTAATCAGGTAACATAAATCAAATCCTGTTTGAAAATATTTTAAATTTTCTTGCATTTATTAGTTTTTTTTTTTTTTTTGGAAGCAGCCAGAAGATCAAGGCCCAAAGAGAGATGAACAGTAAATTCTGCCACCTGTATTCTTTCATGCTTTTGATTATCAAAAGAAATTTCTGGTTCTTGAAAAAACACTTACTTATTCTTAGAGAAATTGCTCAGTTCAGTGGGAGCCAGGTTTGTTTTCTTTCATTTGCTTCTTTATCAAAACTGAAAGTCCAGTGCCTATGTATAAGCATGTTTCTATTTATTAAGATTAAACCTATCTGCTCTGCTATTATTAAATAGGTTGCTGTTTTTGATACAAAATGTATATCATGTCACAAAATTCAGTTTTTCAGTGTAAAAATCAAATTTGTTTGCATTTTAGTATAGATTTGATTCTAGTATCAAGTAACATAGTTATTTTAAAGTTTTGTGATTACTCAAGCAATTACTTCATTTTAACTTTAATTGAAAATACCTAACACATGTTAATTGGGAAAAACAAACTGCCTTTATATTCATAAGTATTATCCAAATTCTATTACTATCATTTCTGTGGTAAAACACTATTTAAAATAGTGTTATACAAAAATATCAAAATTATTAAAAATTTCTTAACATGATATTCAAGAGGCTATTTCTGTGAAAAAATTGCTTAGAAAGAATAAAAAGGATTGGAAGCATAGGTTCCTGGATTACAGAAACTGAATGGAGAATGAGCAATTATTTTGGGAGTATCTTAGACCTCAGTGTCCCTAATATTACACTTTGATTTTATCATGTGTTTGGTAAATATTCATTAAAATAATTTATATTTTTTCTACTATGTGCTTGTCAGTGTTCAGTCTTTAATTCTCATATCCTTTGGTACTTTAATCTTACGGTGTTTTTATTTTAAAAGTAGTAGTCATTGGTCATTTGGTAGTGGGTGTGGTGTAATACATACAGTTGTCCAGGTGAGAATTGCATACCTGAAACCTACACATTGTTGTAAACCAGTACTCCTTCAGTAAAACAAATGAACATCTTATTACTTATATATAAACTTAACTCGGTGCCTTGTAGTCAGTCTGGGATCCGTAGGCAGGGACATTCATCATAGCAAAATATCCTTTCCATTCAATCATAGATTCCTAAACCTTGTATTGAATGAAGAGTTGTTTTTACCCATACAGTGCCTTCTGTGAAACTAAGTTTAAAAAAAAAAAAAAGCCTGCTTTATTAATCCAGGAGACATCTTAAATAATTTGCCAATCTGTTCCAAATAAAGTACACTCACTGCCAACTTTAAAAGTCAGCCATTTGAGCCTTCCCTCCTTCAGTGTTTTTAAGTAAAAGATAATGTTAAGCAGTGACATAGAGTTTGATTCAACAGTAAGAATTTCAAGGACATCCCATGATCCATTATGTTAATAGATTTGAAAAGCTGTTATTATTTTGTATTCAATAAGACCTAATTATCTGTGATGTTAACAATGCCTTCCTATCCAAAGCCACTTTTTCCCTTGATTTGCTTTATTTTGAAGCTCTCTTTTATTTAGTTCATGCCTGTTTTGTGTGGCCTGGGCTCTTGACCAGTATTCCTGAAATATTCAGAAGGTAAAACTGATAGAATTTAGTGTCTGATTGGATATGGAAAAAGAAGTGAAATGAAAAAAATGAAAAGGAAATAAAAGGCACGTCAGGTTAATGAGGGATATGCCTTTGGCAGTAAGATGGAGAGTTGTGAGATTGAAAGGTAAACAGCATAAATGCTTGAGCAAGTTTTCAGTAGTTGAGTCAGTGCTGGGAACTGTGTTAAACACTTACTGTGCACTATCAAATTTAATCAGCACACCAACCCTATGAAGTTGTCTTATTTTCTTTTTACAGATGAGAATACAGATTTAGAACAATTATGTAACATTGTATGTTCAGTAGAACAGTGCTAGAAAATAAGAGCCAGAATTCATATATACTGCTATCTTCCAGCAAGGAAACTGAAGCAGCTTTGGTGTTATGTATCATCAACAGTAGCCATGCTGCTAAGTAGTTAAAATGAAAATTACAGTGTTGGCAAACAGGAAAGATAGTGAGGGGACCTTGTGGGCAGGGGGAGCAGTTTGGGAGACCTGCCTGGTCTAGAATGAAGACGGATATATTAGATTTGGGCAGAGGTGGTATATAGGGCATAGGAAATAGGAAGCTATATAGATCTGAAAAAGTGTGGGGGGAATGATTTGGTGGTGGTGAGATGGTAGAGAGGACCCAGATTATTAAGACATGCAGCCACAGTCTTAATGGTAATTCTGAGTGATTTATCATAGCTACATACCACACTAGGAAAGGTGACTGTTTTTGTTATCAACTTTGACTCATGTATTCTACATGTATATCTTTGGGGTGATGCGATTGAAGGAAAGTTTCTGGAATAACTTTAAAAACACAGAAAAAAGCAAACAGATGTTTCTCTGAAGTCTGGATTGCCATTTTCCACTTTTTATGGCCAAATATGGATTAAAAGTTGAATGTCAGGTAGCTTTCACATAACAAGATGTGCTGTGTTAGTTACTGAATAATGTATGGCCTCAAGATGTGGGCCCTTTTTTCCTTTCACCATTTCACTACTCATATTCCAGGCACACACCTAAGAGCCAGTTTTTCCAGCAACTGGCAGTTTCTAACTTCAATTGTCTTTGTTCTTGCCCTGTCTAAAATGTCCTCCATCTGGTCAGCCTGGGGACTCCCCACTTATAACAACCTTCTTTGGAGCAAGATATCATCCCTGTAACTAGAAAATGAGCAGATCCACTAAGTCCAGCATTGTGCTTTAAGAATTTTCATTCAGAAAGTCCTGAATCTGGACCCAAAGTTGACTGTTTTCTTCTTTTTATTTTTATCCTTCACCACATTAATAGTTTCATTGCAGTGTAATTGATGTACAACATTATTTTAGCTTCGGCTGTATTATCGTAATGATTTAACATTTTGTTTTCAGTTACTGTTGCTTTGTAGTGTAGTTTGAAATAGGGGAGTTTATTGCCTCCATTTTTGTTCCTTTGTCCTCAGGAATTATTTTTGCCATTTGCAGTCTTTTGCATTCCACGTAAGTTTCATAATTTTTTGTTCTATTTCTGTGAAGAATGCCGTTGGGATTTTGATAAGATGATTTGACATGTATATACATTCCAAAATGATCATCATAGTAACTATTTGCCATCTTAGCAACTTACAAATATGCAAACTGTATTGTTGATGATTGTCCCCACACTGCATATTCTATCTCCTTGACTTTTTGTTGTTGTGCAACTGGAGGTTTGTAGCTCCTGATCCTCCCACCCATTTTTTCCTTCCGTTTGCCCCTATCCTCCTACTCCCTGCAACCACCAATCCGCTTTTTGTCACTGTGATTTTAGTTTAGTTCACTGTTATTTTTTTTAAGATTTATTTTTAAATTTTTTTTTAATTTAGATATGTTTGACATCAATTGTAATCCCCATGTATTCCCCATCACCGTAACACCAGTGCACCATCACCTCAGTCCCTCGTGCTCCCGTCTGCCCTCAACGCTTCCCTCCTTCCCTCCCCACCAAGTGTCCCCAATTTGTCTTTGTCTTTTCATTTTTTTTTTAAAGATTTATTTATTTATGCATACAAGCACTGGGGCACAGGCCAGAGGTGTGGGGGGGTGAGAGGATTCACCACAGAGAGCGGGGA
>JAGFMF010011380.1:5094971-5163254 GCA_019455555.1 Galemys pyrenaicus | reverse complement strand
CCCCCCCTGGCTGGCAGCAGGGATCGAACTCGTGCTGCAGTGGCTGCGATTTGCTTCGTAGTGTGTTGCTTAACCCACTGCGCCACCAGGGGAGGCCCTCATTTTTGGTTTTTGAGTTCACTGTTATTTGTTTAGATCCCACATGTAAGTGAAACCATAGAGTACTTGCCTCTTTGTGATGTATTTCAATTAGCCTCAAGTTTCACCCATGTAGTAGCAAGATTTCATTCTTTTTCTTTAGTCGGATTCCATCATATATATATATACATACATCATATGTATATATATACCATCCCTTTTTGCATTGATAGGCACTTAAGTTGTCACATCTTGGTTTTTGTAAATAATGCTGCAGTGAACATAGGGATACATATATCTCTATGATTTACTGTTTGGTTCAGGTGAAAACCCAGAAATGGAATTGCTGGTTCAAATGATACTTCTATTTTTAATCTTTTGAGGGACCTCCATGCTGTTTTTCATTGTACATTCCCACCAACAGTGCATTAAGGTTACCTTTTATTCACATCCTCACAGACCGATAAATGTTGACTGACTTTTCTTACCATGTCAATAACTTATAACTGCTATGTCATTCCATTCAGAATTAAAACCTGCTCTATGTTACATTGTAGGGTATTTCATATGTTATTAAGGTTAAGTGCATTTAATTTTTATGTATATGTTGTCAACCTGGTGCTTATTCCTACAAAGCATGTGGCACATTTGGAGACTATGGTCACTGAAAACACAGTTTGGATTACTGAAATTTGGTAATCCTCCCCAGTGGACCTCAGGAATGATTAGTCATCAGCAGAGTAAAACATTTTGGTTCTCTCATGCTGCCAAATGCTATTGTTGGAGTCACTCATGTACCAGAGGAAACAAGATTTTGTCTTGCTTTGTATTTGAAATGTTGGAAAGAAAATCTAATTTCGCTAGTCATTTTTGGTGTAAGACAACAGTCAGTCCTCTGAAACAAAAAGGGAGTGAGAGAAATTGAATGACCAGAACAGTCTGGTATATGTTTCTCTATTAAAGCAGAAAGAAAAAAGAAATGTCTTTGCCAGAGAATCGAGGAGAAAGATGGGGAAACTTGAAGTAACTGGAGACATTTCACAGACAGCCAGGCGTTGCTCTTGGAACACAGTCCTGTGGAAAGATCATGAGGGGCTGGAATAATTGAGGGTGCTCCACAGGAAAAATACCGATACAGACTGGGAACAAGATTCTGTTTCCAGAAGTAGTTGAAGTTATATTAACTGCACAAAGCACACCAGGGAAGGCCTGTTCCATCCAGTGCTAGCAAACAATGGGTCCCCTCCATTGGGCCTGTTAGTCCTGAGTCACCCAGCTATTTATAATGTGAGGTTTTCTGTTCAAGCAGGAGAACGTTTACATATTTATTCATTAAGTACATGAGCTCACAGAGAGGAGGAGTCATTTGAGAGTGCCAGAAATGAGGCCTATTGAAGACATTAGGAAAAAATATTAAAACCTCCTGAATCATATTAATGATTATCAATATTAATCATTTCACTTGATGACAGTCATTTTAAACTGTTTTCAGAGTTTTTTCTTCCAGACTGCATATATAGATAACACCAAAGATGGTAAATAGATAGTATGTTTTTAAAAAATATATAGAATAAAATTTTACTTTTACTGGTTATTGATATTTCATCTGTTTTTTTTTTCTAAAATCATAAAATTTTAGGGTACATATGATCACTGAAATACAGATTAGAGGTGAGAAAGAGTATAATTTTCTGAGGAAATTGTTACACTGCAAAGCAAGGCGAAGAACAGAGTTCTGGTATTAACATGAGTTAATACATGAATGAAAATGCCATTGTCATGGACTTATTAACAATAAAATCTTGTATTTTGTTTTGTCAGATGATGGAGTTGCTTTTTTAGCATTGTAGTTGAGCTCCTGCTCCCTCAGAATCCCAAGGTTTCTGGGGAACCCTTGCATGATCTGCCGCCCTGCCTGGCTGCTCCAGCCTCAGCCCCCCCGGTGCAGAAGTGTCCTGCTCTTCTGTGGGCACCGCCACCTTCTTACAACTTGCTTTCCCAGGCTGTGCTTCTCTTTGCTGCACTCCTTCTTCCCTGATGTAGAAAAGAGTTTCTCATTTCATTCTCCACAGGAGACCTCAGGCCAAACTATGATATTTAACTAAGCTTTCCAGAAGCCTTTTGCACTAAAGAAGGTTCAGGAAAAGCCTGAAGACTAGACTCTACAAGCACTGCCACTCAAGTCCATGGCAAGCTTCCTCCCCTGTCACCGTGGCAGAGGTCGGCTCCCTGTCCACAGTGAGTGATGTTCACAGGTCTGCTGGTTCCTCCCAGGGCCCAAGCCCCAGCCCTCAGACTGCCTCTCTAAATCAAAGGGAAGAGTTTTTAAAAGCCAGTGCAGTCTGCAGAGCTGCACTTCTTTGGAGACACCCTCTAATACTTGGGGGGGGGGGCCAACTCACTCCTCCTAATCATGAACCGCCCCCCCTCATCCAAGTTAGAACATTTGCTTTCCCTCTATACAGCATAAAGCCCTTGCAGTGTTTTCCACCAGACTCTGGTGATCAGTGTAGAGGTGTATTTAAGTCTTTAATTATGAAGAAACAGGAAAGCCATGTTTAACTTTCCCACATCGTGTTTTGTCTTTAAGTGCTCAGACCCAGCCAAAGCATCCTTTATACCTGGGCACTCTGCTGCTGCCCAAGGGCTGCCCTGACAGTTTTGCTAAAAACAAAACCACAGGTTTTGTTTATCTTGCGCACTGATTTCTGATCAGTTCATTGTCATCTCCTTGTTTCCCAGGGGAGCTTTGTCATCAGCCCTAATGAGGACAGTGTTTCTAGTATTAGGATCCAATTGACTGTTTTTTACCCTCTACCAAGCCCTTTCCATGTTGGAAGTGAGTGAGATGGAGAGGGGAACAAGAGTGGGCCTCTAGGTATCTTCTCAGTGGGCAAAGTGGGAAAATCTATGTCCATGGAGCAACCCCTCTTGGCTCCCTCCCTTAAAGGGATAAAGGGGGTTTGGGGGAGCCAAGAGGGGTTGCTCCATGTAAGCCCCCCTTTCAGCTCCCATGTGCCACAGTCCACACAACTGTCTACCAGTCACATCTTTAAACATCTGTACCTTAGAGTCAGAGGATGGTCTTTTCCTGTTTCCAGCCCCATCCATGCTTGCCCCTAGGTGATGCTCACGAGTTGATCACCAGATGAACACCTAACACCATTCCCTGACTCTGTGCAGTGCAGTGTGGGCAAAACAATCACAGTTCCCTTTGTAAGGACCCGTTTTCCCTGTAGCAGCGCCTTTGCTGGGAGAGCAAAGCCTAACCGTGGTGCCCACTGCATCCCCCTCTGATGGATATGCACATCGCTTCTATAGCTCAGTGTTTTCAAAACTATATAGGAAACACGAGCCTGGCCGCACTGGGAGGCGGAGGGTGTCTTGTGCAGACTTCTCTTGGGACTGATCCTCTCTCCCTCGGTGACTTGTCTCAATGCCTGAGTTCAGGTGCAGTGTTCTGGAACCCAGGGGACCTCAGACTGTACACAGTGGACTCCAGAGGGCCAATGAAGGCAGCGTTTTAACTCACAGAAATAGCTCCCCTCATTCACCTGGTTTGTTGAAGGGACTAATTAAATAAATCTATTAACTGGCAAACAGTGATACCAGGTGGGTGAACACTGACTGACTGCTGAGTTGAATGGGAACTAAGAAAACACAGAGGATCTAACTGTACTAACTGTAGCTGGTAAAGGATGAGCATTTTATATCCAATGTAGATTAAAACTAGTTATTTTTATTAAGTGTCGAATCCTTTGCCACAAGACGTATGTAGAGATTTTTCTTTAAATGTATTTCCCCATGCATTTTTTATTACTGGAAAACTAATTGAACACAGACAACATACAAATGAAATGTTCCATTCTTATTCTTGTCTTTCTGCTCAAAGTTGCCAAAATACCCATCAATTGGAATCCCAAGATGAAAGGAGAGATGGTTTGGGGAGTTAGTGCCGTGGCCCTCTGGAGATGCCCATTGTGCCTTTTCACCTCTATTTGCTCCTTCCCAATCTGTGGCAGCTGGCAAGCTTACTGTTCCTCTGGCAAACTGTAGGTTTTCTGGTTTACCCTGGCTGTAATTTTACTTGATGGCTTTCAGGATACTTTCCCCAGTTACAAAAAATAGTGTGCAATCCTTCAGGGGCTTGATTTCTGACAGACAGTGTTATGGTAAATTATGGCAAACATACGATTCATGGGAACTTCCTGGCTGAAGCTTTACAGATATTGTAGGTGTCGTTTTGTCTCCTTGGGGACAGTGGTACAGAGCTGGCTTCCGACTTTTGTTTACTGTTAGTGCTTTTCACCTTTACTCAAGTAATTTCCAGAACACATGCAGTATGATTTTCTTCAGAGGAAGAATAAACAACTCCAACTCTATGGATTATATAAATTTAAAAACAACACAGTAAGTTGATTTGAGATGTTACCTCTGAGAAAGAAAGTCGAATTGGAGTCTATAAAGGATTCATTTATTTTCTACCATTGGAATTGTTCACAGCATAAGTGTATTTTAAACAAAGTTAATGGTGAAAACAGCCAAAGAACACTACTAGAGCATTTAGGTCTGTGTTTTTTGTTTCAGACTCCTCTTTAGGGATTAAAAAAAGTATATTTTGTTCATATAATTTTGAGATAAAATTATTATTTAAAAAATTTGATTAAAAGTATTACTTTGGGAGTCCTCAGGCATGATTATACTATCTAAGTTGATCTAAAAAGGAGATACTTAAAGAAAACATCAGTATTACTTTATTTTTGGCAATAAGGTGAGAAGGCATTTGTTTTTCTCAGCAGGTGATGCATATAGTTGTAGGGTAGTTTTATATTCAAAGTCTCATCTTGATTTGTGTGATCACATGACTTTTAAATATATATATATAATGATAAACTAACTTTTTATGAGAAAGTGGTTTACTTAAGTCTATCCTAGGAATAGGTTTTTTTAAAAAAAGAAATTAGATGTCCTATAACCCTATCGTTGTGGAGACTGTTGGCTTTGGCTTTTTATCACATCAGTTTTTACATCTCGTTTGGTTTTCATTTTTATTTTGAAACATTCTTTTTCCACTATTATTATTACTTTTTTTGTTGCATAGAACTAAGATGTAGGCTAGAAGTGCAGGGGGGTAAGAGGATTCACCAGACAGAGCGGGGAGCAGAACAGGCAGATCTACTGAAGCACACTGCTGAGGGGAGCAGCGGGCAGGCAGGAGAGGTCTGCCACGCCGTGTGGGTCAGCAACCTGGCCTGGGATCCAGCTCGGGCTGTCACAGTGGTAGTGCTGAGACTTAACTGGGTGGCCCCAGTTTTCATTTTTCTTAATGTGATGTTCTGATCCCAGGTAGGTAGTCATTCTACTAGGAATTTAGTGGGAGCAGAGATAATAGCTGAATGATTGCAGCTTTCACAAGTGTAATTAGCTTCTTGTAAAGTGCAGTTCTGCAGGACCAATCTTGAAATAGAATAACTATTTCTAGATCTGGGCTTTCTTCCCTGTCTTTATAAATTCCTTCCACTTTTGTACTGACAACTTAGTGATTCTTATAAGAACACTTCCCAAACTTCAAAAATGTTTCTTGTCTCTTCTTTTTTAGATGGTACTTCTAGCAGACTATACATAGTCTTTAAAAGAATTCTGCAAGATTTGGCTCCAATGTGCCCACTGATGTTTATCAGTCATTTAAAAAATTCATATGTACAAATGCTGTCTTTTGTGGTTTGATTTTTAAAATCCAAGAACCATGAACTGTCTGGGGATGCAGGGAATGGAAGGAGGTGAATCTTGTTGCTGTCTGGTGATTCTTCCATCTAGTGTGAGACCCTTGAATATAGTCTTTTCCCCCCACTCTTCCTTCTGCCAGGGAAAAAACTCATTCATGGATGTTTACTGACATTTCTGCATATGTTTTTGAATGCCTCAGGAATTATTTGACTTTTCCTTTATGATAGTATAATCCTAAGCATCTGTTTGCCTTAGACTATTTTTAAAGCTGAGACAAATAAATTTAGTTTTCTTCCTTTTGACAAAAACAGTTGTTTGAGAAAAAGGAGTCTCAATTTGACCCATCTCTCTGCCTTTCTAGAACATTCTAATTATGTTACAGAAATAACAACAAAGAAACTTAGAGATCCAGGAGAAAATGAACCTGCTGACTTGGTGACTGTCAATACATACCATTTATCCTGTATTCACCAGAATGCCCAGAGCATCTTAACAAACAAGCATCCCATTCCCACCTTAGAAAGACCAAAGTTGCTTAGCTACTAATTACCACAGTGGATGGCACACATGGACCCTTAATAAATGTTCGTTGAATTTTGTAAAATGAAAGAACAAATGAGAAAAGTCTAGGGAAAATACTCTTTCTGGGGAAACTCCATCAATTATTTATTATATGGTGATATTACAGATTGGCTGCAATGTGAATAATACAGTTTATGTTTCTTAGATTCTATTCCAGTGTTCAATCTTGTTGAATTAAGTTGGTAAAATTCACGGTGCCTATGTCTTTATGATTGTATGTCTGGTAGCTGTTGATGCACCAGCGCGTCCACAGGGACATGCCGTGGTATGGGTCATGGAGCAGGTTTGTAAGGCAAGACACTGCTGCTCACTGCTAATTATTAGCAGAAATATACAAGCATGATTGATTATGTAACAATAGTAGGAAAGGCAGGGTCCAGGGGAAACAAAGGATAGTCAACTTTGAGGGAAACGGTATGTAAGGGAGACAATGGTTGATCAACTTTAATGAACATGAGAATTCATGTTGGCCACATATCTAAGGAGAAATTTCTATGCAGATGCTTGGTATAATTTTTAACTATTCCCAGACCATCATGGACTGTGACCACACAATCAGTCATGGGCTACCTAGGCATCCCTGGAAGCCTATGATGTGTGCCATTGTCCCGTGACAGTCATGTGGGAGTGCCTGGTCTGAATCTTTCACACACACATAGGGGCACAGAGGGGCCTAGCACACACAGGCGCAGTGGCCTTAGGTGAGAGAGAGGCCACATGTATGGGCATTTATTGACAGCATAGGTCATGGACCTTCTATTATGACCATTTAAATTTACATTTTCATCATCAGTGTGGTGTATGCCTCTCCATTTGTTCCATAGATACATCTGTCAGACTGGGAACAGAGTTGAACTGAGAAGGAACTCAAATAGAATATCAGCAGATGAAAGAATAGTTGTAGAGGCTTAAACACATTATTAAATTATTTAAAAACAAGCTAGAATTTTTCAATATGTTTAGAGAACTTGCAAGCCCTTTCAGGTCACTGACCTAAGATAGACTGACAAAAACCCTTTAGGTCTATAATCCATCATCTTTGTCTGTTAAAGTAATCTTACATTTTTCTCCTTAAGTAAGATACTTTCCTATGTTCTAATGCGGAATATTTTTTTTCTTTCTCTGAACCATTTTTTCCGTGAGGATTTTCTTAATTTAGTTTGGAATGTGTGGGTACCGTGTTTAACTCTGAACAGGTGGTTGGGTAATTCAACTGAGATTTTGGAGATTCTTATGCTTAAAAGATTTTTTTTTAAAAATAACATTTTATAGTCAGAGCTCATTCCCTGTAAGCATAACTTTGACTCATTGGGAACTGGGCTTCTGAGGCAACGATTGCCTTTTTCTAATGGTGGCCATCTGCTTCTATTGCTTTCTGTCCACAAGGGAACAAGGAAGCCAAGCAAATGAAGGATGCAGAAGATAAAATTCTAGATGAGTTAGATGAGGTTCATACAGCTTAGGTTTTTCTCTAAACTAGTGCAGAGGTTTGATTATTTTTCATGTGAAAATATTTTAGCAACTTTTAGTGCTTTCTGCCAACTTCCGTCTCAGTGAGGTTTGGAAACTGTTATTTTTGGGTGGTCTCACTGAGGATTGCAACTCTTTGATGTTCCAGGAGAGGATGCTTTTTTAAAAAATAATTTATATGCATTTTTTTTAAACATCTTTCAGGAGAGGATGCTTTCGGGGACACCATAGGTCTTTTTGATGCAGTGAGATGCCTTATCTGCTTACACTGTTTTTGAGAATTTAGGTAACAAAAAATATGTCCAGGTAATTGCTAAAGTAGCAATGCTGGAGATACAGGTATAGAGAAAGGACATATTGCAAGTCTGCCCGTCCTGATTAGCTAATGCTTATGTAGTATCGCATGATTATAGGCTCTACCTGTTCTCTTCAAGTCAAAAAACAACAAAATTGTTTTTTTCTTACAGTTAAGTAGAATAAATAGAATGCTAAAGGAAAACAAAGTTTTATGTAGACCAATCATTATACAATCTTTTTACTGAAGCTGAATAAGTGTTGTTTGGTGAGAGAGACTGTATTACAGCGATGACTTGATGCAATCCCTTGGAAATTGTGAGGCCTTTGTGTGTATGTGGTGGGAGTGGGCGCTGGAGGTAGGGATGATGGTTCCTGGTACTTTCTTTCCAGACACAGAATTCTAGAATAATGAAACTTTCCAAGAATGTCAATTCTATGAAGTGAGTGCTGCCTTTTAGGGCCACATTTTCTACATATGACTTTTAAATTGGAGTATTGAAATCTGCATTTCAAAGCTGCCCCCATTAGCCCTCTATTCTTTTGAACTGTGGGTGGTCTTCTTAAGTAGATTTCAGCATAACTAATTAAAAAAATGTGACTGACATTTTTTTCTGCTTTATTAGATCTTTTTATAATCTGGCCAAAAAGTTATTTAATAGTTCACTAACTAATGAGATTGCCTTTTAGAAAGTCTCATTACTTTTTAAAAGCTTTATGATATTAGACAATATTAATGAGGTGTTGGGAGAAGGAATAATTTAAAGAAAATATTCTTGAAAACTTGAGTTGTTAGCTTTATTATATCAAAAATTATTCAATTCAAATTTTTTCTCTTAAAAATTACTTTCATTGTAACTAATATTGGACTAAATTTTATATGTATTGAAATCCTTAATTTGTGATGAGTGATGCTAAACTTCTACTAAACATTGAAGCCTGTAATTATTTAAGACAGAATTTCTCAACCCGACTCTATTGACATGTGAGGCCAGAGGACTTCGTTGTCACAAATGTCCTGTGACTTGCAGAGTATTTGGCAGTGTCAATGACCTCTGCCCACTGGACTCCAGAAGTACCACCACCACCACCTCTCCCTCAGTTATGGCAATCAAAATTTTTCTATCCATTAAAACTCAAAATCAGAGTCAGGCAATTATGCAAATAATGTAAGAATCAATGTAAAATTACTTAAAGGAATATTTCTGGACAAAGACTAAAGTACTATATGGAATACCATCTAGAAAAAGCTAGTACACTTGTAATTGCATTTTAAACCACTAAAGGAAACCAAGATACAGAATCAAAATGCTATTACAAGCTACTAATGCAAAATGCAATTGACCTTGATAGCATTTCCTGGGTATTTGTAATATTTTAGACCTATGTAAGAGGACTACAAGATTCTTTAGTTCCAATATAAGCACTGTATTTTAATTTTAACATTAATAGATGGTTCCATCTTGACCTTCTTTCTCCTTTATTCTTCCAAGATGCCATAGTCTCTTGGAATTTTTTTTTTTTTTTGTCTTTTCTTTTTCTTGGCTTTCTACCTTACCATAGTCTGTCTTGGACTTTCCTTTTTCCTTCTTCATTAATTCTCAAGCACCCTAAATACAGGCCCATCATCCCTTTTCTGCTACTCCCAGTCCCAAAAGGCTATAGAAACAGAAATTTTTTCCATTACTTATTTGTTGGCAAAGCCTGTCTGCAGCTGATATGAGGTTAGTGTACATCTTATTTACTCCACTGAATGTGACTATTTATGCTACTGCAGAATATTAATGAACTGTTCATGGATAAACTGCCCAGTTGCTGATGGCAGGAACAAGTAATGTGAATTAAATAGACTTTTTTATATTTTTCTAAAATATGTAAAATTCAGAATTGACAATCACATTTGTCCCCCAAACATTGGCACATTATGACTGTTTTGCTTTTCTGTGCACATCATGAATCGGTAACTTTTAATATTTTTTTTGTTTTGGCATATCAGGCTTTCACTAAACTAATTTTGAACAATAGCCTCTGACCTAATAGAGGGGAGAATTTGATTAATAGTTCCATTAATAAGTGTATATCAAATGACATGCACTAGTATTCGATAAGTAATAATTAGACATGTATGATTCATTTAAATAATTAAGAATTGAAAGCCACAAATTGAGGAAAAGATATTTTATTTGCCAGGGTGTAAGACTGCAAGTCAAAGTTGCCAAAAGCCTCTTAGACCTGAGAAAGCTAAGCAAGACAGTCCTTCTTTTGAAAAATGTAGGTTTATTTTTAGTTCTAGAACCAGATAAGAAATTACATTTTCTAGTTCATAATTTCTTATGGAAATAACATTGCATTGTAACATTTTATATTCCAGGTGTGCACCATTATGAAAAACTATCTATTTATGGTATTGATACATTACATTCACCACTAGAAGTTCTGTCCTCTTTTTTTGTTTATAAATATTTATTTATTTATGCATACAAGAGCTGGGGTACAGGCCAGAGTCCAGGGCAATGAGAGGACTCACCAGAGACAGAGTGGGGAGAAGAACAGGCAGACTGATCAAAACACACTGCTGAGGGGAGCAGCGGGCAAGGCAGGAGAGATCTGCTGAGCCATGTGGGTCCCCTCCCTGGCCAGGGATCGAACTTGTGCTGCAGTGCCGCAATGCTTCACAGTGCGGTACTCAACCGGCTGCGCCACAAGGGAGACCCTCTGTTCTGTTTTTTATGTTACAGTTGATGCCTTTTACCCGATTTACCCACCCCTCTTCTCTCTTTCCTGCTGGTAACCATAAATTGATCTTACAGTTGTTTGTTTCATTTCTCTATTATTATATATGAGTAAAATCACGTAGTGTTTATCATCTGACATATCTCACTAAGCATAATACCCTCTAGGTCCATTCATATTGTCGCAAGTGGAAGGGTTTAGTTTGTTTGTTTTTTTTTGGAATTGAGTAGTATTCCATTGTGTATGTAAACTGTAAGTTCTTTACCCATTCATCAGTAGATTGGCACTTAGGCTGCTTCCAACTCTTCTATTGCAAATAATGCTGCAATAAACAGAGATGCAAAAACATTTCCTTGACTTAATGTTGATATATGTGTGTGCATATGTGTGTATTTAGGCAAATACCCAGAAGTAAGTTAACTAGATCATATGGAATTTCTGATTTGTTTTTAATTTTTTGAGCAGTTTCCATACTGCTTTCCATAATGGCTGTACCAGTTTATATCCTCACCAGCAGTGTAAAAGGTTTCCCTTCTCTCTATATCCGCTCTAATACTTGTTTTGTCTTTTGGATAGTAGCCTAAAAATATCATTTTATCTGATGCTTTTTCTTCAAATTTACTTAAAGTTTTGCCCCATGTATATAATTCCACAATGTTGCATCAGCAACACTGAAACAATAAAGAAGAGAAACAGGAGTCGAGGGGCAGGCCGTAGAATGCAGGATCCTGCTCAAGGGCAAGATCCTTTTTATTCACAGAGAAGAATGGGTCAAACTGAATACTGGATTTTGGGGCTTTAGGGAGGATGAGTATACACCAGACTCCCAACCTTGGCTCCACTCTTGTTAACAAGGCGTTGCACTGATCAGTCCCTGGGAACAAAGCACTTGAGTATCGCTCCAGGCGATCCAGCATCCTGCTCTTGTCTAACTTGAAAGGAGCCTTGTAAGTTGTACCCACATTGTATCTGAAAATCCACTTAAGGGCATAAGAAAAATTTTGATTTTACTAAAGAATTCACACTAAATTCCTTTTAAGTAGCAAGTGTTTTTAGTATATTTTCAAAACTGAAATACCTCAGGTATATAACATAATGATTTGATCTATAGCTACATTGTGAAATGATCACCATGATAAGTTTTGTTAACATCTATCACCATCCATAGCTACAAGTTTTCTTTTTTATGATGAGCATTTTTAAGATTTACTGTTTTGGAAACTTGCAAATGTACAATATAGTATCATTAACTATGGTATAATTATGCTTGTGTGTGAAATTCCTAGGATTTGTTTCTATCATTGAAGTCTGTACTGTTTGACCACCTTCACCCATTTTACCTACTTCTATCCTTCGTTAGTGATCTCTTAATTGCTTTCCTTTTATGTATCTCCAGCTACTGATGGAACTTGCCTTCAGTACTTGGAGGAATTTGTTTAAATTTATGGCAGTTCATTTTTCTTGCATCAGGAAAGTGAATATTCCTAATGGTCTTGTTAGTACTGAGTACTCCAGTCCTTAAAACTTGAGATGGTCTCAGTATCTCTGTCTTTCTACTTACCTTGCCTGTTAAATTTCTTTTTTTTTTTTCAGTTATAGACAGATGTTTATTTAAAATTCCGATCTTGTCAACTTAGAGTTTTCCACCAACTCGGGGTGCAGAAACTTTCACAGGCTTCACAATCTTTTGTTTAGGTGCTGCCTTTGTGGGAGCCTTAGCAGCAGCCATTGCTGTCTTTTTAGATGCTTGCTTAGCTTTCTTTGCTTCCATGGCAGCCCTGATAGCTTGTTCTCGTTGAGCCTTTCTAACTTCATTGCCTGTTAAATTTCTAAGGTTTCCTAAATCTTTGTAGGGGTGGAGGAGAAAATTTCCCCTACCATTCTGGAATTTCCTTGGGCATTCAAGTTAACATCAGACAAAGAAAAAAATTATATATGTATGGAGAACTTACATGGATGTTGATTCTAAATTAGTGGGACACAATGAGATTATATATGATATACTAAATATGTATGTGTGTGTCTATGTGTGTATTCTGAACTAAGGAGACAGATAGTGTGGGGATCCGGGACTTCAAGAAGAGAGAAGGGGACTCACATGACAAGGAGTGGGTGACTCATGTGATGAAGACCAGATGCTGTGTAATTAGATATTTGCCCTGCCTTATAGATCAGTTTCTCCGATAGAAAGGCTATTCCTGGTGATAATTGCAATTCTGGGTAATACCCTCAATTTTCATTCTTGTGTGTTGTAAAGGAGTGGTAAAAGCTTTTCATAAGCCTACAAGGCCTCAAGTCACCTCAACTTGAAGTAATCCACATGCCAAAATGAGACATCTTGGGAAGACCTGTATGAAAATTTTGGGGAGGACTATCTTTCATACTCAAGCATAACGTTTTTTCATTTCCATTATCACTAGTCTTGAATGTTGAACTGCTGCCTTGGCCTTCATTTTACATGTATCATCATCTCTCCCATCAAGGACCCATTGTCACTCTGCCAACTAGCTAGAGGCATTTCACAGCTGCCCTCACTTCACTTCATCTCTAGCCACGTAGATTTTCTGCTTCAGTGACACTCACACAAACCCTGAATGTCATCTGTTTTGATGCCACCTTCTGTCCTTTTTTGTACTTTCTCTCCCTGACAGAAATGCTCATTTTCTCAGAATGATGTCCACTGTAACCTGCAGTTTCTTCTTCTCCAAGCAGCCTTCTTTTAGTGCATAGAGACCTATTTTATAGAGGGTACATTACTAAAAACTAGTAACAATGCAAAATTCACAAAATTTAAGCCTGGGTTTTTTTTTTTTTGGTAGGCAATGATTCACATGACATAAAATTACATGTATAATGTGACAATCTTATTAATGTTTTATATCAAAATACTTAATTTATATGAAATAAGACCATTTTGGAATGCTGTTAAAACTTACTTGACTTTGTATTTCCAACAACATTTTGCCTGCAGTTTTTGATGTTTTGCTGTCCACTTGTTCCAGCACTTGATATTTCATTTACGGATAACTTACCTCTCCAGGCATCCAGAAAAATTTTCAGTAGCTACAATGTGTAGGCTACTTTTAGTAATAATTTAACAAAATGTGGTTTTCTTGAAGCTGAGATAAAAGATTAGCAGGAGATTTCTTGCCAGTCAAAGAACATAAACATTTAACAGATCACTTTTGACTTGAGCACCTCAGACTTCAACCCTATGCATTATTTAGAGGCTTTTAACACTCTTTGGTCTCTGTGTTAAAAGTGCTATGCTTGTCTTAGTCTAGTATTTGGGCTACTCTTGTGAAATACTATAGACTGGTTAGTTTGAACAGCAAACATTCTCACAGTTGTAGAGGCTGCAAAGTTCAAGATCAAGGTGCCAGCAGATTTGCCCTGGAGACCATCTCCTTCTAGTTTTGTCCCCACATAGCAGGGAGTAAGTTCTGCCATATCTTTCTTTTTTTAAAGATTTCTTATAAGAACATTATTCCCATCATGGCACCTCCACGCTCATGACTTCATCTTAACCTTATTCTCTGCCAAAGACTCCACCTCCAAATACCATAACATTGGGGATTAGGGCATCAACAAATGACTATTAAGAGAACGTTAAGTTCATACTATTTACCGTATTAATGTACTGGTTAGTGAGAGAATCAGATAGTTATGATGCTCTAAAGTGATGGATCAGAGCTCATAAAAGTCCTATTTATGTTTCTGATAATGCAAGTTCTCCATTAACATCCCTAATATCAGTTTAACTACTGGCTAGGACGATAGCTTCACAAAATAGAAAAATCATGGATTTTCTTACCCAGAAGTCAAACTTGCATCACAACCTGTTTAGGCAGACATAGAACAGGGACACAGAAGAGTGAATGTCTCACTGTGTCCCTATTGGTGATCACCTGTGTTGGCATTGAGGTGATTTCTTAGGAAGATGTGAAATTAGGAGCTATATATAATCGAGTTGTTGATCTATCATTCTTTTTTCTGGGCAGGATATCTATCTTCAGATACTTAAGAGAATATCATGTAGAAGATGGAGGCCACTTGAAAGTGTGCTACTTCAGAAGCCTGAGCCAAAATTAATGAGAAGATTTTACCCAGGTCATGTTTTAGGATGACAGATAACAGCTGAACTTCTAGTCATTGGCTTGGCTGCTGGAATCAAGTATTTCCCATTGTGAGGGAAGTTTTCACATAGAAGCTGAGGAAGCAGAATTATAGCCAGCAGGGCTAGAACAAGGGAATTTCCCCACTGGGAGAGAAGATTGTACAAGATGCCTCTAATTCCCTTCTCAATTTAAAATTACTATTCTCATGTCTCTCTCCTTTCCCCAGCATCTGGAATGACACCATGCATGTCGTAAGGGTCAGCATATCATTGAGTTAGTGTAATTTTACTACTGATCCAAGCACAGGAGTCATTTTTATATTTTGCCAGCAAGAACCAAACTTGAAAAGTTGTTCTTCTGTTAAAATATGAAGGGAAGAGTTCTCAGGACTCCATAATCAGAATGGTGCACAGGAGCAGTGGTGGAAGGAGAACTGAAGTGTATTTAGAGCTTTTCCAGAAATTCAACAGATGACCGCTTGTATTAATTCTCAGATTATTTTTGAGAATTGAACAGTCAGCAGTTTTTAAGAACTAGTTTCATTCAGTAGGGAAGGAAAGATGATATTTGAATATAAGATATATGACAGTTGTGACTGTGCCCATAAATATTGGTATATATTTTATCTTTTCCAAGGAGACAAAAGAGATACATCTTCTATATTATTAATATACTAAATTAATATTACCTCATTCAGCATTTCACTGAATAACTTAAAATGTGCATTCTCTGTGTTAAACATCTTCTTTATGCAACAATTTCTCTTCTATTTACTTAAGAAAAAGTAGTCTAATGGGTTAAAAATATGATGTTAATACAGGTATATTAAAAAGAGAGATCAGTAAGATGATACTAATCATCTTATTAATATCTAAACAGTGCTTTGACTATTTTTCATATAATCTTACCTCATTCATTTCAGCCACATTTTATGGATCAGAGTTTGAGTTTCATAGGCTAAATAACTCATTCAAAGTCTGCAGTTAAGAAATAGTCATCTATTTTCAAATGCAGACAATAGAAATTTTTGATAGAAATGGTTAATTAATTTGCCTTTATTAAACTGTTTGGGAATTTTATGTGAAAGGCATTCGGTGGAATATGGCATATGCTTAATTCCCCAATATAGATGTAGCTTATTATACCTATTACTTATACTATTCCTCATTCATGTTGTCACTTCATGTTATGCCCCCACAGAAAAATGTGTTATTTAGGAAGCCATAGTAATGGTGTATCAGAACTAGTGGAAATGAACCTGGCAAATATATCTACATGTTTCAGGAAGAAATGAAATCTATAGAATTCTGCATGTAATCTGGAAGGGATTTGTACTTGGCTGAAGATTCTAAAAATATTCTTCACCTTCAAAATCCATCTAATTTCCTCATTTGAATCCTAAAAATGTATTCGCCGTCCTTCAGAAAGATGCAGAAGACAGGTGGTAATGTAGTATACTTTAGAAAGGTTTTTTCCTTAAACATTTGAAAGGAAATGTTTGTACCATTTCACTGGCAGGAATTCAGAAGCAATGATAAGAATAGAATTACCTTCTGTGTCTAATATTGCCTTTACAGTTGCTTTGTTTCATAGTTTTATAAATTGGGCTTTCTGGTTTCCTGGGAAACCCAATTGTCGACATTGGTTGCTAAGGAGCAGCCTTTGCTGTACAAAGCATAAGGAGCTGTGAGATTGCTACTGAGTGACTTCATCCTTGGCAATGACAGGCAGTGGGGACCTCGGTACTTGTTCAAGTGAGGCGTCCATCTTGATTTTCAGCCTGAAGGGTTCTGATGGATTTCCTGACTTTTATTATGCTGGCTTTCCAAGCTTAGGTATAGGTGCTTCAGGAAACAGACAATTGTGTAGAAGTTCAGAGCATCTGAGTTCTCATCTCTTGTTTCATTAGTCACTTGATATCATTGACTTACTCAACAAAAGAGAGTGTATTGCTGCTATTACAAGATACCAAATAAGCTATACTGTCTCCTTACATTTAGCATTGGGTAAGCATGGAAGGAAGCTAGTTACTTATCTTTGCAAATCAGTGTGGTAGAATGATGCTCATGTCAGAGTGTGTCTGATCTCTATTTTCTATAATTCCAGTTTAAATAATTAGAGATTATATAAAATTGGATCACCACAAACTTGTCATACTAATTAAATAACCCCAACCTTTTTTCTGTTGACATACAACGGATACTGTAGTTCATATAGAAACACATTATTTCTTTTTTTTAGAAAGGTATAGAAATGTAACTTTATTACAAAAATTCTCACAAAAATGAAAATAGTATTTCAAAAAGGAAACTAGACTCCCAGCCTCCCCTGAAAGAAATGAGGGAAGGCAGAGGACAGTTTGACTTTATGGCTCTTTGTGGGGCCAAAAGAAAGTATAAGAACAAAACCAATTTAAAAGTGGCTGATGTTGCTTTAGGAAGTTAGAAAGAAATGGGTTCTTAAAGACCCAGCCACCCCTTCTGGAATGTTTCATAAGACCACCTTTCCAATGCTTTTAAGCAGGCACCTAGACTTTCAGGATTTCAGGATTGCCTACAAGAAAAACAGGCTTAAATTTTGTGAATTTTGCATTTTACTAGTTTTCAGGAATGCACCCTCTTTAAGTGTATCCCTTCCACCCAGACTCAGCACCCTTCATGGTTCAAAATAAGAATTAGGAAGGCAAAGTAGCTGCTAGAGTAAGTTACCTAGCATCTGTGCCTAGGTTCAGGGTTTTGGTGCTAGTCCCTGGGAATAGTTATATTTAATATATTTTTTATAAAAATATGTAGAGATATAGAAACTATAAAATCTAAAGTGTTTGGGGTGAAAGGTAGGGAATTTGGCAAGACACCAGAACTGGAGAGGCCTGCTGAGGCCGTGACCATCTCTTTGACACCTTTGGCTTCTTGCTTCTCCTGGTTGTCTTGTTCATGACTTTGTTCTTCTCTTCTGGGTCTTTCTCTTCCTCATCTTCTGTTTACACTCTCCTGATATTTTTGAAGTTTTTGCATCAGAGAGTTGGAGACCTCTTCCTCACAGGCAGTTCATTTGTCAGAACAGATTGTGATGCTTCAGGGGCTTCTTTGTCTTCATTTCGCCTGTGGTGTAGCATTCTCTCAAATCACCTGAGTTGAGACCCTAGGTGCATGGGTCAGCTTTCTCAGGTTCTCAGTCACTGATCTTCTCTAAGTGCTCATTAATATTCTGGTTAGCCCTATTGGAAGAACTGATGTGAACTTGAAATCTACTCTTAAGTATTCAGAGAAATAGTTGTTGTATGGATGCTCACTAAGTATCTCTGTGCTCAGGGTCATGGCTGTAGAAATACATTCTTAACTTAGCATACAGAGTTTGGCTTTGACTTTGTAAGATGTTTTAGGCTGACAGGTGCAGCTCTCTCTGCCCCAGGCCTGACTGTTTCATGGGTGCATGTTGTACAAGGACATCAGTGATGAATGACCATTTAAGGTTAGAGGTAGCGAGGTCCATATTTACCAAGTAGGTGCTAAGAAAAATTACAAGTTCCATGTATATAACTCAGGTGTGAGTCATCTTCATCTGCTATCAGGCCTGGAGGCCTGATTTGAGTTACATGGTCAGTGATGGGATTAAGTCCTTACTAAGCACATGCCTAATTTGTCCTCTTTGCTTGGTGCTCTAAGTCTATACATTCATCACATTATATTAGCTATCTACTGAAGATCTTTAAATGCAGGCAACTTATTTTTGTATACCCAAATATTTAAGTGACACTATTATTCCTCTTTGGGCAGATAAGTTATCTTCTCTTAGCCTCATGTTTATGATCTACAAAAATTGAACAAATAGTGATATTTCATCTCGTTTTTGTAGAAACAAAATGTAGAAAAATTTCACATGAAATAACATGTGAAATATTCAGTTAGGCATCTGGACAATAATATGTCCTTAAAAAATGGCGTTCGTTTCCAGATCATGCAAATCTATAAAGATATTGGATTAGTGATTTACTAGGACTGGAGTAGGACCAGAAAATGACTGTAAATTAGCATGAGGACTCTTCTGGGGTGATGAAAGTGTGTGACACTGAATTGTGGTGATGGTTACACACTGAGTATATATTTTCATAAAGTTATTTACACTTAAATGGGTGAATTTTATGTCATGTAAATTATACTTCAATAAAATCATTTCAAAAAAGTAGTTATAAGTGGTAGTATACTTATGTTTCCCTCTTTTTATCATATTTGATTGTTGCTTAATTTAAAATTATTGTAATTTAAATAGAGATGATACATATACTAATTTCTGAATGAATTCTTTCACATATAAAAGTGAATTTAAGGGCCTCCCTGGTGGCACAGTGGGTTAAGCACTGCACTATGAAGCAAACGGCAGCCACTGCAGCACGAGTTCAATCCCTGCTGCCGGCCAGGGAGGGGACCCTCATGGCACACCAGACCTCTCCTGCCTCACCCGCTGCTGCTCTCAGCAGTATGTTTCAGTCAGTTTGCCTGTTCTGCTCCCCACTCTGTCTGGTGAATCCTCTCACCACCCCGTGACTCTGGCCTATACCCCAGCTCTTGTGTGCATAAATAAATAAATCTTTAATTAAAAAAAGTGAATTTAAGTATATAAACTTGTATTTCTCTAAATGTGTCAATCCTTAATAAAAACATGTGAAGCATTTTAAGTTGATTTAATGCTTACTAACTTTTAAAATAAGTGACCCTATGGGGCAAAACACTTCCTGATGTGAATGGGCAAGTAGGTGTGTCTGTGGGAATGATATCCTCATATAGTGGGAGATGGTCACTGTGTTATAATTGATAATTAAACCGCTTCTCTTCAACTATTTCTAATGTACTAGTAATAGAGGATAATGTTTAAACTAGAATATCCTGGAATCATTATAATGGTGAGCATGAATTATAATGGGATCCTATGGCAGATATATGTATGTGTGCATGTGTATATATATATGTATCACAGAATATATATAATGACATTCTTATGTAATATAATATATAATGACACACAGAGTATAATTATTTTGTGATTATTTGATATTGTTACAATTTTCAGTTCTCTGGAAAACTCGAATTTTCATCATAGCAAAGTAACTATTTTTATAACTGCTGCTATTTGTATTGTGTAGTGTTGTGACTGCTTTGAGACTCTTGTTCATCTGACTGGGCTATATCTAGTCATGTTAAGTTTGACATCTCTGTTGTTAGTCCTGCAAGTGGAGATGTTGAATAGCCAGTTGATTCAATTCGGCAGTGCAAGACAAAGATCTGTACTGGAGATATAAATTAGGAACACATTAGCATATAGATAATATTTAAATCTGTGAAACTGGATAAACTCACCAAGGAAATGAGTGTCATTAGAGGAGAGAAGACTTCCAAAGACTGACCTTAATTTAGAGGAGCTCCAAAATTAAGAGATCAGGAAAACGCATTTCATAGAGGACTGAGAAAGAGTAGCTGGTTACATAGAGAAAGTCAGCAGAGTGGAACGCCCTGGAAGCCAAGTGAAGATAGCTCCCAAGAGGATACCTGGGCATAAACTACTAATGGCTAAGGTCAGATGAGCCCTGAGAACTTACTGATTGAATGAAAGTACCCAAAACTAATTAACAATCTCAACAAAAGCATTTTTTTTTTCTTGGTAGGAAGGGCCAAAAGCTGATGCCTGTGAGGATTTTAAGAAAAATTTTGAGGGGGCTAAATTGGAACAAGTACAGACAACTCTTTTGAGGGAGAAATGGAGAGGAAACTGATACAGGAAATAAAATAATAAGGGTGACCAATCAGATCTTTGAACCTATAAACACTGGGCATTTAGTCTCTGTGGAATGATTTGGATTTTCACTTCTGTTATGCCTATCTTGATAACATAATCACCAAAAATTTTTCAAGTAGTAGATTTGCAAGTTGTCAGTTTCTACAACAAAATTCAATGTATTGTTTTGTGTTTTGATTAATGCATGAAACATTTTCCCACACCCTGCAAAGAGTGTAGTGGTTAAGACCTTACACTTCATTTCACTCAGATTGAGGAGGGTGTTGCTCATCTACCTCTTAGCTGTGTGACCTGGGAAAGTCTTTCTCATCTGTGAAGCTGAGTGGGTAGCACCTTTTACCTTGTAGAGTTGCCGTGAGATTTAAATATAATTATGCAATTAAAATACTTAACCCAGCACCAATACTCATTTAACTTCCCCAGTAGAGATTAGGTGTTATTATATCTATTATACTATATTTTAACATGAAGTGACACCAATCAATAGACTATGGAATTGGCCATATTTGGTTTCTACTCCCTTCTATCACTCACTGCCTGTGCATGTTACTTAACATTGTTGATTTTGTTTCTTTATACCTAAATTAGAGGGAATGATAATAGTACTTTACAGAAAATGATGATAGTGGTATATTTACAAAATGATATTGTATCTTATAAAATGTCATACAAATATTAATTTTATTTAAATAAAATTTTATTATATTGTCTTTTAAGCATGTTAAATCTCTTCCATCATGTATATGTAGCTAGAAATAGGGGTATTAAGACATTTTTACAATTTTAAGTGATTAATTTCATGGGCAGTTTGGGTTCCACAGGATAATGAAACTAACAATTTCATTAATTAATTAATGTAAGAAAATATGTTAGCATAATTTATTTTGGTAAAATTTTTGAAGTCAAAAAGAACTACAAAATGGAACAATAGAAATGTTTCCTACCATACATGTATGCAATTACATAATATTTTTTTTTTCCATTTGGACTGGCTCATTTGCTCCAAGTGAACTAATTTACTTGGGACCAAGCAGGTATCTTTTATCTTTCTGCCAGAGTACCACATCCCTCAGGTCTCTTCAAAAAGATGAAGAGAAATGATACATAACAGCTGGTGAAAACAAAGATGAAGGGGAATGAGGTCAGCCAATCATTTAAGACTCTTTCCCAGTACGAATAACCTAATGGGGAAAAAATGAGGTTGGAGTGACCTTGTTAGATAACAGTCTATCCTGCCATCATACAAATTCTCTGATTAAAACTGAGGAAATTTGAATCACTTTTGAGCTGTATCCTTGAAGGGTGTAGAATAGCTAATACTAGAGCTATAATGACTAGTTTATATAGTACTCAGATCTTTTAAAGAACATTTTCCTGAGAGTTGTTGCCTGTAATTCTCAGAACTACTACATGAAGTCAGTTTTGGAACTAGTGTTTAGTTCATTTTTAAAAGAAATGAACTCAATGAACTCAATTCTATGGGAGATTTCATTATTGCCTTTAGTTCAGAGATGGGATTGAAACCACTTTATGAAGTTATTTGATTAAAGTTTTTTTTTCACCTATTTAGGCGCTATGGAATAAAGGTAAATTGTAAACTTTCTTGGATACTTGAGAATTTAGTTTTTTTAAGCACAAGTGTACTGTATCAAAGTTACATTTAATCTCACTCTTTTCATCCCGTATACATTTGGTCCTCAAGAACTCCTTTGTTGACTAGCCCATTGTAGTATCCTGTTGAGCATGTGATAATTACAATTAATTGTTGCTAACAAACCTCATGGCTCAGTTATTTTAAAAGAATAGCACTAAATTCTGCATTAAAGATTTTTAGATTGAATTGTTGTAGGTCACATCTTATAAACTATCCCCTCTTTGACAGTAATGGGAGGGGACACCTGAACTAGACACAGCTAGATGATCATTGCGAAGCAACCTAGAAATAAGCATAGATGTGACACTGCCTGAGTGAGTTCAAGATCATGATGGCAAAAGGTAGCTGATTCAAGGACAGACAGCTAGATCTCTGTCTTGGGAGGGGAGTTGAAGTTGTTG
This sequence comes from Galemys pyrenaicus, assembly GCA_019455555.1. Lineage (NCBI taxonomy): Eukaryota > Metazoa > Chordata > Mammalia > Eulipotyphla > Talpidae > Galemys > Galemys pyrenaicus. The sequence goes on along the minus strand of JAGFMF010011380.1, from coordinate 5,140,407 downwards.
AATGGAGAGAAGGGAGAGGGCATGCCAGGGAAAGGGAAAGAGAGAACAGTGTTATAGATGGAACTAAGAGGGGGCAATATCACCAGCTTCAAGGAGGTAATGCGAAGTCATGTCCTGTCACTCCTAGTGACTGTATGTCGTCTGTTAAGTAAACTTTCTTACTTTCACATGGCTTAATCTTGGAGCTTTAGGGTATAAAACAAAATATATTTGAATAGGTTAAGTCACCTTTTCATTGAAGAAAGAACCATATCTAGTAGTGTATACTTTGGCTTCTTCATTTCTTTATTTTTTGGTTGAAAAGGTTACTGAACTTAATTTAAACTTAATCTGTATCACTTGGATTCAGGACGTAGATTGTGTTTAGAAAGAATCAAGATCCCTTAGCTTTTTTCCTTCCAGTTTAATACAATTCAAAATAATATTTTTCAAACATTTTCTGAACTCTACATTTTTTTAAAAATTTATTTATTTGTACATACAAGAGCTGGGGTACAGGCCAGAGTCCAGGGCAGTGAGAGGATTCACCAGAGACAGAGTGGGGAGAAGAACAGGCAGACTGACTGAAACACACTGCTGAGGGGAACAGCAGGTGAGGCAGGAGAGGTCTGCCTGTGCCATGTGGGTCCCCTCCTTGGCCGATGACAGGGATCGAACTCGTGCTGCAGTGACTGGGGTTTGCTTCATAGTGTGTTGCTTAACCCACTGCGCAACCAGGGAGGCCCTGGACTCTACTTTTCAAACAAAAGTTTGTGCTTGGTTTCTATCTCCATCAGTGCTTAATTGCTATAGTACTATAATTTCTAACAGCAAATGAAAATTACTAATAAGTATCTTGTGATCATAAAGATAAAGTTGCTATTATATAACATGAAAACTGCTTCAGATTACTCTAAAGTGACATTACATTATTAAATGTGTAACTCTACAAGTTTTATCTGACTTTTGTATTTCATTGTTATACTACTATACTACCCTAAAATGATACTATTAAATATGTCAGATGAGAGACTCTCCTTGTATCTGACTGCTGTATTTACAAATATACACTTTTTTTTTTCCTTTTGGCTTGGTCTGTCTTCACATTATCCTGGAGTTTTCAGTTCATTCAAACTAGTTTAGTGCATTCTGAAAGACCATGTACTTCTTATTGCCAATGACTCATGCTCGTAGAAAGATTTGAATGCCCTGTTTGAATCTAGTAAAATGAATTATGGCTTTCTTCCCTACATCTCTTAAAAAGCATTCCAGAAGGTTATTGTAGAGTACACATTTCCCTTGAATTATTATGTCTTAGTGCTGTCATGAGAATTTTTTTATAAAGTTTTGTTTGTTGATTACACTAGTTATTAAATATTGGAGGGTTTTTTTTGTAAAATTATGATAATTTGTATGAAAGCCTGTATTATACCAAAATTCAGACAAATTAAAAACTGGAGATTAGAATAAAAAAAGGCTAAGGATTTCATTTTTGATCGGTAAAATCAGTATTGTGAGAGTTTTGCATAGAAGTCATTCAAGCTGAATTGGAAATTTATTTAGAAAGACTTGTATTTACTGAATATCAAGCAGTTCTGTTTGTGGCATTTTGTAAAGAGTTTAGAATTGATTTACATGACCTCTTACTTATAAGCTAAGACCAAGACAGTGTAGCCAGCCAAAACAATATATAGCATCAAAAGCATTTTAATAAGACACAGAAATATTCCTCTTTGTCCAGCATAAAACTAGCCAGGTCATCTATTGCCAAAATAATGGGAACAGTATGCTTTTACAGGCCTAGGAAATTTGGATCTTTTTTCTGTGGTAATAAATTTCTGAGGATCAGAATATAAATTGCTAGCATTTAAAACTGGTATTTTTAAAAATACTCTTCAGTTTGCTGCTGTTTCCTGATTAGATTCTTCAAAATACTTACTTTGTTCCTGCTATATAAAAAATATGAACATTTGTGTATATATATAGGTAGTTACCTGTTCCCTAATAGCTAGACTTGTGACTTTAGCAGATGTCCAGCATCTACCAAACATCTGGCTAAAGAATAAAAGTGATTTATTATCTTTGGGGGATAGAGGGAGCGCTTCTCATTTAGTACAGTGACTTGGGAGGGGGTGGTGGGAAATGTCCATGTTGTGTCATCTCCTGGGCAGAAGGAAAAGCAGATGAAAACCTAATGGCAAGACAGAGCCCAGCATTTTACTGCAATGTGACTGCCCCAAAGGAGATAGAATTGTGGTGAAGCACCAGGGCTCTTGTTCCTCAAAGCTGTATAATGTCTTGATTTCTGAATAGTGATGCAAGACAAAGTAGAAAATGAACGAAGGAAGGAAGGAAGGGCGAGAGGGAAGGAGGAGTGAAGAGAAGGGGCAGGGAGAGGGAGAGAGAGAGAATATGAATATCTGTTAATGGAACAGCTTCTTTTCCAGGCCTCCCAATTTTTGATTGTCCGATTTATTTGGGTCACGTTGAGTTCATTATAGTACCTCGAAGTAAGATGAAAAAGTTAGAGAGGAATGTACTAGTGGTTACTTCAAAGGCCAGTATGATGCCTAGTTTCATATGCAGCAAATTTTGTTTGAGAAAGTGGTGTCGTATGGTCTCATTTTGTAGCTGAGGACAATTGTGTTACCACCAGCCATTAACAAGGCACCTGCAGTTGTGGATTTTGATATTCCAGGCCCAGTCTGGTCCTGAAGGCCCTTATGGGAAGACCTGTACCCTGGGTGGAAAAACCTTGGGTTGACTTCTGGCTCTTAATTACACATTCGTATGGAAGAAAGCTTGATCTTTTTAACCTTCAGATGCGGGAACTTATAGTATATGTTCAGTATTCTTTACAAAGCTGTTTGAAATACAGATAACAAATGACAAGTATATAGTGTCCCCCTTAGCAAACTGTGAAGTGCTGTTCAAATTAGAGATGATGTTTTTTGACATTGGGACTTTTTTTATTCTGTGCAGTAAAATTTCTATGTAATCTTTGGTATAAAGAGGAAGGTAAAAACCACACTTCATATTTGTTAGCATCTTCAAGTAGAAATGATTAAGAGTGTATATATAGGCGCCTCCCTGGTGGTGCAGGGGTTTAAGACACAGTGCTATCAAGCTATGGTGAGCCACCACAACATGAGTTTGATCCCTAGCCAGGGAGCTAACCCACATGGCACAGAAGACCTCTCCTGTCTCATCAGATGCTCCCTTCAGCAATGCATTTAAGTTGATCTGCCTATTCTGCTCCCTACTCTGTCTCTGGTGAATCATCTCACACCCCCTGTCCCCAGAATCTGTGACCTGTACCCCAGTTCTTGCATGCATAGATAAATTTTTAAAAAAAAAGAATATACATATATATTCAGTTTGGTATCTTCTGTTTGTTTGGGGTTTTTTTTTTCTGAAATAAAATGACATATGTATTTTTTCCACTTTATAATTTGTAATTATTTGTTATTTAAATTTACAAAACAAAAAATATGTTAAAATAATCCAGGTAAGTCTTTACTCTGCATAATTATCTCACAGATTGGTTCTTAGATGCTGCATCTCCACATCTGCACATCTGATAAGTTGTCTTCTCAAATCATCTTTCCATTCCTATTTTCCTTTTACTTCTATTTTGGAAGAGCAACCCAGATTCCATGTTACAGGAACACTAATATTTACTGAGTATACTTATTCTGTTCCCAGAACACTTTTAACAAATAGTATCTGTTTAAGCAACCCATCAACCCTAAGACAAATGCTGTCATAGTCCCATATTATAGTTTAGTAAATCAAGTCAGTCAGATTTTTAAGTAACTTAAAGATCACATCATAAGTGAAGGAGCTGGCCTCTAAACCTAGGTAATTTTTCTGGGAAGCCTTTGTTATTACATGACACAGGGATCTGAGAAACCACTCATTAGACTGTCATGATCTGTATATTTTGTTCAGCTAGTACATATTTGCAGTTTATCTAAAGCTAAGAATTCCAGAGAAGGCATTTTACAGAAGATTGTTTGCAGCATGGTTTCGGAATCTGGATGAATCATTACCACTATTGCCTTTTGTTATTAAATTACATTTGAGAGAAAGTGATGAACTCAGACAATTGCTTTACAGTCCTGTTTTCACTTGAGAATAAAATTCTGATGCTAGGAGACAGTTACTATTACTATGGAATAAATATGAAAAATTTTACATAGATTTTTCATGGTTCATTACTTTCTTACATTTTTTTAGTACAATAGATCCTATTATTTCTGGTAAAGAAATAATATTCTTTTCCTTACCTTTTTATAAACCAAAGTTCTTTGTCTTCTCTGCAGTTAGATGGCATTAGTATTGAGCCATAGCAAATTAGTCATGAACATTTCTCTATACAGCGTTTCTTTGGCCACTTGCTCTCCTGCAGTGTGCCTAAAGATGCTTAGCTGTGCAGGTTTTCAGATTAGTGGATGCTCCATTTTATCTTATTGTTAAATCCAGTGAATGACTCTACTTAGATTCTGGCTCTTAGCAGGAAAATGATGTATGAATAGTACTCACCAAATAATATGGGATTCTTCCTAGTATCTGCTTGTATTGTGTGAGCCGCTTAGCACACTTTATGATTTTTCCTTTTACTTGATTGTTACAGATTCATTATAGCTGTCATAGTGCCAAAACCCACCCTGTAAGTAATGTTTTAAAAGCATAGAAGTTTAATGGACTTATGAAACTCTTTGTGGGGATTTTTTTGTAGTAACAACTCATCATTTCATTTATTCATGTAATAACTTTTTACTACCTGTGTTTTGGGTGCCAAGTTATGTGTTAGGAACTAGGTGTGTTAATGGATAAGCCTATTATTTGAAAGCTTTTAAAAAGCTTGAATTCCTAACTAGAAACTCTGAAAAAATACCCCATAATGTTGTCTAGAAAAAGTGTTTTATTCATCTCTTTTGACTTTTTTTTTCAAAGGGGATACCCACAAACTTTCCCTATTAAGGTTCCCCTAAGCTGACCATTTCCATAATTCCCATGAAGCAAGCGGTGGACATGCTGACAAATGTAATAACTTCTAATATGTTGGATATCCCTGTACTCTTCTTAGGTCTCCTTGCCATTTTCCCAAGTGACAGATGCTACACCCCCTCCTAAAATAAGAGTGTCAGGACTTTGAAGTGGATGGGAAGCAGGGTCATTGTGCATATTTCTTATTTTATGTATTTTGAAAATGCTCAGAGTCTAATTGAGGCAATGATCCGGGGGCGTAACTTCCTTATGAGGCAGAGAGATCATTTGCAGAGAAGAAGATCCTGAGTCCCTCTGCTTTGTCCTCTTTCTTCAGCTCCTTGTAACATCCCCGGGACATCTGGTAGCATTGAACCTTCAGCTTGAGAAGGTATCACTGAGAACCAGAATCAAATTCAAAGGCATTTTGAAGTACCCTGATGACATTGGAGGGCCTTTCTGTTAAAAATTAATAATTGTTATCATCACTTAGTTGATGGAAGTCATGATCAATATCAAAGTCATTTTGTTCCCACATGCACGTGGTGCTATATTAGCTCCAGGCAAGGCAATGGGGCCGCTGGCAGCAGCATCACAGACATGCAACCAGGGGACATCAAGTGCACATTAGCTCTTGCATTATTTGTGGATTTTTATTTGAGGAAATATATTCATTAAGTTTGCAGATGACCTTTGGGTTATTGAGCTTCTGACATCAGGAGATATCAGTGTGATCTGAACATATTGTGAAATTGGAATATCGAATTTGAATGATGGTTTATGTCTTCAGCTTTTAGTTAAGGTTGGTCAAGTCTAAAAGCTGTTTCCACATCTACTCCCATCTGTGGTTAGTCCTCCTCTCTGTTGCTTTTGAATCTGTACCATCAGATTTTGTATTTGCCAACAATCACCATCAACATCATCATCCCTTATAGTCATTATTTAGGTGTCTTTTCGTGTCAGGCAGGAATTTTATGTAATTACCTCCAATTCTCATAGATGCTCTGCTGCCAGTTATACTATTTCTATTTAATAGTCAACTGGTTTAACTTTCAAAGGGCACTGCTAAGTGATAGCTGGCATTGAAACTGCCCTGACTAGCTCTATGCACCTCTCACTCCAGCACAGACAAGGCTCCACTGTATGGGTCTCCACTTGGTTTATATTTGTGTTAACTTGGCTGCCCCTCTGGGAGTTTAGAGGTCATCCATTTATTCTATCACTTAGCAACAATTTGTGGGTCACTGTTCTTGGCATTGACAATGGAGCAGTAACCAGAAAGTCTCTGATTCTGTTATGGTTATGAACATTCCAGGAACCATCCAGCCTGGAATGTGTGGGGGGACTTTATTTAGGTTGATCTTTCTTCATAGATCTTCAATGAAGCAGTTCAAAGATAATCTGTAACTGCTGGCTCTTCAGAATTAAGTACAGTGTTTCTCAAACATCAAAGTTACTATCTAAATACATGTGGGCGAAAGAAGGAGGGTTTTCCCAGACAATAATGACATTTTTAAATGACAGGGAATTCAACAGAAATATGAATCACGGCCACTAATTGAACAGAGCTGTACCTGATGGAAGTACTCCAAATTTAGACAGAGTTCTCAGAAGGCTGCTTAATAGATGAAAAGTCTGAAATATAGGACTTTGGGGTTTTCTAAAGCATTGTGGTGACTTAAGTGGTATTTTGTGAAAGATGACATTTTGATGGTGGATACTGAAATTTACTGTGGTGATTTAGTGCCAGAAAATCTCTGACTGCCACTTAGTGTTGAGTAGATATGAGGTAAATGTATTAAATGTTTTGTTGTTTGGAATATTGATGTGTTGGGTTCTCTGTCAAGTACTTGCTTGAGCCAAACCTCATTCCCACATTGTCACTTCACTTCTATCTGTGTTGCAGTACTCAAACCAAAAACTGTTTCTTCCAGTCTTTCCAGATGTAATGTTATTGTTAAATGTCCTATGGACTGGTGTAGCCTACTAGAATAATTTGTGAGTCACTTTCCGGAGGAAAGGAGAGACAGTAACTAAAATAAAAGACCCCAACTGGAAATGTGTGCATAATTGGGACTTTCAAATGTCTGCTCATGGCTTTAGTGCAGTCACAGCCATCAGAAGTAAACCCACATGTGTAAAACAAACACCTATCAAATTCTCTAATTTCAGAAAAAGGAGTAAGACTTTGTCTTTAGATGCTGTTTTGCTTCTTAAAATAAAACAAGATGTGTAATAGAATGCTTTTTAAAAATAATGTGCTAGAGCTTATTTTAAGATTGGACCTTGCAGTTGGCCATAAATAAGAAGAAATTTTAGTACTTAGCTTAAGAAAGTCAGGGTGTAACCAGTTAGTTCTCCCAGGCTCTGAATTTGCTGTCACTGTGTGCTGGTGCTCTCAACTTCAAGATTGCCATCCAGCCTGAATACCTCACATCCCTCTCTTGACACCTCGACTACAACCATCACCATATGTATTCTCTAGTTCTTCCTATCTGAGACTCTGATTGTGTTACGATTAGCCCCATATGTTTCCTCTCTCCTGTGGCCATGTAGAGTTTTACACATGTCATTCCTAAGCTGGTATGGTATTCATCACAAATGACATAATGACTGCTCCCTCATCTAGCCTAAGAGTTTCTGCCATCCTTGAAATTATCACATCTTGGTGTTTTTGGGGGTATAAAGTAAAAAAAAATATTCTGACATGTTTCTACCTTTGTTCTTGGTTGTCTGAACTATGGCTGAAGCTGCATAGTTCTTTGATTGACATCCTGCATTTACCAGTTTATGTCACTAATGTTGGGAGAAAATACTTGCTGCAGTCTAGTCTTTATCAGATAGCTATCTTTTTTATTGTCTCATTATTAGCTCTTAGTTGGTTGTTTTGCTGCTCGATGCATTTGCTGAGGGTGTAGTTACATATAAGTTAGCAGGACTTTTAAAAGTCTGTGCCAAACAATGTCTACACACACATTCACTAGCTTACTTGTAAATATCCAAGTTTGATAAACATCTAACAGTATATATTTGCATACTCAATGCTCATATGGTATTATTTGTTTAGCATAAAATGGTGTGCTACAATCATTGTACCACTGAAAGTGGGAAACTGGTATTTAAAAGTAGATACCCAGCTTGGAGCTATGACAGAGTAACCTGGTACAGAATAAATAATAAAAGGTTCAGGGCCTCCCTGGTGGCGCAGTAGGTTAAGCAACACACTATGAAGCAAACCCCAGCCACTGCAGCATGAGTTTGATCCCTGCCGCTGGCCAGAGAGGGGACCCACAATGTGTAGCAGACCTCTCCTGCCTCGCCCACTGCTCCTCTCAGCAGTGTGTTTCAGTCAGTCTGCCTCACTCTGCCTGTTCTTCTCCCCACTCTGTCTCTGGTGAATCCTCTCACTGCCCTGGACTCTGGCTTGTACCCCAGCTCTTGTATGTATAAATAAATAAATCTTTAAAATAGTAAAAGTTTGGATTAATTATTGATTAATAGGCATTATATTAAGAAAATGGAATTCTCCAGAAACACATGTTAATATTTAAGTACCTCACGCAAATTGAATATTGATATTGTACTGCGGAAATAATTTTTAAATTGTCATCTTCAAAATGAAAGACTTTGGATACTAACATGGAGTACTTCTTTAGGCTGTACATGTTCTAAAAACAGTAGGGAAGCAACATAGTTTCTCCCTTATTCCAACAACGTAAATTTGTCTATTTAGTCATTACCTATGGCAAGTGGAATTAAGATTACACACACCTTCATAACCCACCTTCAGTTCCTCTCCACTTTCTGTTGTTCAAGCTGTATATATTCTAGATTTAAAGTCCTTAAATAAAGCTGGGTTGTTATCTTTTGTGTTTCAATTTTTTTTTTCTCCTGAAACCCAGTGGCCACTGGAACCTAGTAGAGGAAACAGTTTCCTGGTGGGATGAAGACCTTGATTTTATTTCCAGGCCCATCGTGGTGATTTCAAAAAAAAAAAAAAATACATGCTTATAAACTGCTGTGGCTTCTTGGGAGAAAGGTGCAATATATTTAAATGCCAGGTTTCTGACATTAAGTTTTCTCTGAGCAGCAATAAAATGTGTGTTTGTATAACTATGTAGAAGGGGGAGGGATGAGAAAGTGGAGCAGAACTATTGGGGATTGGAAGGAGGTAGAGTTCAGTTTTCATCTCCATCTGACTTAAAAAATATTTTAATCAAATGACATCAAGCAGGCAATGCTGTCATCCTAAAGTGTAGCCCTAATTTTCATTATTTTCTCATCAGGAGGTGAAGTGTTATAGCCATGTCACCATGTCTGATTGCGTGGAATGTTGATTTTCCGTCTGATTTGGAGAGGTCATTCTAATAATTCTAAAGCCAGAATGTGGTCTTCCTTTGAAGGCAAGTTTTGGAAATGGACATTTTTTTTAAGTAATGGGATCAATAAGATATTTTATATGCCCTTTTATTATGTACACTGATTGAAAAATCTAGTAGGCTTTCTAATAATTAAAAATCTAAAACTGAGAAAAATCAAGAAGACTGGCTCTCATTCCTGATCTACCCAGAGAACTCCACCCCTGTGTCTTTGATTGTCTGAATTAAATGTTGACCTAGTGATCAATTTCAATAGAAGCAAAATAAAATGTTCCATCAAATCCTCTCAGTGGCCTTCCCTATCAGTGGGGCACTCATTCTTCAAAGACTGAAGCCCTTGAAATGATTCTTGCTTTTTATCCAAATAACCATTCAATAACCAAACTTTTAGTTTGACATCTTTTTCTTAGGTCTCTCCTGGATGCCATGACCTTGTTTTGGTTATTTCTTACACTGTGAACCATTAACATCTTCACTTTGTTCGCAGCCTCTGTCTAGAATTGCTTTTCTCTTTCATAATCACTCCACTTTAGACTAATTTCAGATGTTAGGTTCACATTTCTTAGTTTGTCTTCTGATTATAAGCTGAGTCTTGAAACTACTTTTGGCACTTATGTCTCTTTTCATCTCACTAAAATTCTTGCTACTCAAATAGCCCTGCCCTTGTTTAATCTGTGAAAAATTCCCTTTCTCAGCCCATCAGGTTCCTAGAACCCTGTGCTGTTTCAGAGTTGTGGCCAGGATTTAAAGAGTTTGTGAATGAGAATTGGACTCTCTCTTCTCTTCCCAGTGCCCCCCACCACCAAGAGATGCCCCACCTATGTGTGCTTATCTAAATCTTACCCTTCTTTAAAAATCAATTTCGAGCCTGTCGGGCTCTTGGTCCCTCTAACCTATAGTCTTTCTTTCTCTAAATAAGTTCTAAACTGTTTACAAGCTGTCCTACTCTTGATACTTACTATTAATGCTTGGGATATGTTTAGACATTAGGGCAAAATGAAATGACTACTGATATATAGCTTTTCTTATACCCTAAAAATCTATAAGCATATGTAGACCAGAAGCCATATTATGCAACTTCACACTCTGTACAGCTTTTATCAAAGTGGCTGTACCTTTAACAGCTAGGCATTCATGACTGGATGACTTGTTAACCCCTTCTCAAAGCCAAGTGGTCATAGGAAGAAAGATAAGCTCAGCATGAAACTGAGCTTTGAAACCTTTCACTCCATTTTTCATTCCATTTTATTCCCCATGCTTTATTCCATGATTGGAGAACAAGGCTTTAGTTGATCCATGAATTCAATATCCTGAACCTGGTCTTCATCTGAACTCTGCATGGGCTAAAAGTAAAAATAATTTTTCATGAGTGGGCTGCACATAAAGCAAGGTCTGAGAAAAGACGTAGATATCTTTAAATCTGGAAATATCACAACTCATTTCTTCTATCCCAAGGACTTTATATTTGAATTTTCTTTCTTGTTAGACTGATTGTATAATTGATGTTGCCTTAAGTTTTGTTCATTCCGGTATGTATGCTATATAGACATTTCAGTAAACAGTTGATAATGTTTTCAGGGTTCATCCCTCTTTAACCTTACCTATACCTAAGGAGTCTTTTTTTAAATGAAAAGAAGAGCTAGAAGTAAAATTATTCCTTTGAAAGAATGAATTTTTGAAGTGACAGAAGGAGGTCATGAAGAGTCATGTTGCTGTCCATGGTTCTGATTTATGTTGTGACAGCAGAGGAGTGATTCACTGTAAAACTCACTACTGATAGTGTTTACACAGCAGTATTCAAAGTAAAAGTAAAAGATAACAAGAGCACACTACTTGAAAACAATGTTACAATTTTAAATATTGCCCGTGTTTCACATGTATGTATGTCTAGTATGTTTGTGTTTGTGTGCAAGTCTATGTAGGGGTGAGTTCATGAAAGTGGTTTTAAAATAGTATACTTTGATCTTCATGATTTAGATAATATGCTGTAAATTATGTAAAAAAGGGAACTATGCACACATGCATATATATACACATGTATATATGCTATGCATACATGTAAGCATTATACACATACTTAATTACATACTTTTGCATAGTTTGATGTTCAAGTGATATAAATTTGTACCCACTCAACAGTTAATTTTTAAAAATTCATTAAATTCATCTTACATGTACAGTATTTCCTAATTTAAAAACTCTTTAACCTGAACTATTTTAAAATAGAAATAAAATATCTTACCTGACCCAGTACGATCTGGCAAGCTCTAAAGAAATTAAAATGAAGTTAGGTAGCCTACAGTTGACACAAAGGGATATTAGATGACATGTATATATGTCAATGTGATGTCTGAATTTGGTAATGTAAGTAGAGAAGTTAAACCAAACACCAGTATGCTGTTGATCTTTAGGATCCTATGAAGAAGAAGAGCACTGGGGAAATGATGCCTCCTCCCACCTCTTATTACTCTTTGGTTCCAAAGGGAAAGAAAAATGTAGACTATTTTCAGGAAAAGTAGACACTGAGTTCATACATGTGTTAGTAGAGAGAAAGGGATCCAGATGATTTGGAATAACCAGCATGAGTTAATTTTCTCCTGCTCTCTTTCTGATAGGGTCCAATGACTGGACTGCTAGAAATTCAAACTCTCAACTAGACTTTGAATATGATAAAAGTAGCAGTAGAGGGTAGAACAGCAAAGTTCATGGAGTTTCAATCTGATGTGAAATTTCAAAGTCCATTTTTTTAATGTATCAAGGTGGATATGTCAGAAACCAAATCAGTATTTTTCCATTTACTCATCCTCCCTCCAGTCTTTCCCTTCTCTTGAGTCCCTTTTTCTGGTAATGGCCATTCTGTTGACCATTCATCCACAGTAAAGGAATCCCTCCCACATGGACATAATAAAAATACCTCCTCTTTTTCCAGGTCTCTGCTCATACTCAACTTGTCAGAGATGTTTTTCCTGATTGCCCTCTGTAAGAAAGCAACCCCCTCTCTATATCCCTTTGCCACACCTTATTTTTCTTTATAACACTTATAACCATCTGATACTCTATCAAGTATTATTTAGTTAGTTGTTTGTCTAAATTCCCTCCCTCTCCACCATGGGAATTGCATACAGACAGAAATCTTGCCTGGGGTTTCTTCTCTGTTGTATCTTGATGCTTAAAGAAGTTTTGTAAGACAATGGGCGCTTAATAATTACATGTTGCATGAATGAATAGATATAGTCTGTTGTGAGGATTACATGAGATCATGTATCAAAGTGCCTGCAAAAAAGTGTAACCTTTCACAGTCCTCATCACCATTTCTCTTCTAGTTGATCCTAAATCACTCTAATAATTTAGTCTTACCAAACATTGCTTTACTTAAAAGGTAATCACTAACTTCCCACTGCCCCCTCCCAAGTTAAGTGAAAGTTTCTCAGTTCAGTGCTCAGCTTTCACTATAAGAACCCAGCTAGTATAGACTGAGCTTTTACCCTACTTACAAGCTAACAAGTAAGCTTAGAGCAGTTTCATCTGTGCTCAGGAAGGTATGAGTTTCTTGGATCAGACTCAAAGGATTTTATAACTCCCAGCATAGCAGGCAGCATGAACTTCGTGTTCACATTAGTTCCCCCCACTTGTCCCATGGAGATGATGTGGAGTACTCAGATGAATGCTGTGCATGCTGCTGAGAAATCACCAGGTTAGAAAACCCACAATCTTGAAAAGGGCTGCTACCAAATACTCCAGAAATAGACACTGCATTTATTTTCCTGAGCAAGGAACAAATCTGTCCTCTACCTCAGAAAAGATACTACTTCTATCTTCCCCTGCTCTTTTGCTATCTTCATGTCTTTGAAAACATAGCCTGGGGCAAAAACCATCATTAGATGAATGTAAATGTTATGGAGAATTATCCCCTAATTCTGCCTTTTTAAATCTTTAAGTCTTGCCTTTCAAGACTCTTAAACTTAGCCTGTATTACACCAAACTGTAGCACATACTTCTTTCTTAGTATCTATCATGAATTCAGCTTTATGTATGACTTAGTGTATGTTTTTCCTTCTAAACTCCCTCAGGTAAAAGTTAGTGTCATCCCTAAAACCCTCATGTTCCCCCTCGATATCTCATAGCTTGCCTGCTTACTTTCATAGAATCTGTGCCTACAAGTCCCCTTCCAGGTGAGGCATTTCTCTTCCCTGTTATACAATTTTAGGAGTCTGTCCCTGTCCAACACTGGCCTCTTTATCACTACCACTTTACAATGTGGTCCATAGCAAGAGTGAAAAGTATGGTTTGACTAGGGTTTCAAAGAATCCCTTCTGCAACTTAGATTCATTGATTTCTGTGTTCATGGGTACCAAATTGACCTATATATTCCATGATGAAGTGGAGCAGCATACTCTGAACCTACAGATATGATTTATTTCCCATTCTTTAGACTGGAACATTAATTCTTTTGTCTTAAATCCTACAATACTATGAATACATCTCTTACACTATTCTCCTTATATTTCCATATAAGTATACATGTACTTATTATGTAAAAACCATTTTTACTCACTTCCTATTCTAAGTGCCTGACCTAGAGTCTTAGTTGGAGCTCATTGGATTTTCATAGAGTGAATGAACAATCAATCTGAAGTTAATATGTTATATATCATGGATGATCAGATTTGGGGGCTCTTTTGTTATCTGGACTTGCAGAGTGATCCAGAAATATTGTCTTTTTTCCTTCAATGTTATCCACACTGCTTTACTTATTCTAAAATGAATTCATCTTTGAATCTTTGTAGAAAAATGATAATGTGTTGTTCTGATAATAAAAATGCCTTTCAAAGAGAAGAGTGATTTTATTGTAAGATCAAGCAAGGATAAGCAAGGGTGTATTTATAAAATCAAGTAGCAGTTATACTGGGTAACACTAAAGTGATAGAAATGGGGACCTCCTTGGTTGTACATGGGGTTAAGTTGCAGCACTGTAAAGCTATCTGCAGCTCTTGCAGCATGAGTTTGATCCCCAGCCATGGAGGTGACCCACATGGCACAGCAGACCTCTCCTGTCTTGCCTGCTGCCACTACTCCTCTCAGCAGTATATTTCAGTCAGTCCACCTGTTCTGTTCCCCACTCTGACTCTGGTGAATCCTCCCACCCACCTCACAACTCTGGCCTGTACCCCAATTCTTGTATTCATGAACAAATATTTTAAATATATGAAAGCGATAGGAATGAAATAGTAGGTGAAATTTTATTGCAAGTCACCTAAGAGACTCAGGCTTCCTAAGTAAGGTAACCTTTAATTCTACAGAGGTAATGGAACTTTCATTAAAGGTCTTCTCCCTCTTATATAGGATGGACCTCTTTTTGAACTGATTAATTCCCTTCTAAGTTTTCTTTTTTATTAATCAGGAAACATAGCTCTCTAGATGGCTATCATTATAATAAGGAAAGTATTGAAATTCAGTAGGCTGATGCTGGGGAAAAAAGGGTCATTGTACTTTTAGGCTAAAGAAAGATGAAGGTGAACAGAGCCTTAGTGTTCATTTTCAGTATTATTTTGACTTTCAGTGCTCTAAAGCAAGTTCCCTTTTTCTGCTTAAACCTGACTAATTTCAAAGGACAAACCAGTGCCATGTGCTTGAGATTTAGTGAATGAAAGAACAAAATAAAAAGAACAGTAGATCTCGGAAAATTGTCATGGTTGTTAAGAAAGTGAGCGGCACATGAGATTGGAGCTGCAGATTAATTGACTAGACGGAGGCTTTTATGCCCTAAACTGGCAAGAATCAAATAAGACAGAGGTACGTATGTGCTGCTAAAGAAAAATAGCATTTATTGTTCATAAATGGAAATGATCTTTTGCTACTTGAAGGTGTGAATATGGTTGAGTAGTGAAGTGATCTAGGGTTAATTATTCAAGTGGGGTGGTTGGTGGGGTTTTGCAACTGAGGAATCATTGGCACTTTGCATCCTGATATGTTAAAGAAAAGAGTTTTCAGAAACCTCAATGGCCAGTTAGACAAAAAATGAATCCTTAAAGATTATGCAAACATGAGCTGGAAGGCTTAGTGTATAAAAAGAAGACATTATCTATTCCCCATTTTATAAATTTCTTAAATATATTTTATCTATTTTTGTAGTAAAATGAAAGGAATAGGGTTTCCTTTCCTAATAACCACACTTGGTGTTTTGGATGGATTGAAATGTTTCTCCTTCTTGGATCATCCTGAGATGACTAAGAAATCATTGTTGTGGATGACTTGTGAGATACCACTGTGCTCTCAGGCCAAGTCTAAGGTTTAACATTTCCTATTTTTTCATTAGATCCCTCTGGCACTGCTCATACTGACTGGCTCTTATCCAGTTCACTAGCTGCCAGAGTGAAGGGTATCTGTCCTTGAGCATCTTTAAATCCTCAGTGCCTGAAATAGTTCTTGACAGGGAGAAGACATTCAGTAAATGTAGAAATGAACTGATTCAGTTTAATCACAAGGGACTCTGGTCAAGATGCCATGCACCAGTGCAAATCCCGTAATTTGAAGGAAAAACTTTAAACCTCATGCATAATGGAGGAAGGAATTAACTTAATCCTTGGTTCTAAAGGGAAAGCACATTTTAAAAACAAATGAAATAATGGTGCCTAATCCTCCTGTGTCAAGACTACCTAAATGGGAAGATATGGCATGATAAGGGAAATGGCAGTGAGAATCTTAAAGGTTGTGAACCAAATTATGACTTTTTTTCTTCTTCTGGTCAGTGAGTACTCAGTGACTTAGAAGTAATGATAAATTTTCCCCCAATTCTGATTTATGAATTCAATTTCTGCTACAATCATTGGTATCCATTAAGAATTTCTTGACTATCAGTGAACATTAAAATTGTCCCCTATGCCTGTGGACAATTCCATACTTTGATGTGTTTATTTAACTCATATCTGTAGTCACATAGCTTTATAGTATATCAGATATTTAAAGTTGATTAGAAGTCCTGTTTTTCTCCACTTCAAAAAAATCTATTTGAAAATTGTTATTAAATAATAGACTATTAATGTTCAAAAAATCCTAAGGATGATACCACATATGCCAAACCTTAGGCAGCAAATACATGCTAGAGCTGGCTTGTACCAGCTTAATAGAGATGTTAAAGTTTCAAGAATTTTCAGAGCCAATTGATAAAATGTTGATGACTTGAAACTGACTATAGATTAATGGTAGAAGTCTTTATACTGCAAAAACCAGCAATCAATACAAATCAAGACTCTCCAAGCACCCCCTCCTTCCAGAAAATCTACTGTTATATATTTACCAGTTCTGCATAGGTAGTAAGTCATACTTTTCTTAAGTGAATTTATTTTAATAAATTATTATCAATAATTTATTAAATTATTTTAAATGTATTTATTGAATGAATGATTTAAAATCAAGCAAGCATATCAGAGTGCTCAATTTTTATTTCCATCAGACAACTTTACCAGTGTTGCTATTTTTGCTGTCTTTTCATAACCAGTTTCTTAAAGGTAAAGGACTTAGGCTTTTTGGAAAAATACTTTCATACACCCACAAATATGAACTCAAATTTAATAAATTATAAATGTCTTAACATCTTTCACTTAAGATAATTTTTTTTATTGGAAAAAAAGTTATATTTTGGAAGAACTCACTAGAGAAGGTAGCAAAATTCCAAAATCAAATTACATGAAAATATACATCGCAATTTCTTTGTACAATAGTTGAGAAAATCTGCAGTAGAGAAGAATAGAGGCAAGTAAATATTAATGGCTAAGAAGAAGAATATGAGGGTAAACAGCATTTTTAATATCAAACCCAGAAGTAAAAAGCCTGTAGCTGTGCATGCTTTATTCATCCAACCTTAACGTTAGGTAACTGCAGGGCAAAAATAAAACCAAATTAAAATCTTGTATTGTTTGGAAAAAATGTTAATGAGTTTAGGAGCAACTCTTTTTAGTTCTTGGGCATAGTGACTGAGTTCACGAGCTCAACAGCCGAGCTCAACAGCCAGAAAATGTTATTGCAACATCCAGTCCAAGAGATGGGTGGAGCTAGAATACAAAAAGGACAAAGCAACTAGTGATGACCACTCTTTGGAGGTCATCATTAAAAATCAAGTAGTTGCTTATTAAGTATTTCAGTATTTAAACTAAATGATTGGAAAACTTTCTGGCAGATAGAAAAGATAGAAGCAAAGGGGACTGTGTCAAAACAAGGAATATACAAAGGTTTAGTAAGTGAAAGAGTTTAATGAAGCCTCAATGGTTTAAAGGAAATTAAATGGCAACTTGTAATCCTAATTGCTTTTCATCTGACATGCTTTAAGGAGTCTTTTAAAACTGATGAGAAACAGTGAATAGGGAAAGAAAACCTGCTAAAATTTTTTAGAGTTTACATGATTCTTATTCTACTACAAGAAAACATTATTTGGTACAAGGTGTATTGTGGATGTACATCGACAGCATATATATTATCCGGATCATGTTGTGCTATGGACAGGTCTTTACAATTCTTCCTGAAGGTTAAAACAGCTCATTAGAATTCAAAGTGCGCAATCATCTGTAGGTTGGCACTTGTTAGGCTCTTGTCAGCATTGATACTGGCATGTTTTATTGTAGCCCAGTTCCAGCCAGTGTTTTTGCCAGCTTGGTACAACAGAAGTCCAGCAATAGGTGGGTAGAGTGCAGGAGAACAGTGCCATGTTTCTCAACTGGAGACCCTGAAATAAGTGAAGTTACAATTGTTGAATAAATGTCACTCAAAAGCAGTCTCTTGGCTTTTTCTTACGCAGCGGGAAACTTTCCTTTTGAATTCTCCATTTCCCTCTTCCCTCTATTCTTTCGCAGCATCTGCATTAGCAGGTGAGTCTCCATTAGGGTCTGCCAGCATAGAAATTACACTATCATAATGGTTTCCACGGTGTGGATGGGGAGCCAGCGTGCCTTTGGCTTTTCATAACCATATTTATCTTCTCCAGGCTCGTGAAGAATAGAAATGCATACATCACCATTTTTATCAACATTTGGATGCCAGATTTCTGTAATGAATTTCATTTTAGGAGGCCTGAGGGGATGATCTTTTGGGAAAGAGACATGAGCCTTAAAAACGCCACCTTCATAAAGTGTATCTGGAGGACCTATAATAAGGATTTCCCATCTGTAGAGGTCATTGTCATATATTAAACCTGCTGAAAAGCCTTCCACTGGATTTTTGTTGAGTTAGAGGGGGCTGCAGTGAAGGAGGAAGCCTAATCTTCTGGGCAAGAACCCCAGAGAGGCCAGTGCAGTGACTGTCGTACAAGGAAGGTCAGTACTGAGAAGTGGGACTGTCATAGCAAGAAGTCAGCAGAGAATGTCTATCCCCAGCGCGGCTCACACAGGAGCGGGGACTCCCAGCTGGCTGGGCCAAGGCACTCCTTCCTGCCCCCAGGGTCCAGAGGCACCTGCTGCACCTGAGCCCCGGACCTGCCCCTCAAGGACAGTCCCACTTAAGATAAAATTTACAAGAGATGAAAGCAGTACACAGAAGGTGTTATAAGGAGGTCAGAAATGATTAAGAAAAATATTTTTATTTAATCTTTTGAATGGCAATCAGTGAAGTGGTTCTGTAAAAACATAGGTGACAACCAGGGGGCTGCTTTAGAGAATTTTGAGGCCTTATAAAATAGAGTAGACAAAGAATTGAAATGTTTATTTTGGAAAATAGCACTTTATTGGAAGGTAGGGGCGATGCCTGCAGCACCAGTCTCACAGTGCATTGAATGTCTTCTAATAGTTTCCTAGATGATTTCAGATCTGCAACTACCCTTGCAGGCCATTAGAGTTTGGGCATGGATTGGCAAATCTTAGAAAATAATAATCAGACTGTACTCATGTTTCTTAAGCAACACACTTGTCTGAAACAGTCAGGTGCAGTACAAAGCAATTTAAAATAATACAGTCTCTTCAATGCTGTATCTTGTAATCAGCCAGTCCAGACAACAAAGCCTTCCTTTTTCTGCAGTGCTTTGTTATAATTTCTTGGGCCTGCTATTATCTTTGGAAAGTGGTGTGGGGGAGGATAACATGGTAAGTGCAAGGAAATTTAAGAGATGGAGTTTAAAGGAAGAGGGAAAACACAAATTTGGAATTTGTGGAATAAGAGTAGGTCATAGATATAGTTATAAATCTGAATGATATGGTGACTCTCAACCATCTCAGACAAAAGAGAGAAATGGACTTTCCCAAGAGATCACAGCTCATCACTAATAAAACTGAAACTAAAGTGTTTTATTTCCTAACTTGCTCCTCTTTTTGGTGTCTTGAGCTTTCATGTCACTCATTTGAATGTATTACCAGTACTCCAAGAAATTATTATTCAGTTAAGTGCAATATTCTACCAAATGACTTACGGGTTCAAAACTCACTGGGAGGGAAAAACAAACTGAGAATATAATCTTTATCAACAGGGGGCTATTCTGAGATAAGAAAGTCAAAATGTAATGTATATTATATGAAACCTTTATATTTCCCTCTATGTAAAAGGAAATGTAAGCAAAGTTACTCCACATAACATAAAATGTTGTATTTTTTTAGAAAAGATTCATTTGTTTATGTATACAATAACTGGGGTACAAGCCAGAGTTGCAGGGGTGAATGGATTCACCAGAGACAGAGTGAGAACAGAACAGACAGAGCGACTGAAACACACTGCTGAGGGTAACAGCGGCTGAAGCAGGAGAGGTCTGCTGTGCTATGTGGGTCTCCTCCCTGGCTGGGGATCGAACTCATGCTGCAGCAGCTGTGGATGCTTCACCCACAGGCTGTGGATGCTTCACAGTGCAATGTTTAACCCCTTGTGCTACCAGGAAGGCCCAAAATATTATATTCAAGTATATACTAAGTTATATAATTATTGTTGATTTTTAAGCAATATAAAAATACTTTACAGGGTTTTTTAAATTTTAATTCTCTGACTACAATGTAAAAGGTTCTCAAGAGATTTATTGATAAATATTTCTTCCCTGGTTGGTGGTTTCCAGTTTCAGACCATATCCAGTGATGAGTATATCAGTTGACTCCAGTTTGGCTTCTGCAGAATAGTCAGAGAAAAGCATGAGGTTAGCAGTAGGGCGTAGAGTTTAGCTGTCCATTTAAAAATGTCTGGTTTTGTCATCTCCTTTATGGGTATCAGTTGTCTTCTCTTTCAGACAACTGATTTCATACATGAAAACATGGTTTGTGTTTTATACAATTTACCACCACTGCTGGCCTTTTTGTGTCATATGTATGAACTTAAGAGTTTCAAATTTCAGTTTTATTCTGTTGGTTTCTCATTAGTCCCAGTCTTTCTCCCTGATGTTAGTTATTTTAACTCAGGAGTCACTAAAGTAGGAAATGAAAAGTCATTAACTTTAAAGGAATAAGGTCATCACATACTCCCCCATGGGCTCTGAGTCTTGGATTTTTTTGTTAAAATATTTGTTGCAGCCATTTTGTAGAATATCCCACTTAATTTTCCTTGCCATTACCTGTCCCTCGTGTACTGTACTGACACAGGCATCAGATTTCAGAGCAGTTAATGGCATTTCAAACCACTGATTGACTTTTTGACTTCCTTGGGATGTGATTATGGACCTGGGTATTGCAACCAAGTCACAGAAGAAATTTTAAGGTATGTGCTAGATTTAGCATTTGGTGTTAACCACAGTTACAAAATTATCACTGTTCAGGATCTCTTTAGCTTCACATGTTATAATTTGCATTCATTTAGATGCTGTTGGTGATAAGAGAGCCATAAAGTGCCATTAAAATTACATCAGCATTTGCGCTGTAACTTTAAATTAGTCACATGTTTCCAACCAAAGGTTAAGCCTTGTTTATATGTTTGCTACAAACTTACTAGGAAAAGGAATACATATTTACCTTAACCAATTCTGATAACGTCATTGACCACACCAACACTTAGGTTTTTGCGATAGTACCTGATGAATTTTATATTTAATTATAAACAGATTATGTTGAAAAGGCATTAGTTGTAATTGACTGGAAGTCAATTATCTTTCCTAGAATTAGGCCATGAATTATGCTATCCTAAGAAAAACTGAAAGTTCAATTTACTTCTATATGCATGTACTGGATTCCTTTATTGAGCACTGAACTTGAGTCAAGGAATATTTATTCAATGGGGAGACATTTAAAACTGAAATATACAATAAAGAATAACTATTGTATTCTTCTAAACTTGCATGATGTTTTTATTTCCTTAAAAAAATTTCAGACAGATATATCTATACTGAAGTACTTAGGGATAAGTATACTGATATCTGCAATTTACTTTTTAAATTCAATTAATGAATTTTTTTGCATTTTTTTATTGAGGCAACATTGAGGTGCAACAGTCTATGATTCAGGGGTGTATGTTCACACTTCTTCAGAAGATTTGAACCGAGGGCACCCACAGTTTCCACCTGCCATTTACTTTAAAATGCATCAAAAAGTAAGATAGATTTTGGACTGATAGATAACTATGCAGTGAGATGAGTATAGTAAACTGTCAGTGGTTATCTGGGTGTCAAGTATAAAAATGTTCAGTATAAAATTTTTCAACTTCACTGTGTGTGTTTGAAATTTCCATAATATAATTTCAAAACCTCTGTATTTAATGTCCTTATTCAACTTAGGAAATAAATATTACTCTTGCCTCTAAAACCACTTTGATTTGACTGTGAAGAATCTGTTTTTATTTGTCACAAAGTAATAAACACATGAACTTAGAAATCAAGTAATATTAAAAGATTTATTCTAAAGCAGATTTGCTTGTCTTACCTCTCCATGCAAATCCTATTCCCTAGACTTTCATTTATAAAAGGCTGTCTTGCATATTTACTCTCTATTTCTTTTGAAAATATGCTCACTCTGCCTATTCATGCTTTATCATATTTTTATATTATTTTTTACTTCTTTGATATAGATTTATTTTCCTCTACCCTGAGACAGCCATATCACAAGTATCTATTACTTCAGTAGTTAATATCTACATTTTATTACTAAGTCAAGTAGCATACAAATGCTTGTTTTGTTACACAATTTTCTGTTTTGCTTGGAGTAATTGTTTCATTTTAAAAAATTTGCTTTGTTTTCTATGTACTTAGCCAAGTGCTTCTGAAATATGCTGAACCATAATCAATGTGATTTTCCTTATGCTTAAATGCAGCAAATGATTTTTCATTTGGAAACCTTTCTTGGAAGCCTCTATTGTTCTATTCATTAGGTTGTATTGATCAGTTGGCTTTCTCCACTGCCATCATCTTAGAACTTGCCTTCATCAAACTGCTTTTGATCTTTCAGCTGCACCATCATGAAACGGCATGTAAAACAGACTTAGCTACCTAAAATTAAGTGTGTTAGTGTTATTCCATCTGGTTTTTAAATAGACCACAAATCTACTATATTATTTTAAAATTATATCATTTTTATTGTGGTGACATTGGTTTACAGCTGTGTATATGATTTAGGGGTACAGGTTGTATGTTATACATAATGTATGTTACCACACCATCAAAGCACCAACAGTACTTAGCATAACCTAATTGGCTGGATGAGTAATCAAAACAGCATCAGACAAGATAGCAAAGGAGAAAGACATATGTATGAAGTCTGTACACTGTGATAAAGTCGAAAGACTGATGGGTTGGACTGAGGGTATTTATTCTGTGTTTAGGTCATCATCAAGGAGAAAAGGGGTGGCGTCACATGACAGGGAAGAAGGGGGTGACTCATCTTTACTCTGAGAACAAAGATGAGATTCTTAGAGGAGACATGTTCACTGATACACTTCCACCTGGGTAATACTCCCTAAGCTAGATCATAAAAGGAGCATCAGTTGCTTCTTGGATTAGTAAAAGGGCAAAGGTTTAGGGAGTGATGGTCTCTTCTTTGATTAGTGAAGGGCAAAGGACTCAAGGGAGAACAAAAGCTTCTCCTCTGCTACTGGCCCTCAGTTCTCCCAACTAAAATCAATCTGTGTTCTTTGAGTAATTACAAGAGACCTCCAGAGGCTCCCAGTGTCTGAAATGACCTCTGGTGCCCTAATCAAGGTGCTGAGAGACCTACTCTAGGCACACTGAGAAAAGGCTATTTGACTCCTCAGACCAACCTACAACACTGAGTTCAGAAGCTTTTCTTTTTGCTAAATGATTCATTTTATGCAGCAGTATATTTATTTCTCTTTGTTATATCTTTAGGAGTTTGTGGGGGAAAACTAGGTCTTTGTAAGCTGTGTCAAAGATTGCCTTTTGGTCTTGTAACAGACTTGTTTTGAAGCTGAAAGGGCAGTATGTTTGTGTGTGCACATGCCAACCTTGACTATACAACACTGTCAACAAATTACAAAAAAAAAAAAAAAAAAAAGAAAGAAATTTAAATTTAAAAGGAATCTTTTAAAGATAGTGTTTGACTCCCAGGTTTAGCTTTAGGGGAAAAAAAGCATTGCTGAAAAAAAGTCACCGATGTTCACACATTTTGAAGAGTGTGAATTTTATTCACCAATTTGCTTTTTATACCAGAGGCCAGCTGCTGTCTTTTTGGAAGAGTGAAACATTTCAACCAGAATTGTCTGCAACTCAGTATAGTTCTAATGGCAGAAGAAATCCTACCAGACTATGTCCTTTGATTTTCACAGGTTTCCTTCAGGATCTGGCAATGGGTACAGTTTCACACTTCAGAAATAAATGGTTGGCCTAGAGTTATTTCTGGAGTTTTCTTTTAAAACCATATCTGATTTTGAGGTTTTCTGTGTTCCTCAGTCTATTCTCTAGTCATCTTACCTGAAGTGAAATATTTATCTTTTTTTTTTTTTAACTAAGTAACTCTTAACATTGAAGATTGCATTTCCTAGAACAAAGACCAGAAAATCATCTGAACATCCGAAATGGTTCTTTGTTGGTGCACACCATGGGCTGCTAAGTGAGGGAAAATATCTTCTTTTTCCATGGTTGGATGGTACCCTTAGGGGATTGGTTTCTAAAACTGATAAGCTATATCATTGGCTTCTGAGACAGAAACATCCTTCAAGTCTTAAAACTGCCAGTTTCCGGGCCTCCCAGTTTGTGCAAGGGATTAAGCACCACACTGTGGGGCTTCTGCAGCCACTGCAGCATAAGTTCGATCTGGGCCAGGCAGTGACCCATGTGGCCGGCCCTACAGTCCTCTCCTGCCCCATTGCTCCCCTCAGCAGTGTATTTTGGTAGATCTACCTGTTCTGCTCCCCACTCTGTCTCTGGTGAATCCTCTCACCTCCCCCCACTGCATCTCTGGCTTGTACCCCAGTTCTTGTATGCATAAATAAATCTGTAAAAAAAATCTCGCCAGTTTCCTAGGCTCCCTTCCCTTACCTTATCTACACATCATTTTTCTTATTTGCAGAGTGAAAAGAAAAATAAGATTCTTACACCCAGAGTACAAGGTCACTCTGTACTGTGAAAATTAGGTAAATGGCGACTATTTTCATTATCCTGCTGGCATTTATGAACATTCGAGAACCTATCTGGATAGTCCTCCTAAGTAAAAGGCTAGAAAAATAAACCAGTTGTGTGTTAATTGCAGGAATGCATACTAGAAAAATCTCTGAGATTATGTATTTGATTGAAAGAAGAAATGTACATGGCTAGAAATGACAGTGCTTCTTTAGATCCTGACTTACAAGAAATCTCTGACCCTGGACCTTCGGTATTCTATTTCTCAACCCTCTTCCCTGACCAGAGCTGGACTCTGAAGTGCTTGTCATTATGTTTGAGTCCTCAGATTCTCTGCCTTGATCTTTAGTCAACATTTTGGGAAACTCGCCCATCCCATGATCACGGAACAAGCTTTGGAAAGTAGGGGTGAACTCATGTCATACTGCCTGGCCCTTGCTCCTGAGCATTGCTCCTCATGGATGCAGCTCTCCTCTGCCTCCCATTGCCATGAGCCCAGCTCAGCGAGCAAAGTAACTTCAGGCAAGTCCCTGAGCTTTTCTGGGACCTGCCTTCTCCCTTTGTAAGATGAGAAAGCTGTAAAGATGACACTGATGATCTTTCACTTCTGTCCACCTCTCCGATTAAGTAGAAATAAATGATTCAATCAACTGCCTTCTAGACTCTTTCTCTGTCATTCAAGTTATAGGTTGTACTGTCTTAAAAGTCTTAATATATATGTGATGCGTAATTTTGTACTTTTAAGTGTATATTTCAGCTCTCTAGTTTTTACATAAGTATAAACTATAATTTCCTTAGCAATGCTGGAAGTTCTTTAAGAAATGGATAATGCCCTTTTCATCTCCCTAGGGAACTTGCCAAAATTTTCATTCAAAATGAAGTTATTACTCATTAAATTACAAGTCTTTTCTATGGGACATACTGTTTAATAAATATGAAATCTGATAGCTTAATAATAAATATTATTTTATAGACATACACTCACACCCTTTGTTCAAAAACAGGTAAAAATATACAGAATTTCTTATTAAATCTATAGCAGATGGTGGGATAGTATTAGAACAAAAGTCAAAATATTATTAGATTTGCCATTCAGGAATTTCAAGAAACAACATATGATACCCACGGAAATAGTACCTATTTGGATAATGTTGTCTTTATAAGTGTCAAAATGTGGCCAAGGAGAGTGATGAGCCATATTCTCCCTCTACCCTCTTTTGTAGTATTTCAAATTGCCCTAAAATTCACATTAATGTTAACTGTCCACTGAGAGTAATAGAAAGTTACTACCTTGTGAAGAATGCAGAACAGGTATTAGTACTGCTTTACAGATTAAGCCTTTTAAAAGGGTCAGAAGCAGTAAATGAC
Source organism: Galemys pyrenaicus (assembly GCA_019455555.1). Taxonomy (NCBI): domain Eukaryota; kingdom Metazoa; phylum Chordata; class Mammalia; order Eulipotyphla; family Talpidae; genus Galemys; species Galemys pyrenaicus. Next base: position 5,114,235 of record JAGFMF010011380.1, on the reverse strand, counting down.
TTGCAATCAGCTGGAAAGACCTTCTAACCTGTCTTTGAGTGTTCCTCCCCAGTTGGCCAAAGCTACCAGAGGATAACAAAATTAAAATGAAATCAACATAATCTGACTTAATGTGCAGTTTTGGTTGGATATTATTCCAGAATCATAAAAGCTGCTTGTGGATTGAACACAAACCGCATATAAATATCTTTAGGTGTTTCATATTTCAAAAGCAGGAGTGTAGGCCAGGAAAGAGCTCTGCAGTTGCTATTTGCCTGCTTCAGTCAAAGCGTTTAGCTTCGTGTGTTCCTTGTGGGAAATGCCTGGTGCTCAGCCAGCCACCAGCCGCTCCCCTTACTGGGCCCCAACTGCGGCCTGGGAAAAAGGTGACATTTTATTTTTGTCTGTTCATTTGTTTTTATGACAAGGAATTATTCTTAGCAACTTGAAAAGAATTCTCTCTCACCCAAGGCACTTTTAGTCACCTGCTTCCACCTTACATTTGCAATGAAGGCAAGTGGAAAGTGGAGGAGACAAACTATAAAAGATAGCAGCATCACGCTTGCTGAGAGGAAGCCAGCCCCGGGGGCTGGGTTCAGAGGAGCACTTCACTTTCCTCTCCTATGTACTTCTGGAGATCATAAAAAGGGGACTCTTTTCCCTGGGAGAATGAGAAGGTCAAGTCTGAGGGTCCGTTTGGCTGATAACCTTCAAAACTGCCCAGCGGATGGATCTTTGTTAGAAAAACAGTCACGAGAGTCACAGCTGAATGTCACGGTGTGAATCTTCAAATTTTCTTCTTTCTGATTTATAAAAGTAGTCGTAGATGCTTTGCCGTCAAGGGAGAACGGAGCTTAGAAACACAATGCCTAATTCCCAGCTGACAGCCCACAGTGGGGCTCCAGGCCAGCCAGAGCAATGGGAAAAAAATTAATTAGTGGTTTCAGAGGGCCCTGCCCCCACGAACGGTCCTCCTCCTTGTGTTTTCTGGTGCATATCATGTCACTGCTTGTCCAGTCTGACCCTCAGTCTTAGCTCCTCATGTCCAGCAGGTGGGCCCAGCAGGGAGCAAGGAGCAGGGAGGGCAGCTCTGTGGGAAGGGGAGAGCAGCCAGCCTTCAGGAAACCCTTTCCAGAGCTGCTCACACCCATCAAGATGTCAGCATCCAATTTCCACAGTAAAACAGCAAACAACAGCAGAGGGTCATGTGATGCAGCTTCTAGTTAAAGCTGCCATCACTACACAATCATCTGTACGTCACTGTGAAAAAAAACCATGGTGACGTAATTGATCTTTACAGCTGAGCAAATGATACTCTGAATAGACCAATAAGAAGGCGTCTCCTTATATTATTGAAGTTATTGCCAAGAAATAACTTAGGACCTAGTGACAAAAAAACCAAACAAACATAGGATTGATTTTTTTAAAAACAAACTTGATTTGACATTTATAGTTCATGTTTTATATACATGAGATGCATGTGACTATGAATGTACATGTACATGGATTACATGCATGTGTAATTCACATATGTATATATGAATTGTAGACACATACATATCTACATGAGCCCTGTTTCCTTTGAAACTGTCACCACTCCAGAGTTCCCCCTTCTTACAGCCACATGGTAGAAAAGCAAACAATTGAAGTTCTTTTTTGTGGTTAACACTGGAGTCAGTTCATGGGCCTCACAAGAAAATGACTCTTCTGTATTTTTATTTTTAAAGCCTAAATGGAATTATCCAGTTTGATCACACACAGTATTTACTAATCTGATTTTGGCTCTTTCCCAAAGTCAAATCCATATTCAGAGGAGGATGACTCACCCCAAGTTAGGGTCTGGAGGAAATGAGCCTGGGCTTTGAAGGCCTTACAGCTCCAGAGGTGGGTTTGAGTAATCACTGCAGTGTGAAGGCAAGTTCAGGGGTGACAGGTTTGTGCTCATAAATTGTTTAGAAATAAGTCATTTGGCTTTGAATTATACTTACAGAACACAGTGTGATATTTTTTATTCAAGGTGCTAAGGGAGCAGAAACTGGATCCAAAGACCTGGAGGTCTGGACTAACGAGGGACAGACAAGGGTATTATAAGAAGTTTGACGTGGCACAGTCATATGAATGAATGAATGAATGAGTGGAACAACAAATTGAATGAGTAGTGAGGTGTCCTGGGACCTGAAGGGCAGAAAAATCTGAGACAAGAGGTTTAATGTATTGATGCTAAAGATAACAATCAGATTTCCTGTAAGTCTGACTTAAAACAGACTTCTATGTAACGACCTGCATGGACTGCTTATTAGAGACAAGGGTTAGTTTCCTGAACAGGTTGCGGCAGGTTGAGGTTAGAGTTCTGGCCATTATTTGTATGTGTAGTGTTAAACTGGGTCGCTCATTCATTTCCCATTGTATTCCCCATTGTCTGGCAATGAACCGGGCAGTATGCGTTGAATGAAAATGTGTATCTAATATTGTTCTGATGCAGCCACAACATGTCTCTCTCTGTCCCTCTAGAAAAGCATTCCCATTTCCTTTATTTTTTCCCTACTCTTAATAAACCCTGCCTTTTTACATTCCAAGGGGCAAAGGCTTGGCTACAAAGAGAACATCAGAATCACTGACCACCAGGTGATGGCAAAGCAAGCTGGTATCAAACATAATCACCAGGCGCTTGCATCACAAGGACAGACAGACATGCCTGCTCCCCCCTTCTCCCTTGTAACTCTAGATAAATACACCTGCCCTCTGCCAAAGAGCAGGGCAGTGGTCTTTCAGACACCAGTCTGTTGCCCTCCTCAGTTTATCAGCAAATTAAATATTTCATCAAATGGTTTCCCTTTTTTTGGCCAAGAGAATAGAGACTGGTTGGCATTCGGGTATCAGTTCCATTACCTAATTTTTTTTTTTAAATCAGTATCATACCAAGGCAAATTAAATACTCTTAATGTTAAACATTAGACTGTACTAAACAAAGAAAATGCATATTACTTTTATTTGGAATATATGCAGAATCCCATTTATCTCAAAGATTCTGGTTTAGAGATATGCCCAGAGTATAGGAAAAGCATTAAGAGAAGATGGGCGGAGAGGGTAGGGCAGGGAAGGGGAGGAGGCTATTGGAAATCTAAGCTCTAAAAGCGGACCTCTACATTTTGGTTATAATTTGATCTCCATTGTATATTGGAAACCAGAAAGAACAAGAGTTTCCAAATACAATTTGCATTTCAAATAACATTTGTTTGTATTCATGTGTTTAGTGATAAGTCCATTCCATTTTCTTATTGGGGAAATAGTGCCTGAATGCCTCCTCCATGCCAGGAATTGTCATGTGCTTATACAAGTTATTGAATTTCCTGCAACTGCACAATAACCTGGGAGACAAAAATAACCCAGTTTTACAAATGTGGTTCAGAAAAGTTAAGTATCTTAACCAAGGTACCTAACCCAAGGTAGAGAGTACTCCATTGAACTAAGGCATTGACCCACATCTAGGAATGTAGAGGCTAGGAATTTTTCAGTAGTGATTTTTGGTGCTTGAAGGTGGTCCAAAGGAGGTTCCACATTGGAAAGCATCTAAGTAACGAGTGAAGCAGAGTGTTTAATAATCACTTGATATTCCATTATTTAGTGCCTCATTCAGATCAAAAGAATGTACTTGTTTGAAGCATATTGTAACTCTTGTAAGAGTTCAAGTTCAAACATTAAGTAACAAAAGTCTTTTGCTTTGTTTCTATCTCCTGTTTCTAATAAACTGAATCTTGATAGTAATTAACCATTAGGGGAATGGTATCTTAGTTTGTTCAAATTTATATTATCTTGTTTACTACAAAGCAACCTTTATTCATCATTGAAAAGCTCCCCCTTTTGCCACTCTGAAGCTTTCCCATTCTTCAGCCTGCCTTGAGTTTCTGCCAAACACAAGTGACACTAGCTGAGCAGCTGACTTCTTTTCTATAGCAAGCACCAAATAAATCATGTTTGCTTTTTTCTCATTTGATTGGGCTTCCTTTTAGTGCCACACCAAATTCTGTCTTTGCACTGACAGTTTGTTGGGGAAAATAGACATCCATTAAATAGCCACACAATAAATGCATAGTTGTCCCTGTGACCGACGTTACAAAGGAAATGTACCTGGTGCAGAGTGTCCAATAGAGAGTGATAGGTTGGCCAAGGAGGTCAAGGAAAAGAGATCCCTGAAGTAAGAACTGAAGAACGGGAAGGTGTCCCCTCGGTTAAGAGGTTAGTGTTTTCCAGGTCAAGTAAATACTATGTATGGCAGCAGGAGGAAGCAAACAAATAGAAGGAGCAGAGAAGTGCGGTGTGGGGAGAGCAGGATGGATCCCACTGAAACTGGAGAGGTTGGCAGGTGCCCAATAAGGGCCCTGTGAATGAGCAATGGGAAACTTCTGACTACTGAAGCACGTGAGTGACATGACCAGGTCAGCGTTTCTGAAGACCAACCTAGAATCTCCATTAGGCTATGTAGAAGAAGCACAGCAAATTATTTGATTTAGTTGAATCAAGAGAAATTTAATCTGAATTGCATGTGCTTTATCTATTTCAAATAGCCACTGAGCTGCTATTTCTATAGTGAATAGGTAAGTCCATAATAAATATAAATTATAGCTCATAATAATTTAAGAAACCTGGAAAGCTGAAAGGAAGTGTTTAAAAGCACCCATTTAAGTAGCTTCAAAATCAAATATGAAACTATATCATCATAGATATCAACCAAAAATAGGTAGTTGAATGTAGGTAAGGAAGTTTTATATGGAGAAATTTGGGGCATTGTAAAGGTCACCTGTTCTAGGTGGACCCTGAACTGCAGTCATTATCTTGGAGGGTCAACAATTCACATATTCATCCCACATAGGCACATGTTGAAGGTATAAGATTTATTCACTCATCCGATGTTCTGCAATATTTCTGGAGTCATGTTTTAGCAATACATGTCCAATTTCATTCCACTTAATATTATTATAGGGACGAATGTTGCAGTTAAATCCTCACCATATGAAAAGTAATACTATTATTTGAAAGAGCAATATTAGAAAACCTACACAAAAACTTTAATGCCTTTAAAGTATATATTTTTTTTTTCTGATCAAGCCTCTTTTTTTATTTTAAAATCATCAGTATATAAGCACTTGGGAAGGGAAGTGAGGGGTTTAAAGTATATTTTTAATAAGTAGATTTGATTTTGATAGCCCAAGAATAGGCAGGTCTCTATATAAACATATCTTACTTTGGATCAATTAAATAATCTATATTTCTCTGACATATTAATATGTCATAAGCTAATATATTATTTCTAACAAATGAATTATCCTAGTTCATTATAATAACGCCTAAGGAGCTGTTGTGTAAGGATTTTCCTGCTCATATTGAATTGTGAGCAGTTTTGTTTCCAAGGAAACTAATTCGTTGTCAGCAAAAGATGCACCCAAACCAGTGTAAAAAATTTGCCAAAAAGAATCAGATTTTCTTAAAAAAATGTGAACTCAGATGTCCCCACAGCCCTAAAATAATGATTAAAAGAGGTTTGCATCTTTTGCATATTCCATTTAATGAACTCATCCTAAAACATATTTGAAACAAGCATTTACATGGTACAAAGTAAATGATTCACTTTTAGGATGTTTCCACCATTTTGAAAGTTAACATCTTAATTATAGTTATAGATCTGCTAATGCAGAATTGATTAGATTTTTGCTTTCTCTCTAACAAATATTTGTGTGTTGTGAAATGTTTTGTCTCAATGTTTTGTGTGGGATTGAATGTCAGTTAAATTGTAATTTTTGGCATTCTCTATAAAAAAAAGGCTTGCTAATATAAGGTTCATGATATATTTGAAGACATTTTTGCATGGTACTTAATATTTCAAGCATATTTTTAAAAAGCTGACAGGTATCAAGTTATTTCCTACCTAGATGATGCTAAACCAACCCATTATTTCTTGCCCAATGTAAAATGATCAAGGAAAACCTCTCAAAATTCCTCGTTCACAAACAGTCTACTTGTTTACATATTTTGTTTGTAATTACATGTGTAATATAATAGAAGAATAGGTAATATGACAGTTGAATGTGTTTAAATTTAGGTGAATTTACTAAACTGAATTGGTGGGAGTTTACTATAGGAAACTGCATCTCTAAATTCATTCTTTTCCCTCTTGGCCCTGGCTGAGGTCCTAATCATCTCTGACTTAGATTTATCTAACATTTGTCTTCATTCTCCTCCATGTCATTATCAGAAGGAGCTTTTGGAAAAATTGTATCATGTCAACTTTGATTTTTAAAAACATTTCATGAACATTTAATTTTTGTGTGTGTATTGAAGAACTGGGGTGTAGTGCGGATGTGTGTTGGGGGGGTGTATGTGTGTGAGAGGATTCACCAGAGCAGAACAGGCACATTTACTGAAATACACTGCCAAAGGGAGCAGTAGGTGAGACAAGAGAAGTCTACTGCTCCGTATGTAGGTTAGATCCCTGGCCAGGGATCGAACTTGGGCTGTGGAGGTGATAGCACTGACGCTGAATCCCTAGGCCACCAAGAAAGCCCAATATTTTAATTATTGAGAACATTATTGGTAGTCTTTGATACTGGTGTTGAAAGCTTGTCCCACCTATCTTTCTCACACCATTTCCTCTGTTCTCCTTAGCAGGAACTCTGCCCACTTTGCCTCTTCTGGACATTTCTTATAAATGGAACAGAAAGAAAATATGTGGCATTTGTGTTAAGCATTTGATTTAATCATATCTTTGACTATTCAGAATTAAGCTGAGGACTGAGATTTTGATGGAGATTGCACTGAATCTATAGATCAGGGCTCATACACCTATAAAAACAGTGTTAAGTCTTGAAATCCATGAACACAGGACATATTTCCTTTTTTTTTTTTTTTTTTTTAGGTCTTTACGTCAGTTATATTATGTAGTTTTCATTTTACAAATTGGGGTATTTTTTTTGTTTCATTTGTTCCTACAATTTTATTCTTTTCAAAAGTTACTATAGAATTGTTTCTCTAAATTCATTTTCAGATTATTGCTATTTTGGAGAAATGCAAATTGTAATATGTAATTACAAACATTTTTAATTTAGGATTTTCTACATACAAAAATCACACCTGTTAACAGAGATAGTTTTATTTTTTCCTTTCCAATTCTGAATACCCTTCGTATCATTTCATTGCCTTATTGACCTGGTGGAACATCCAGTACTGAATGGAAATGGCAAGAAAATATGTCTTTGTCTTGTTCTTGATCTTAGTGGAAAGCATTCATATTTTCACTAATAAGATCTCTGTAGTGTTTTTGTAGATGCCTTTTTACTAGTGAAAAGACCCTTGTAGGCTTATTTTTTACTGTATTTATTGTGAAGGACTATTGAAGTTTGTCAGATACCTTTATTATATATATGTTGCGATGATCAGGTTTTTTCTTTCATTATGTTGATATGGTGGTGCACTAATGGATATCTAGATATTAAATTAATCTTGAATACCAGAGCATAATCAGATTGGTCATCATCTACAGTCCTATTTACGTATTTCTAGATTCTGATTACTGGTATTTTGTTGAACATTATTCACCAAATGTGAATTGCTTTGGATCAGTATAGTATTACTATTATTATAGAATCAATTGAGGGTCCCCTTCACCTCTAGTTTTTGAAGGGTTGGTACTAATTCTTTAAATGTGTAGTAAAATTCACTAGTGTGACTTTGTGGTCCTGAGATTTCCTTATGGGAATTTTTGATTCCTAACTCATTGTCTTTACTATTATATGTATAATTACAGTTTCTGTTTCTTTGGTAGTTGATGTTTTCTAGGAACTCATGCATTTTATATAGATATTTTTGCTTACTGGCTTATAACTATTTTTTGTATTCCCTTATAATTCTTTTATTTCTGCTAAGTTGAAAGTAATGTCCTCGCTCTTTTTCCTGAACTTTAGAAACTTGAGATGTTTCTCTTTCTTGATAAGTCTAGTTAGAAGCTTGTCAATTTGGGGGCCTCCCTGGTGGTACAGCGGGTTGAGCACCACACTGTGAAGCATTCTCTGCACGAGTTGGATTCCTGGCCAGGGAGGGAATTACTTTGGATTTAGTTTCCTCTTTTTTTCCCTATTTGTCGATTGGAAGATAAGGTGATTGGTTTGAGAGCTTCTTATTAAGTATAGGCTTTTACAGCTTTTTTTTTTTTTTCCTAAGTACTGATTAAGCTCTATCACATAGGTTTTTTTTTTCTGTGTGTTTTCCTTTTCATTCATTTCTGTTTTCTAAATGTCATTGTGATTTCTTCTTTGACTCATTAGTTTTTTTAGTTGTCTGTTGTTTGATTCCATAAACATGTAAATCCCCCAAATTTCCTTTAATTCTTAAATTTCATTCTAATTTGATAAAAGAATACACTTTGTAAAATTTCAACACTTTTAAACTTATTCAAGCTTGTTTTGTGGTATAGGATATAGTTATCCTGGAGAATATTCCATGTCCATGTTGAAGAGAATGTTTACTAAAGAGACTGTTTATCTGTATTGAGGAGAAAGTTTATTCTGAAATGTACAACATAAGTTTCAGTAGAAAAAGCTGTTTTTAGTATTCAAATCTTTCATTTCTTTTTTGATTTTCTGTTTGTTCTATCCACTATTGAAAATGGAATATTGAAATATCCAACTAATATTGTTGAGTGTTTCTTCCCTCAACCCAGTTCATGTAATTTTGGGCTTAGTGTTGGGTGCATATATTTATAGCTTTCATATCTTCTTGGTTTAGTGATACTTTTATTATTTATAAAATGTCCGTCTTTGGCCCTTGGAACAATTTTTGTCTTAAAGTTTATTTTGTCTAATATTAGTATAGCCAGTCCAACTTTCCATTGGTTGGTTATATCTTTTCCATTATTTTATTTCAAAATATTTATTTCTTTGAATCAGAAATGTATCCCCTGTCGGCAGCATCTAGTTGAATTATTTTTTAAATTCATTCTTCTGGACAACATGGTGGAATAGAGACTTTCATTTCAATTGGAATGCTTAGTTCATTTACATTTGATGTAATTACTAATAAAGAAATACCATGTCTGTTGTTTTGCTATTTTTAAAAAATGTTTTAATTTGTTTATATTGAGGCATTGCCTCCTTCTTTTGTGTAAAAATACTTATTTTCCAATATGAAAATTTAATTCCCTCATTCCTTTTACTATACCTTTGGTTATTTTATATTGCCTACCCATAAAAATATAAATATTATTTTAAAAGAATCTAGTGTAAAGATAATTTCAATTGTATTCGTAAACTTTGTATCAATATAGCTCTTTCCCATCATTTGTGCTATTATCATTAAATTACACATCTATGCATACTAAATCTAATAAAACAGCCTTATAGTTATTGGGTATGCTGTTGCATTTTGAATCAAAAGAAAACATTACAAACAAAAGTTGACTTATACTAACATATGCACTTATTTACATTTATATTTACCTATGTATTTAGTTACCTAATCTGATACTCCTTATTTATGTGGATTTGAGTTAATGTCTTGTATTTTTTCATTTCAACCTGAAGGAGAACTCCTTTGGTAATTCTTTTAGTGCATGACTGCTAGTGATGTGTCTTTGTTTTTGTTAATCTCTTTTGTTGTTGGAAGATAATTTGTTGGATGCAGAATTCTCGGTTGAAAGTCAATTCTTTAAGTATGTCATCCCACTGCCTTCTGGTCTCCATTATTTCCAATGAGGTGTCAGATGTTGATCTTATTTAGGATGCTTAGTACATGATGAGTCACTCTTTTCTTGTTGCTTTCAAGATTGTCTCTTTATGTTTAGCTTTTGATAGTTTGACTATGAGATGTCTAGATGTTGAATTCTTTTGATTTTATCCTTATTTGGGTTTATTGAGTTTCTTGGGTGTGCAGATAAAAGTTTTTCTTTAAATATGATAAAATTTCAGCCATTATTTCTTCAAATATTATATTTGTCCCTTTCATTTCTCTTTTTTTTGGATTTTTATTATGTGTATATTGGTGTGCTCGCTATGTCCTACAGATTGCTGAAGCTCTGTTTACTGTTGTTTTCATTTTTTTCCTTCATATTTCTTAGACTGGGTAATCTCAGTTGACCTGAGAAGAAACAGATGGGAATAAGGAAGTAAAATGCCAGAATGTTCACTGTGCTTACTGAGAGTGAGCTATTTCTTTGACAAATGCTCCTCAATTCTGAAATCTTTGGTGCATTTCCAGGCTTCAAAAAAAGAGTTGATTCTGATCATTTTTGTTACTATTTTTTCATCTTTTTATGGAGAAGCCATTCTAGAAGTACTACCCACCATATACTTTTTATACTCAATACCTCTTCTCATAATTCTCTCAACCTAAAGACTGTCATCCTTTATGGAAGTTACTCAATAATCACTTATTGAGTAATTCTACCATTGATATATGGTGTACTGATGATTACATTTTGCCTTTCGTTGTCTTTTAAAACTAGGTACTTCTTATATTAGTTATTTTTAAAGTAGACTTCGTATATTATTAAGAAAATGTCAGGAGGCACTGAGCAAAAGACATATAAAGAAGTAAGTAGAGAAAAAAATCTCTAAGGTAATACAGACTTGACATATATCAAAATTTATTAACCATTTTTACAATTTTGAGAAGACTTGACAGGTGTAAGCATCCTTTAGGGATATGAAAAAGAGATGCAAGGTGAACATAAAAAGTGAGATCATTATTGTATTAGCTTAAATACATATTAGCTTAAATAATATATTAGCTTAAATATGTATGTTGTATTAGCTTAAATAGTAACCAGCTTAAATTTGTATAAGCTAATATACTGTATTAGCTTAAAACTTTAGTGATGTTTATATACTGTATAGTAAAGCAAATAAATAGGCTGAGTTAATATTTTCAGTAAGACTCGGGATAAGTATCTATTAATATCAATTAAATATATCAGGCCTTGTATTTGGGGCCTATAAGGAGATATATTTCAGTAGAACGGGTCAAAGTTTAAGATGATAGTGGCCATGGCATTTGAAAACTGAATTCTGTTTACTATGTGGGCCTAGATCTTGACAACAAAAGATAATTGGGAATAATGGGAATCATCTTATAAATTCTGTGATAACACGATCTGAAAGGAGGTGGGTTAATTAAAAATTTGGAGAAAAGGATAGAAAAATTAATTCAGAAAATGTCTTTGATATTAATCATAGAACAAATGCAGCTCATTTTGGTGGAGTACTTAAAAATGCAAAATTAGAATAAATTTGCATAACAAATAAGGTGCTACACATACCTCAAGATAAATTTAAATTGGAAACAAAACACTTTGGTCCCTAAATTCTGTAATATATCCTTTTGGCTATATGCTACCTGCATTTTTAGTGAAAGGAAACACATTCAATAAACAGTCATATGTAAAGTGCTAGCAGCAATATCTTAAGTGCTAAATTGAACTTAGAAAAGATGTTCAAGTTCAATTAAAGTTTTTATGAGAGCAAATTAAGAATAAGAAAGAAAAATTCAGATGGCAAAAGGGATGCACTTTAAAAATTTTGTTCAATGTTTTATAATTGTTGATAGCTTATATTTTTCCTCCAAAGAACATTTTCTTCCATAAATATTTCCACATAGGAAAGCTTTTACTTATAGTTTTATGAAACATGTCTGTAGTAATTAGCATATTTGAAGTCAAAGTTGAAAAGATTTCATTGTGTATAGAGTAAATTTTATTCATAAAAATATGTTAAATTGAGCAAACACAAAACTTTGACAGACTATATTTGAGGATGCATAATATGATTAACAATTTTTAAATAGTCATAGAAAAATATTCTATATTTATTTCTTAGGTATGCATAAAATAAACATTAAAGTTATAGACTCCACCAAAAATGTATTATAAATATGAAGCCACAAATCCAATTTGTTCCTTTAACTGAAAAATTTTTATTTGTATTTAATTGAAGGAAAATAATGTAGAATCAACAGGAAGGTATGGACAAATGTAATTTATATGGTAGAATGTGTATAAACTGAATCCTCAGGGCATATCTGATATTAGTTGTAGTTTTACACTCATAATTATGCAGTGTAGGGAAATCACTAACCTACCCTAAAGCATTAAAGTACTTGTTCAAATACAAGAGATTTGTCTATTGAATAATAGAATTTAAAAACTTTTGAATGACAAGATTGTTGTTATGTTTCATAGTATTGGCAGGTGATGACTAAAGACAAACCACACACTTCCATTACCAGTGACAAGTGGAATAAAAATTGTCAGTCTCCCCATTTGATCTCATACCTGGGAAATGGGATTGCCTACTAATAAATGACTCCAAGTCAGGGCATTGGGGTCATTGAGTGCTGAAAGCCTTTTCTTAGGACAAGTGTGTGTGTGTGTGTGTGTGTGTGTGTGATAGGAGCACTGAGTGGTGCAATGTTAGAACTAAAATGCTCCAGCTTTTTAAAATAGAAAACAGAAAGCTGAGTAAACAGTAAATTCTTGGAACTTATATCACAGAAAAAAGGGAGTTCCACTAATTTAGTGCTGTGGTCAGTGAAGCATTACTGTATGTACCTCATACCAATGACCATTTTCAGAGATTATGAAACAATTAAATACCTACCATAAAAATGACAGCATCATTTACTTTTTTAATGATTCAGACATCATATTTGAATGCCATCATACCCTACATTAACTACTACAACACTAGTTATTCAGTTATGTACTTTTATAGATGTGTTAGTTAAAAGAAAATTCTGGTTTTCCAGAATACTAAATATCAAACCATACATTACAGTGGACTTTATTAATTCCAAGAGCTTTGAATTTTCCTGATTGTGTGATGCTATCTTCTTTAGTCTGAAATGGAGTTTTATTCACGACATTCTATCCCTATGTCTAGCCTTGTAGTTTTGTTTTTCACTTACCTAAGGAAATAATTACTTCCTTCTGGAAAGTTCTGGAAATCATAACTTCAGCTGCTGAGCTTGCAGTTTGCATGCACTTATATCAGGAGCTCCATTTTTGTGTTAAAAATTGCTGATTTCTGAGATTAGCTCGTAATTGTTTTCTTCTTTATTATTTCTAAAATTTGTGTTACCATTCCAAAATAATATATATTACCTTCAGGTGTGAATGTTATTCTATGAAGCTTCTTAGTATATACTTTCCTTGAGGTTATAAAGTTACTGTTATTTTTCTATAAGACAAAATGAGTAATGTTCTCACTTTGCTGGAGATTTTTCTTTAGAATGCTCTGTCTAATGTGGTAACCATTAGCCATAGATGGTTATTGAACACTTAAAATATGACTAGTCTCAATTGATGCATGCAATAAGTACAAAATATGGCCCAGATGTCAAAGGTTTCATACAAAAGAATATAAAGACATTCCAATAATTTTATTGATTATATGTTAAAATAATAGTGTTTTATGTAGTTTGTATTAAATAAAATATTTGACCAAAATATATTTGGCCAAGGTAATATATTTTATCCCTCTATTTTTACTTTTTAAAAGTGACTACTAGAAAATGTAACATCGTATATACAATCACACACATATGTATGTATAAATGCATTGTGTTTCTATTGAATAGTTTTAGTTTAATGGATAAAGAAAAATATTCAGGTAATTGGGAAAAACACGATAAAATGTATGGGTTCATGTCCTTAATAATGCAGTCTACCGCCACTGTTAGCCTTCCTTGGTGTGATAAGTGGTAGGGAAGAAGACATATTGACAAAAAAAATTTACTTGTTAAGTAATTATTGTTCATGCCTTCCTTTTCTACTGTTAAGTGTTCAGTAAGCCTGATTTGCTTTGTTTAATGATGAGTTTAAGGTTGTTTGGTAGAGAGAGGACTAGAAGCACTGAGTTGATTAAGGCTGCTTTTAATGATGGTGCTATGACTTTTTTGCTAATTAACTTAGTTCAGTGAGAAGCATGATGGCAGAAGGTTAGCATTAAACCGTGCTGAAATTAAATTAAAAATAGCTACATTTTAATGTATTGTAGTTTCAATTGGCAAGTTTATTTTATAGGGTAGGCATGTAGCAGTTTGTATGTTGGTATCTATGAGTCTGAGACCAGGATTATGTGTATGAAATGTGTATGAAAGTAGGTTGACCAGATCAGTAGTTTTAGCCATTTTAACATGAAATATGAATTTTACTCATATTTGAGTTGATTGTTTATGTCACTATCTTTTGGCAAGGTATCTAAAAGAAAGAAATTGTGTGTTCTAGTCCACTGATTAGTGTGTAGTTATTACCCAAATAAGTACGTGAACAGTATTCTGTGTCATAGCTACTGAGTGATTTGTTGGTTAACTGAACATTCTGATTTCTAAACCCATAGTGTAACAATCTATATGGTCATAAGGGATGATTTTTTAAATTATTTCTAGTTTGAATAAATACAGTGGAGACCTAAACTAGAGAGTGAGAGAAATCCAGAAGGCACTTGGATTTAAAAAATATATGTATATAGAAAGTAAAGTCAGTGACCTATGGGTGTAATATCTGTGGGTGAGTGAGAGAATGGACTAAATTACAGGTACTGCCAGATTGGTGGGTGGGTAAATGCTGGTGTCTTTTATAGAGAAAGGGAGCAAGACTAGAGAAAGATCTATGACAGTGTCAGTGCTAGACACGTTGAAGCATAGAATCTGTGGGTGGCAAGAATACTTAAAATTTCATCTAGCCTGGTAACTTAAAATCATATTTGTAGTTTAATAAATATTAAATGTCTTCTGTTTCCAAAGCTTATGCCAGAGACTGGAATCTACCAATGGGAAGAAAAATGAAAAATCTTTCTAATTTGAAGGTTTTAATCTAATAAATGTCTAGTTTACTCAGCTTTTATTGTAAATCAACCATGGATAATCCTCCCTCCTTCCTTTAGCACTGAGATTTGTCAGTGAGGAAGGAAACATACATGGAAAGTTATTGACACTCCAGCTAAACAGGAAACAGGCTCTAAACACCTGGTGGAAGAGAGCTGACACTCCATATCCCTGAAGGGATTTGAAGGATGTTGGTGTAATTAATTATCATTAACGTATTGACTATCTGTTGTGTGTCAAAGTCTAGGAATATATTGCTGAATGAAACAGACATAGTCACTGTCTGATATAGCAGAAACAATTCAATAAAGAAGTGTGTGTGTGTGTGTGTGTGTGTGTATAGTGTATGAGAGAGAGAAAGAAACGACAGAGAAAAGTTTGAACCAAGATCTAAAGCTAGAAAAAGCAGCCCATAAAACCATGTGTAGAACCTTCTTCTGTGCATTACTGGAAAGGGATAAAGCTGAAGCTGAAAACAGACAACAAAAATTAAACCTGTTCATTTCTGAACCAATGATTTTATTGTATGGTCTTCAGCTTTCTATAAAATAAGGGAGAGATGATTGGTGTTAAAAATAGTACTTTGCCAGTAGTCAGGTGGCTAGAATAATCAGAATTGCAAATAGATATAATTGGAAATATTTTTAGTTCACAAGAAGGAGCCTAAATATATTTGTGAAATTTTCATAAAATGATTTTATTAATTACTCATGAGGGATTGCCTTTATACTCTGGATGACTCAAGGTTTATAAATGACACTCAAGATAATTATTCCTACCTTCTCAGAACTCAAACAAAAATACACTGAAGATGACACAAGTATTTTAATAAATTTGTCATATGCCAAAAGTGACTTGGATACACATGTTATTTAGAACAAATAAGTTTCATTAGGTATTTGAAAGTAATTAATTGTTTATACTTTTATATTTCATTTCTTTTCTTTTGCTCTTTAAAAGTTTTTTGGGGAAATATTCTAAAGGAAACAATATTAAAAGAATAGAATATATTCAATACCCCTTCAACAGAGAATATTTTCCAGTTTCTTTTGTGTAGCTTATCTGCTTCTATTTACTATTCTTTTTAAAGGCTGTTAAATCCTTCTGGAGTGTAATGTTCTACTCACAACTCTATAGCATTAGAGCAGTCAGCTAAGGAATATGGCTAGATTTTGCTGGGATCGCAGAAAGCCTGGACAAAAGCTTCACAAATTCAAACCTGTGTGATTTATCTTCCAAGTGTGTGATGCAACCTGACACCCCACTAATAATACACTAAAATACCCAAATTGCATTTGCTGGTTGAAGTTCCTGCCTGCGAATAATTAAAATCTCCATTGAACATTATTGATAAGAAGGCACTCTAGGCATTCACAGATTTGATACTCATGGTTTCGGGTGCATGAGCCTGTTCCCCAGAGGTCCTTGACGAGGTAGTAATTTGAAATTTTTTTGAGGCTTAACTGGAAGAGTGAACAGTCAATCCCTAATTTTGGTAGGCTGATGCACACAATTGTCAAGTGAACTTTGCTGGCCCAGGTGTCACCTTTCAGGAATATGTTCAGTTAAATGGTAAAATCTTGATGTCTTTGTGTAAGCTTTTCACCAAATAAGACATAAATTCACCATGGAAGTGAAAAAAAAAATATGAATCTAAGCATAGGAAACAGCATATCAGACCTTTCCATATTTACAGATATTGAAATTAAAAAGGTACTGAGACATCCTTTTCACATATTACAGTCTTATTGACGCTTGTAGTATTATCATCTTCCATTTTATAAATGGAGAAACATAAGCTCAGAGTCTGTAATTTGTTTGATTGGGGTCAGCAAGCTTTGTGTGCCAAACCCAGTCCTCTAGCTCCAAAATTCCTACTCTTTTATCTGCCACAGTTGCTCCCAGCTCTAGGTCAAATAGAAGATTCTTTGCCCATGTGGTTGCAAATCAATTTCTCAGACAACAAAGTGAATTTTTTTTTTTTTGTTCTATCAAAGCATCTGCTTAAGGGGCTCTGCCCTTTCCTTTGCCCTCTCCTGGGATGTTCTCCTGTTCTCTGGTGTCATTTTCAACATGGGAAACTGCAAAGCACAGTAGGCAAAATGTTTCACAGTGAGACAGGAATTGTTAAAATATAATTATAAAAGTAAATGCAAATTTAATATCGTTAGGGTGCCACATATTGCTTTTCTTGTTTTGTCTGATATCGTTCCACATGTAAGTGTGACTTTGTGCTCTTGTTACATTTCTCAGTTTGAACCAGAGGTTCCTGTACTGCGTATCCATCTACCTTTCCTCCCACCTTTAGTTTACAGGGCTCCCCACTCCTTGGTACTGCTCCCTGAACAATGTGCTGTCTTTGAGCTTTCCTCCTTTTCTTTAGTTAAGGTTTCTCTAAAAGATCGTGTGTAATCTAAATTTCCTTTGCCTCCTTCCGAAAACACAGGGGTATGCGGCTGGATCATTTCTATCTGTATAACTTAGTCTTTAGCAGGTATTTTTGTTATTGAAGAGTATATCCTCTTCTGTTTTCCAGTTATATTTATTGAGGTAAAGTTGGTTTACATCATTGTGTTTGGAGGTTATAACCTTTTATAACCTTTCCAGAATCGATCTACAAAGTGTAAGTAGATGTACTTTGAGAAACACATTTCCCTCTTTTTAGAGTTTTATTGTTGTTTCTGTTATGTCATTTATTCAAAATGGTCTCACATATGCCTTTGTGATACAAGATTATATGTTGAACTTTTCCTGTATTTAATCATCAGAATCTCATCGCCTCCTGGCTGCTGAGATGGGAGGAATAATGTATGATAATTGCTTTTGGTGAATTTTATTCTTTTTTGCATATATACTTGTAATTCTTTACCTTCATAATAAATATATTTATACAGAATAGTCACTTATCATTCAACCTACTTAATCTGGGCTAACAATTTTAAATTATCTAATAAATTGGCTAGCATTCAAACTACTTGTTTAGGTTTTTTTTGTTTGTTTTTGTTTTTTTTAAAGATTTATTTATTTTATGCGCACAAGAGTTGGGGTGCAGGCCAGAGTCCAGGGAGGTGAGAGGATTCACCAGAGACAGAGTGGGGAGCAGAACAGGCAGACTGACTGAAACACACTGCTGAGGGGAGCAGTGGGCACAGCAGGAGAGGTCTGCTGCGCCATGTGGGTCCCTCCCTGGCCAGAGACAGGGATCAAACTCGTGCTGCAGTGGCTGCGGTTTGCTTCATAGTGCGTTGCTTAACCCACTGCGCCACCAGGGAGGCCCACATTCAAACTATTTGTTTAGTTTTTATGATGCTTAGGAAAGTTATCTTAAAGTTTCTAAATAAATGTATTTGAAATTAGACAGAATAATTTAATGATACATTAAATTTTATAGAATAAATAAAACACCTGGAATATAGTAGCAGTAAATAGAAGCTACTACTATTATTTAAAATTTATAAGCAGTTTTATTCCTCTCTGACTATATTCTATATTCTCTTTGAGATTTCCTGCCTTCTTGGCTTTCTTGGTGTGTCTTCACTGCTTTTGTTTCCCTTCACCCCTACAGCCTGAGCCTTTATCCTTTCATTTTATTCAACAAATATTTATTGATGTGCAAGGGTCCTGTTTTAGGTTGTGGAGATTCAGCAATGGATGAGAAGGCCCATGCTTTCATAGTGCTTATATTTTAAAAACCAGTGTGTAAACTTTGTTGTCCTTAAAAACCTTTGTAGTGCTAGGGAGCTATATTTTTAGGTAGTTTGTGAAAACCCAAAGATAATGGAATAATTTTGTGACTAAATGTCAAGTTATTAGAAACAGTTCAGACAATGATTTCCCTTTTTATAAGATCATGGGACACTGATTCAATTGCATTAATCAAAGATGGATTCATATTAAAGAAACCACCAGAGAAATACATTAATTTGTTCTTATAATTATTTTGTTGTTGCTATTGTCAATTACATAAATTTCCATATTTAAACCTTGTTTTTTTTTGCTTCTTTTCAGAACCATTAGTATCATTTCTTTAACATTATTAAAGAAAAATTGGGGACTAATATTTTTCAGAACAGACAACTCTATAATAAAGTTAACACAAAAACACAAATTTGGTTACCATTGCCCTTTAATAAAGTACTAATTTTTTAATTCCAAAAGCAATATGTAATTATTATTAGAAGAAATAGAAATGGTAGAAAAATTCAGAACTTTAAATACTTTAAATTCAGAAATTTAAATATATTAAACATAGCTACTTATATAAAATCTATACTATTGCCAACTTTTCAATGTATTCGTATATCTTCTTTAAAAATAGAATCAGGGCCTCCCTGGTGGCGCAGTGGGTTAAGCAACACACTATGAAGCAAACCGCAGCCACTGCAGCACAAGTTCGATCCCTGCTGCCGGCCAGGGAGGG
>JAGFMF010011380.1:5066995-5094921 GCA_019455555.1 Galemys pyrenaicus | reverse complement strand
TCTGCTCCCTGCTCTCTGTGGTGAATCCTCTCACCCCCCACACCTCTGGCCTGTACCCCAGTGCTTGTGTGCATAAATAAATAAATCTTAAAAAAAAATAATAAAATAAAAATAGAATCATAGTATATATATTGTTTTGTAACCTTTTCTCAGCAATATATCATGAAACATATATATGAATGCCAACAATCAATATCCTTTAATCATTATAGGTTTTACATACTTTAGGGATATAACTTTGTTTGGTTTGCCATTATTCCATTATCAATTTAACTTATTTCCAGGTTGTGTTTTTTTTCTTTTTTTATAAACAATCTTGCCAGGAATTCCAGTCTCATAGTAGATATTTTATATGTCCTCAGATGTCCTTCTGATAGATTATTAGATGTCAAATTGGATAGGCTTTTTTGGTTCTTGCTCTCAATCAAAAATTAGATTACAGTTGTTGGTTTTTTTTTTAATTTACCATTCTTTAGCACTATGTGGGGACTTATGTTTCTCTGAACCTTTAATGATTTGAGGGACGGAAAATACTAACACACACAGACACACACACACGGAGATGAAATTCTAATCATACCCTTACTAGTCCCGTGATTCCTTCTTTATAACTGTCTGTGGCAGTATGAAAGTTTTAAAGGTCATTTTCTTTACCCTGGTCTAAAGGTTTAGCTCTAAGAATAGTCAGAGCCTGGAGACTATATTTCATTGTTCCCAAATTCACATGAGATTGATTAGTATCAGTTTGGAATCAGAAAATTTGTTCAATAGTTTTATACTAGTTTCCCAGTGCCAGATGAGATCAGATTGCTCAGCAACTCTAGGCAGATAGCTGAGAAGAGGACACCGTGAGAGCTGCCTTGGCTCCCTGTTCCACAACCACCAGCTTTGGTCACTTGACAAGGAGAGGGTAAAAGGACAGAGGCCAGAGCAAGGGTATGCTGTGATGCAGGTCCCTCACGCTCAGGATACAGCTAAAGCTTTGCTGACAAGTAGGATTTTTTTTTGATTTCCTAAAAAACTCTGGATCTTTTAAATTTTATGATTTATTCAGTTTATTTCTATTAGTTAAATAAATAATGAAATCATGTAGTTAGTTGCCACAATGTGGAGCAACAATCCTAAAAGACCACACGTGCTTACATATATATATATGCACACACACAGGCACTGAAGATGAGCATGTGTGCATACATGTACACATTGGCAGATAAGCCAGAAGGTGCTGTTTTTCTACTAGCCTTAACATATATTTTGTGATTGTTGATCCTCTAGCAAGTGTAATATTCCCTATATGCCCCAATATAAAATTATCATTGAATTTTCCTTATTGACTGCTTAAAATGATTCATTGGAAAAATAAATTTTCATGTGGAGTTAACATTTCACTAACTTTTGAAACCTTGAAAAAGATGATTTTTCATTGCTTCAAAAGAATATGTTGTTACTTTAAGGAAAACACTGAGTTCGCTGGATTATTTTAGACTGTGATTCAAACTCATTTTATTCTCCAGCACATGTTATTCTAGCAAGTATTTGTTGCTAGGCTTTACTAAAGAAATCCTTTGATTTCTGTATCAAAGGATTTGATACCCTTTGTCATTAATTTGAATGATACTAAAACTATTTTTAAAAATTAAAAAGTCATAGCATGTTTAATCTACTATATTGTACTTGTCTGGGAAATAATATTTGTTACCTCTCTTGTCAAGGAAAGGATAGATCTTGAAAAGACTAAAAGCCTGTGCTTTTGTATTTTGGTTCTTACCTAATCTAAGCTTTGAATTGGCCATTGCCAAGAATAAAAGTTGGCTATTTCTTTTTTACATATTATGCCTGACTTTGTGAGGAGCTATTGTCTTTAGAAAGGCTACTTTCTCCTACATCATCATATTCCAAGAGGGGATATGATGGATAAAGCAGTTCTTTGTGTAACAACAAAAAATCAAGAGTACACCCAAGCTTCATCCAGCTGATTCTGAATAGAAACCAAGTAAAGCTTCCAATTAGCTTGATCTGTACAACAATGTGCTTTCATTACCAGTTAATTAAGAGGGATTCAATAAGATCCAGATCATGAGTTCTGACCTTTCATCTGCCAAGAAAAAAAAAAATTGACCCCATCAAATCAAAACAATCTAAAAAGAAAGCTTTGTTTAAAGAGTCTCCAGGGTGACGAGTCTTACCATTTTATCTTGTATTCTTAAAATTGCTCTTCTGTGTTTCAGAACTTAGTTGTAGGGTACGCAGCATATTCCATTCCACACTTCTGCATTTAAAAAACCCGAAGTCAGTGAGATGACTTCTGGCAAACAAGGTCGTGTTATCAGTTTTCCATGCTGGATGAACCAGGCAATCTCAGAATGTCAGAGATGGAGAGGATCTGGAAGGTCACCCTGTCCCCATGCATAGTTAACAAAAAAGGCCCTGGGAAGTGAAGTGGCCTACAAGAGATCACATTAAAACAAGAAAGTACTAGAACCTGACCTCCTGATTCATAGTACGGTCTGTTCTTCCCCCTAAGCACTATTGTTTTTATGATTCTGAAAGAATGACTGTTCAAAAAGGCAGGTTTTTTTGCTGTTAGATGCTACTTTCATCATTGTCTTATACTAAGGCATCTGGGAAGTACACCTTTATTTTTGTAACATTGTATAAGGTCCGTAATGTTTTTAAAATAAGGATTTTCTATAAAGTCATAAATAAACTTTATATTCATTTATACCATTAACTAGTGTGCCTTGAATATCAGCCATGTGCTGTGTGCTACAATAGCTAACAAATAGTATAGATTATCCCTGCATTTATGCAGGGAAAAAATTCAGGATTTTTTTCTGTTTTGATCTTTTTCGATGAAAACATACATTAAACATGATGTGATTATTCTAGATGGCTTCGTTTTATTTATGATGTGTAAATTCCTCAATATCTATTACAAATGACCTTTTATAGACTTTGAAGTGAGGTTACTTTGGATAATTTCAGTAATGTTATATAATGATACATAAATGGAATATAATGCTAATTTATATAATGGTATTTTTAAAACAGTTCTTTTTAGATATCAAAATAGGATGTGCTGCTTTTAATGCAGCTTTGCTAAAGAGCATTTTTATACAAATCACACAGCTGTCAGATTATGGAGCTTGTCCCTGCGATGACAGTGCAGAGCTCCTCCCTGCAGTGCCAATAGTTGGAGCCCTGGCTCCATTTCTCCTCATCCCCAGGATCACCATCCACTGGGATATGCCAGAGTCAGTCCAGGGACTTGGGACCCAAAGGAAGCTGTCTTGTTTCTCCCTTCCCTCCCAAAATACGGGACATCCAGGTGAAAAGAAAAAGGCAACAGAGAGTAAGTGTCCAGTGAGGGCTCTGGGAGAAGCAAGTTATTACCTGGGTGGGGAGGAGAGTCATTCATAATATCCTCTTGTGGTTTAAGATTCATCTTGAGGATTAAGTGAAAGAGCCTAAGGGGTTGCAGGGATGGTCATCAAGGTTAGGAGTGGTGTGGGGAGGGACTTGCTAAACATAGGTTCACATTTACCTAGTTCTTCTTTTGTGAGTCAAGTCAAGTAATTAGCTGCTCTTACAGCATTATTGTTACAGGGCAACCCTAATATAAAATGGGTTTGCCTGACTGGGTCCTTACCCGCGTGCTCGAAAGACACTTATAATGCCCCAACTGCAGGCACACACAGCAAAGGTTACAGTTTTATTTACAAGAGAAGGGGAAATAGCATAGTGAATAACACAAGGGGAAGAGAGAGATACAGATCCGTAAATGTCCTACCAGTTCCTCTGAGCTGGAACCCAAGGAAAAGAGAGACCCCCAAGGCCCACATGTCTGCTTTTATACTCAGTCTGGCTGCTTAACTCCACCCTCAGGTCCCAGTGATCTGCTCTTCGATAATGACCTTATGGGATTTGTAGTTCTTGGATCTTGTAGGTCTGGAATGGGGGTTGAAGTCCATAACCTATTTGTGTAATCCATTCAGGAGGATCTTTCCCACCTAACATTATCACGAACAAAAAAGTTTAACTCCCTGGAGCTTAAGATATTTTGGGAGAATTTATTTTTGTATGAAAGTCAGTAGATCTATAAACAAGTCTAGAATTAACTGGGCATCCCAAACCCCAAGTGTTGTCATTCTAGACAACCTCTTCAGAGGTCTTCTTTCACCAGTCTTTTCATAAGGTCTTCATACTGGGTGTAATCAGACTTCAGGTATCAGTAACAAAGAAAAGGGGATTTAATTTATTTTATTATTACTGATTTTAAATTCCAGATTCATTAGATCTCTGCTTATGACAAGAAAAACAGATAGAAAGGATGCTAGAAGGAATGAATGTCAAGGGCCGTTGGGATAAAGCTTCTGTTACCCTGACAGTACGAGAAAGACTTTGCGTATTCAGGAAAGGCAGCAGATCTGGGCTTGACCCAAGGTTAAAGGGCAGTGTTATTCTATTTCAAAATGACCTTGAAAGGAGAGAGATAAATGAAGAGAACAAAAAAAGTCTGAGGAATTGATACCACTCCCCAACTTTCTCCTCAAGAAACTGTTGACAGCGTTTGGGGTACTTACAAGGTTTAGGTGCCACCCACTACAGCCAAGCCTAACTAGGCTCTCAAGTATGCTGACTGTCTACAGTTTCCACAGTCAAGGCTAATTTTGGTAACAGACATTTATTTGGGAGTTTCATATCTGAAAATCAAACTCTTTTATCATCATTTATAATGACTGCTCATTTGTTCCCATATATTTTGGCATCATAGCCTAGACAAGTTATAAGTGTTCAGTACATTTTAGTGGTAAAACCTTTGATAATTGTACCCTTGTATATGCTATAGGGTAGGGAGAGGGGTATTTCAGAATTTTTAAATTTGTTTTTTTTTTTTGAATGGGTTTTGTTATTTGCGTATTAAGGTAAATATATGATTTTTAATGGAAAGGAATTTTAATATAATTAGGGTATAATATAGAAAGGATAAAGAATATAGTTGTTAAGTATTTAAAGTTACTTTTTTTTTTGAGGGTAAAAATTTAGTTAAATAGGATTGGTTGAAAGTAAGGCTTAAAAGCTTGCTATAAGTTTAAAGGATTTTTTTAGTAGAGACTTATAGAAAAGGGTTAGAAAGAGATAAATTTGGGAAGAAAAGAGCAAAATTAAAATTAAGATGAAAGTTATTGTTAATTTTATGGGTTTTTTACTTATATTTGTTTTAATGAATTTTAGATTTAAAAGCAAGCATAGTTTTTTACATGTTTTTTTTGCTTTACATTTTTTATGTCTTTTTACTGTTTTTTATTTTGCTTTTTTTTCCTTCTGTCCTGTTTTATTAATTTTTTTTTGTGCAGCATTTTTTAAAATTTTTGCTTAGCTTTATTTAGTGCAGAACCAGGATTCTGGAACTTTTTGGGGGGGGCACCCTGTTACATATATTGAAAACTTTTTCCACACTGCATGTTTTATTTCATTGGAAAATAATTTGTATTGTATCTCTAAAAGGTATGGATACTTTTTTAAAAAGGCATAACCACCATGACATTATCTATGTAAAAATTTTGTAATAATTTCTCACATGCACTTCGCCTTTAATAAAAATATTACTCTAAAACCCATATGATATATTTTCTTATAAAGCAAACTTGAATTTGTATCATTCATTCAACATTCATTAAATGCATGCTCTGCTAGGTCCTATTCTGTCTGACTGAAGGGAGGGGAGAAGCCCATTGCTATAAAATCATAGTCCTGATGGAGAACATTGAATTTCTTATACCTTCTGTGATACTTATTCTATCATCATATTTAATGTTCATAATTTGATATATGGCTCACAAGATACTTAAGCAACTTAATAAAAACCCATCTATGATTGCTTGACTTCAGCCGATATTTATTGAACGTCTCTTCTGTATGTGACACTAAGCTAACTTTTGTGGGGGCAAAAAAAAATTGGTAATCTAAAGGATAAAGAGAGATGGATGGAATATTTTCTTTGCGTAGAAAAAAAGGAAAAGAGGGGAGGAAGAATGCTAGAGAAGTGAAATGTTCATTCCTTGATCCGTAAACATTCATGAATTTCACTAATTGTTTCACAGCATGTGGAGAGAAAGTAAAGAAGCAGACACCAAAAATGCTATGTAGAACCTTAGAAAAAGGTGCAGTAAGAAATGGGTCAAAGAGCACATCAGATGTGGTGGGGTATCGAGTTGAGGCTAAATTCCACTAGATATTCGAATGTAAGCTTTCTTTTTTTTTTTTTTTAAAGATTTTATTTATACATACAAGTGCTGGGGTACAGACCAGAGGTGTGGGGGGTGAGAGGATCCACCAGAGACAGAGTGGGGAGAGAAGAACAGGCAGATTAGCTGAAATACACTGCTGAGGGGAACAGCAGGTGAGGCAGGAGAGTCTGCTACTCCATGTAGGTCACTTCCCTCACCTGCAGCAGGGATCGAACTTGTGCTGTAGTGGCTGCTATTTTCTTAGTGCATTACTTAACCCATTAAGGGCCCCTAGAATATAAGCTTTCTAGCTGATAAAGGTGCAAAAAGAATTCTGATTTTCAGAGGTTGAGAGGTGGGACATGGAAGAGTAGAATATAGAATGTATACTCTGAAGGTTTGTGGTAAAACGAAAGGAAGCTTGAGGAATAAGCCCAGCTGAGGGAAGAGCTCTTGAGATTAGAAACATTTGAGGAAGAGAGAAAGAAGGTGGTTAGTGAGGTAGAAAAGGGATGCCTAGTGAGGTAGAAAAAAGGGGTATCTAGAGCAGAAATTGAAGACTTCTTAGAAAGTCAAGGGGCATGCATTTTCCAAATTGGAAAGGAACAAGATAATAAATAACAATCCCAGGAAACTCTAGGAGAAGGAAAGCAAGTTTGTAAAGATTAGTCTAGAAGAATATGATGATGTTATATAGGTGCTTAACAGCTACTCTGATAGTTAATTGTATGGCCCAACTTGACTAGCCTAAGGGTCTCCAGACAGCAGGCAAAACTTCATTTCTGTGAATACAACTGGTTGTATTTTAGACAAATTTTCAGTGATAATGCTTGAAACTAAACCTCAGACTTACCTAGAATAGTGGAGTTATTTTTATATAATAGAACAGAACAACTGAGAGTAATTAATCCATGAGAAGCATTTTTTTTTCTTTTCTAAAAATTTGATTTAAAGATCATTTCATTGTAAGCCACATGACTTATAACCTTATTAGGACTTTCTGGGTTAGAAAGAATATTTTCCCTAGGAACCAGTCATTTTCAATCTACTCAGAGTCCCTAATCAGGGTACATGACCTCATGACCATATCTCCTAGAATCTTCTGATAGATGTAAACATATGTTGGATTTTGAATGATTTTTCTTTGTCAGATTACAGTTGGTTCTTGAAATTAGAACCCTGTTTGTTCCATTGGAACAAAAAACTCAGGTAAGTGAAAATGTCCTTTCCCCCCAAATCGAGTTTTTCAACCTCTGCACTATCATAATCCCTCCCCTTAAAGTGGGACATGAGAAAATATATTAGAGATAATCATACCTGTCTGAGTTTTGGTTGAATTGGAATCTGTTTTCTTGACTAACATATCCCATATTTGCTTATCCAGTCATATTCACACTCGCGGGAGAGAATCATGAGATTGTCCAAAATAGGCTGTCTGTGGCTGAGCTTCTCTGTGTGGATGAGTCTGATTTTAGAATAATTTCAAATTATAGGTGTAACTCCAGAAGAGAGACGCCACAGTCAAAACTGGTTAACTTTGTCCACCTTACCTTTCTCTCAAAACTTCATGAAATTCCATTACTAGCCAGGGGGAGACTGCTCCCCCTCATGCAATTGTAGAGAAGTGGTTAAGAGGGCTGTAAATGTCTTAACTGCTTGCAAAATACATTGCACAGGAACCAGTGCTTAAAAAAATTCTGAGTAAATAGCTATATAATTTTGTGGCCAAGAGATTGAGTGCTCGAAATATTAAATGTGCAAAAATATAGTTACGCTGTAGCATAATAGGTCAAAGTAAAATGTGTACTAAGAATGATACAGAGTGGATATAATAACCCTCAGATAAGTGATGTATTGGTCAAGGTTCCCCAGAGAAACAGAACCAATAGAAAGGGTCTAAATTATTTTTTAAAAGTATTGGCTCACACAGACAGGTTAGTTCAAATTCTTCAGTATAGCTAAGTCAGCCAGATGAAGGCCCAGGGAAGAACTGTTGATACAGTTCAAATCTAAAGACCATATGCTGCATGAATTCTCTCTTGCTTGGGGAAGGTCAGTCTCTTGTTCTAAGCAGATCTACACCTGATTGTCTGAGGCCCACTTGCATTATGGAGAGCAATCTGTTTTAGTCAAAATTACTGATTTCAATGTCAATCTCACCCCAAAACACCTTCACAGAAATGTCCAGAATACTGTTTGACTGTATATATGGGCGTCCTAGCCCAACCAAAATATCACAAATAGCAATCTGCCATTGCCCTTAGTGCTTTTTGCAGTACTGATACAGTGAATTGAATTCCAAGGAATGGCAGTTTTTATCTGTTTCTCTGACTAGAGTATTTATAACTTTATTTACTGTTGGCCTTAAGAAATGTTTATTTTAGAAGTATTTTAGGCACACTTTTAATCTAGTTGCTGTTGTATGAAATATTTCTGATAGGCTTGCATTTATATTTGCAAGGAAACAAGGATATACAGAACATATATATGATATAATATACCAGATTAATTTATGTTCTTTCAGATTGTCTATTAAAGCCTGCCACTAAAAATAAGCAATCTTCTTCTATTATTTGCCCACCTGGATTTGAGTCAGAAAAGCCAGTGTATCTTGCCTAATGATTTAGGATGAGAGGAAATATTCATTCCAAATGGTAATTTCCTGAAAATCATTGATGAGCCTGAAGAGTCTTACAGATTGTCCCTCAGTGTTTGAATTGCTCTCAGTAAAAATAAAGGAAGATAAAGGAACATTCATATAAAAGTAAAAATGTTCTTATTCATCTTGGTTTTGCTAATAAGCTACCAGATTGGTTTCTTCCTCTTTGTTCCCTAAATTCTTTTCATTCCTTTTATTATATTTTCATATGTGTTTCATTAAAAAGATTGTCCCATCAGAACTGAAATATTGAAAATGTATAGCATTAGACTCAGTAATAAAATAAACTGTTCACTCTATCATTAAGTCATTTCTCCCATTGAATTCTTTTAAACATAGATACTTAGATTTTATCTTTTCAATATGATACTGGGAAAATGAGGAGTATCAGCGATCTGATGTACAAAAGAAAACCTTCACAGTTATAATTGAATACAGAAGCTCTTTCTTCTTGATCTTGTTCTATTGGAGCAGAAGTAAGAAGTAAGAAACTTACTACTACTTTTTAAAATGCTTGGTCAAAATTGCTCAAAGCATATGTTATTTGATGAAAATTCATAAATCGCTCTTCATAACTTTCTGAATTTGTCATAGCTCTGAATTTTCAAATTGAATGTGATGTCATTAAAACCTGGATGGTTTTGAAGGGATCTTAACGATGAACCCTTTCTTATTACCACTTTCTGTGCCTTTCTTTCCTGATTTATGTCAATTGCCTTTAACTGCATTGTGGTATTTGAGCAGATAAGATAGTAGATGCTATCACACCCTGGTCACTTAACGATGCAATTGCCTGAAAGTTTTAAAGTCCATAAGAGCTTTAGATCAGGTTCAGAAGTTCATGTGCCAGACATTTGAAGGCTGAATCCAAGCGTGAGTTCTGCCAAAATCACGCCACATTTGTCAAGCCTGGTCTTAGGCAGAAGCTGCAAGAAACCTCTCATTTATCTAAGCAATCAGTGATAATGAAATTTGATGGAACATGAAATATATTTTCTGAAGGAACAGAAAATTTGGCTACTAGGCTATCTTTTTATTTTTAGAATGATTTTCAGGGGCAAAATTGGTACCTTATAATTAGTTTATTTGAGAGCTGATGTAAGGATGTTTTATTAGTTAAGAATATGTGGCCTAAGGTCAGTTGAGCATTATACTTTCAAGATTTTTCTTCTGGGGGATAATGTGATTGATGATTCTGTGGAGTGGGAAGCTTACAGAAAGTAAAGCAGCTGCAGGAGAAGCACTTTACTCCTTTCACGCTTGCATTTTATCCAATTCACTTGACTCCTGCCACAAGGATCCATCAGTAGGCAGATTTCTACAACATGGAAAGTTCCAGAAGATCTATGTTACTGGAATACCTCAATGAAGCATTGAGCTAAAATTGTCAAGTGTAGTGGATTCCAAAATCACCATGCCCCCTAAATGACTCAGACTTTTTTTTGGAGACTGCATGCTACTTTTCCTTCTTTCTTCTTTTCAAAGGGCTCATAGTGCTAGTTCTAACATCTCAAAAGGGTATGTTGCAGATGACATAAAAGGACTTGAATGTAGTCCGAAATCTGGAAGAACTAGACAAGTTAGCTGGCCCTATTCCCCATTCTTCCTGCCTTTCATATTGTACAGTCAACTTTTAAAAGACTTTGCCATTGAAAAGGGGAAATGAAATATGGTAATAAGACTGACACATTTCTTCATGCCTTTTTGTGAAGGTATTCAGAGAAAGCAATTTGATTCGAATTCTGTGATACCTGGGAGCATGCAGCTCAGGTCCAAATGCAGTGTCTGTGCTCCGAAGCGTCTTGTGCTGGATAGACCAGCTTTGGTTGCAACTAGGTGTCTTCTCCATTACCATTATTTTTAAAATGTTGATCCTCATGTATACAGAACTTTATAACTCAGTCTCATTTCACCTGCTCCTTGCAACAACGTAGTCATGAAGACAATAGTCATGATGAAGGTATAGTTATGAAGTCATGATGATGGTCTCATCATCATCATCACACTATTCCTGCTGGAGGGGTGTGGATACTGAAGCTGAGAGTTGAAGCACCTTTCTCAGTTAGAAAGTGAACCATCCTGTTCTGTACTTTTCCTATATTTCCTGTGCCTCCTCCTTGCTGTGAACAGACTTGGGTGGCTGCTGAGGACAGAAAATTATAAGGTCTCCACTGTTGGTGAATTTAAGGTCTACTTGGAGAGGCACAATAGAGACAGGGAAGAGACAAGGAAGAATGTGTTATGCTAAGTACCAAGTGAGTCGTTCAGGAATTACTTACTGCAGGTATGTCACTTAAGACAGGTAACTGAAGGCAGGAGCAACAGAGTGGTTTACAGTGAAAGGGAGGCTTGAGTTGGGTCATATAAGAAGGATAGGCCTTAGATAAGAGAGAACAGGAGCTTGAGCAAAGAGATCACAGAGGCAGATGGATGTGGTAGGCGGGCAAGCCCTTTTGTTAGACTCGTATGTTATAGAAGGAAATAATTGGAAACAAGCCTGGAAAACCAGCTTATGGGCCAAATATGTGAGATCTTGAGTATCTAAAGTCATACTTTAGCCATTAAGCCTCACAAAAACCTTGAGGACTTTAGAGCAACAGACTCCTCTGTATAATTGACCAGAAGTTAGAGACCACAGACAGGGGAGTATTATGTCAGTGCATCTCCTAAAGATGGGGGAATGGCTGGCCAACTGTCCCAAGGGAAAAAATAAACAGAACTTGGGGAGAAAAGAAGAAACACAGTGATCATATAATTTGTCCCGTCCTTTAAAGACAAATGCTGAACTTGTAAGGATGCTGAGAAAACAGGCTACTGGGACTATCCTAAGCAAACTGGAAAGGTATTAAGATGGGGATAATTGTAGTGTCATTGACAAGAGAAGGAAAGCCAGCAAAGATGTCTAGTTTATGGAAAGGTTAACGATCTTGGATTTTAAACTTTGAGGTGACAGTGGAATGTCAGGTGGTGATTTCCAGTGAAAATTAGAATGCCAGGACATTGTCTGTGAATCCTACTGACTTCACCTTTTTTTGACCCTGGATTTAAAAGAGTATTTTGCTTAAAGAAAGCAAGAAAAGTAGGTAACTGTGGCATCTTCCTAGCATTGCCAACATGTTGCATTGTAATTCTTCATTTTAGAAATTTCAGCCTGGTTGTACTGCCAGGAACTGTGATCTATGTGCATTCTCCACTTATGAAGGCAAAATCTTGTACATTTTCCCACATCAAAAGGGATTTTTGCCTCTTAAGAGGATGAAGACAGCTTTGCATTTCAAAGCAGTAGAATTGGATGTTGGCTATTTATATTTGTCAACTGCTGAGGGTTTTAGGAGGAAGAAGTGTGAATTAGAAAGGTGCGAGTATAGGAACCAAGCTGTCATCTGTGATTCAGTTGTAAGTCAGAAACACATTGGCCATTGGGATTCAGTTGCCTTGGGACTTCTCAGAGTACGGATAAGCCAAAATCTCAAAGTACAGAATATTCAGGGCACTAAAATGAGAAAACAATTTTCATGATTGGAAATGCCATTTAGGTTTGTATTTGACATTTTAGGTAATTTACATAGTACTTTCAGACATTTAGAAAAGCTTTATCAGCCATATTGAAGGTATGCTTAGCATTCTTCCCAAACATGTGAGTAGCTTCCAGTATGAGGGCGTCAGGCAGTTTCACCTCTGCGAAGTCTTATTGAATTAGAGCTGGCTTCACCAAGGAGAGGCGTGTCCTCTCACCCCTTCAGGAACCTAACTCATTGGGAAAACAGAAGCAGGCATGAAGCACCGTCAGAATTTGAAAATGTCATTCTCCATAGTTAGTTTTTTATTTGCCAAGTCTACTTTGTAGACATTACATAGGAGACACTGTCAAATTCATTAGAACTTGGTTGAAATGTTCAGAAATAACACACTAAAAGTTTTCCCCACCACTGATTATCTGTTTAAAAGCCAACTAAAATGTAATAACTTGTGCAGTCTTACTTGGAGTCCAATCTGAGCTTAGAAACCATCTGACTGACTCAATCAGAAGTGGTCAGTGAGTATAGACAACTGTACTCAAGTGTTGTGAGCAATCCAGCGATATCCAAGCTGGGCCTGAAACAACACATACTGACTTGAAGCTATAGAGACTGTATCTTGGAATCAGGGCAAGGAAAGGTCATTTGCATGGAGAGTTGCCATCTCTGAGTACATGATGAGTTCAGAGTAGGGTGAGAACCCAAGGAGAAGACACAGTCCTGGGGTTCTGCAGCAGATGGTCAGAGGGAACCTGGAAGCCCTCAGCAGAGCAGAGAGCAGAGCCAAATGTGATTGATGGTCAAGGGCACCAAGGAGTGTCTCCTCCTACGTCCTGGGAAATACAGAGGCTTTTGCAGGATGCGGGCAATGTTCCCACCATCTTTGCCAGGTGTGAAAGATTTCCTCTCTCTGAATAAGAAAATAAGCTCATTTCCTTTCTAACCTCTTGCCAAATTCTTTCTGTTGTCTTTCAGTCCCTTAAAGTATGTGGCTGAAGCTTGAGATCCTTTACTACTACCCAGAAATGGTTCCTGGTCTTGATATATTGACCAAATTGCTGAGCTCTGGCAAATCCTGGGCTGTCTTTAAAAGTCATATGGTCTTTAGCACTCTCCAGGGTAGGATGTGGGAAAGGATTGTTTCAAAAAACTGTGAGTGATGGTTGTGAAACTCTACTGTTCCAAAATACAGATAATGAAACCACAGCGTAATTTTTAAGTAGAATATTAGGAAATATATTACTTAAACATAAATGTTAGGGGTTTTTATTTGTATTTTGGTATTTAGCATTAGGATAGATTGTATTCTGATATTAAAGTTACTTTTATATTTTAGGGACAATTAACACGTGGTTTTAAAAGGGAGGCGTTGTCAGGACCTAGAATGTTGGGCCATGATGGAATTTTTTGTGCTTGCACTGTCTTTTCTCAAGCGTGCTGCCTTTAAATATAATTTTTATGTCTTCATTAAACATATATAAAATATCATTAAGACTGGCTATTCCAGAAGTTGCGCTTTCTTTAAAAAAGAAAGGTCATTTGTGACATAGGCATTTCCCTTAACTGGTACAGTAATTCTCTGGTCCTTATCAACTCAGTTTATTACAAATTCAGGAATTTTTTTTAAGATTAAAGATTAGTTTATTCAAACTGGAAAAATGTGAATAAGTCCATGTAAGGATCATGCTTGGAAACTGCAAATTATGTCTCTTTTACCAAAATTCAGTTCCCATAAAATTTTCTGGTATACTGTAAGGAAGTCAGTGGGTGGGCAGAGAAGTCAGCTTAGAGAAGAACAGCACGTGCAGCGTGGAGACTGTATCCCGTTATCCTCCATCCCATGAGATACTTGTTAAGTGCCCAACTTATCATTTGTTGAAAAATTATATTTACTTTTGTAGAGCATGTTCCTGCCAGCAAGTATGTAATTTCCAATGTCTCTTTAGTCCTGGAGTTGGCTTCCCTCTTGCCTTGGTGATGCCCCACCTGTTGTTCTGGGTAGCCCCGCTGGTGCAGAACCCCTGAAATATTCTGGGCTGCAGCCATTTCCTAATGGCAAATGAATAATTAATGAACTATGGGTGAAAGCTAATGGTTCAAGATAGAGTCAGAAGCTCATTGCAACATGGGTAATGTTCCTTCGTTATCTCTATGGAAACAGCTTTTATCAAGACAAGTTAGTATTTCAGAAGACAGTGAAGAGTATCCAGTTACTGTAACTTTGGATTAGCTGTTGAAAAATAGATTTAAGCACAGATTGAAACAGAATGAGTAAAGAGAAAGCCATCTGCATGCAGTGGGGGAGCTCTGTTAACCATTCTTTTAGATTTTCATAAATGATAAATATTAAGTTCTATACTATGAATGAGAAATTGGGTTAGTACTCCCCCACCCCACCCCCTGTAAAAAAAACACAAAAAAACTATGACTTGGCATTTGGGTGGCGCACATAGTGAATGAGTGCCCAGACATCTTCCAGGTGGTTTCCTGGGGTGTGTGTGGTGGGGGGAGGGTTGGCACTGGTGCAGAGAGATCTGAGAGCAGCTGGCTGCACAGCATTGGTACAAAATGGGCACCCAGCCTCTTCAGCGAGGGATATGGCATTGCCAGCAGCCGGGTGTGCTGTCCCCTGCCGTCGCTGATGTCAGCATGCTGTCACACTTGGGGGCTGGTCCTGTGCTTCAGATCAGCAGCGTGTGGAGTGGCTGGTCTCCCGAAATCCGAGACAGTGGTGCCCATCATTGAGATGGAGGAGAAAATACAGGAGCTGATGAGCTGGGAGGTACCAGGAGAAAGAGAAGTGGTGAGAAGGGGCTGAGATAACTCCAACTGGGGGCATATATGTAGAGGGTCAGTGGAGGTGACCCTATTGCCTTCTCTGACAAAATGTAGGAGGCTTGGCCAGAGACCAGGGATCCCAAGGGTGGGGGTGTTTTTTGGCCCTAGTGGAAAAGAAGTGGGAAACAGCAAGGAGACCATAAAATAAGTTTTAGAAATGTTCAGACATGAGTAATATGTTAGAAAATAACTCTATGCTGTAAGCTTCTGGCCCTTGAAGCATATAGTATTGGTTTACCTAAACTCGAGGGAAAAGAATCATGATTTATATAAAGTTGGATCCCATCTTGTCTCCTACTATTTATGGCCTCATCACTCAGGGAGGGTTAAGTATCTACTCTCTGCCTTTTTCCATTACATCTGTAAAAATACTGGGCAGTGATCCCCCTCAGGGTCATTTTAAGTATGAAATGAGACAGTGTGTATGAAAACATAAGCCCAGTGTCTAGCACCTCTCCATTATGAATCAAAAAACAAAAAGCATTTCTCTTGGCTAAGACTGTCTGCAGAACCTACCTTCCCTGATGAAGGGGGGTGAGTGCTAAGTCTCAGTTTGCTGCAGGAAGTAGCTGGACCAAACAGATTCTACAGAAATTCTCTCTGCAAAAGAAGGGATGATGGTGGTGCTTTGGTAGATCTCTCAGTTGGTCGCCCTGCTCTCTCAGGGGCCCTCCCAGGGAGTCATTCCAGCACCCTTAGTCCAGCTACCAAGGGGTACAGATATCTGGAGATTTGTGGTGTCTGCGGTCATGTCAGGGACTGTTGGTGGCTGCCTGCAGGGATGTCACTGTCTCTCTGGAGAAGCCACCATGGGTATTTCATCCTCAGTCAGTCTCCAGCTCTAACTCAGCATAGCTCCCACCTTGAGCCTGCTCTGTGAGAGCACAGAGAAGGGCGAGTAGTCATTTTAAGGAAAATGGAGCCTTTATTAAAAACATTAAACATTCTCAGTGTAAACATAAAATTAAAAAATTATAATTCAGACTTTCTTGGAGTCCATAGAACTTGCCTTCCTGCTATGTTTCTTTACTCTCAAGGACCCACTCATCTTTGCTTTTCCCCCATGTCCTCTGCTCTCCCCAGTCACTTATTTAAGAAGACAATACATGTAGAAAGCTACCAGTGATCTACACAAGAAACCATCCCAGGATGCCCATTTCAATCAAATTATGAAAATAGCTGTTTTTGTAGAGATAATTTTTTGTAAAGAAACAGATTCTGCAGAAATTCTCTGCATCCTCATTATATGCTTTGGATTTTAGCTGACTGTTCAAATCTGATTGAAAGTATATATATATATATATATATGGCAAGCTACAGCAATGATATCCAAACCTCCATCCATGAGCTGTTGTAATGGAAATTCCTACAGTGGGATTTTAGGGATCATGTACTTAGGTGAGTTCAGGACAAAATCCTCAGCTTGCTGGAGTTCTGTTGCTGCTTCTTATTAAACAGGGATAATGTGCCTTAATCATCTTTTAAGTTATCTCATTAACATCTCCAGCTTTCTGATCATGATTTAATTAAATTTTTTAACTTCTCCTTAAATTTGGTGATAAATAAGAATGCTACTGTGCTTAGGATATGAGTCACTTCCTGATATTATTTCTTCCATCAGAATAAATTGCTATTAGGGGCAAGTACACATTTTAAAATGGACTCTTAATGTTCTGCTGGTTGGCATTACCACCTAGTTGGCCAGTAGGGAGGACAATTTTCAAAAAGGAAGTATAGAGGGCCTGGAAGAAGTATGGACTCTGAGCAATTCACAACCAGCCTGTCCCGAGGCTGGCAGACAGCCACAACCCTCCCCTAGGGGACCAGAGCTGCTTGTCCCTCCTGGCAGAAGCTAAAAGGAACAATATAAGAAACCGCCTATGGTGTCTGGAGAGCTGTAGATTACCTTCTAATCACTTACCCACTTGGCGATTTACAGACTGCACAGAACTTGCAGCCTGCTTTCTTTTCATCTCCTCTACCTTCCTGGTATTTATTTATGTTTTGGCTTCTTTTGAATTGCTATTACTTCCAAAATACCCTCTTTTCCTCTTTTGTCTCTTAAGTGTCCTAATTTTTTTTTTTTCTTTTTTAAGCAAGTAACAAGGATCAGTGTCAGATTTTCTAAAGGGACTGCCAGAACCACACCTGCTATTGTTGATCCCCTAAACCTAAAAAATCCCTCAGGATGGCTAATCCCCTGCAGGAGGCATTGTTTCCTGGGAGAACTGACTTATTGGCTTTCCACACCTCTGTTAGGAGTAAAGGTGGAGGAGAAAGATGATGTGAAATGGAAGTCAACTGGCAGCAGGGATAAATGAATCTGTATTCAGAAAGATTTCCATTTTTCCCTAATTGCTGTTTTTATTCACAGAACTTCTATTTTAAGCTCACACACTCACATGCGGATTGACAGTCACTAGCCACAGTAATGGCTGTGTCTGTCTGTAGTGCTTGCAAACGCTTGTTTCCATGGTGATGGAAAGCACTGCAGAGACTTGATTACAGTGCTGCTGGGACTGGGTGCCTTGTGTGTGTGTGTGTGTGTGTGTGTGTGTACATGTGTGCCTGAGCCTATTCTCTGTGTTGGGGAGGGAATCGGGACTATCAAATGACGAAACCAAAGGGGAAAGGTCAGGGATGTGGAAGGGGTATGAGGGGGCATTAATCAGTGAAGCCTGGGGGTGATGCAGAAAACTGATACCCAGATAGGGGAATTCTAGAACATTCCAAGAAAAAAGAAAATGCAGATGGAAAAAAGGAACAGGCAAATGGAGAATTTTTCTCTCTGCAGAGTATTTCCCTTCTTCGTTTGCAAGATTTACAGTGACAGAATTCTCTCACATTAAGATGGAAAAAAGAAAAATAGACTCTAGCAAACAGAGGCAGTGTTTCTGGAACTCCAGAGTTGATGGTTTGTGTACCCAGCCCAACAGCATGTCAGGCAGGAGAGGGACTCTGACCCCCACTTCAGGGTCTTTGGAACATCTAAAACCTTTACTGGACATGCCTGCCCTGTGGAGACCGGAACGGCTGCCAGTGAAGAGCAGAGTGCCCAACCTTGACCCTGGTCTGAGTTAATGACCATGAGACTTTCTGTAGTCTCACGGGGGCACAGATGTGTATCAGAGATCTTGGAAGGATGTCCGAAGATTTCCATTATATTAGCTTTTACTTTGTGAGCACTGACTGAAGCCATGTCCTCAGCTACAAGACAGACACCTTCCCTAAGGGTGAGAGACTTGAAGGAAATTTTCTGGGATTATTCTCCTAGTCTCTGGTTATAACAATCAAAGATTTTTGAGAATGTATTGATGAGTCATTATGTGCCAGCACTTTTCACCCAGAGGAGCTAATTGGCTCCTCTGTCCGTACGTGCTATACACCTTATCTTAAAACAATGGATACCTAAAGAATCAAAGGAATTGAGTTATTGGCCCATAATCATGAAGGTTCATTCAAAGCCCGATTTCTAGATTTGAATTATTAGTGTTTCCTATTTTCCCTACTCCCTCTTGTGTGTAAATCTAACATCCTAATGGAAATATTTGGACTAAGGAATCTCCTGAACAAGGCTCATGTGCGGCTTAGTGATGGATGGACTGACAGGCTATGACAGGCTCCATGGTGGGTTTGCCTGCTTGACTCCTTGGCAGATGTGCCTTCTGGAGGTTACCTCTCAACCAACCAACCTCTACAGGAGGAATCTTCTTATGCATCACTTGGCTTTCTGAAAGAGCTTCCCCACAGGAAGCTTGATTCATCAAGCCGACAAAAAGCCACTCACTCTTATGAATTGACTTTTGAAACCAAACCTTCAAGAATCATATATCTCTCCTCCACAGGTATGTGGTTTAAAAATCCAATCTTAGGTTTTTAAAAAGTCATATTCTAAATCTGAAGACTGAAGGACATACTCACTTGTGTCAAGATATTTATAGCAATTTTTATTCTGTTACCAGTTATGTATTTGTTCACATGATGGGTCCTTTCTGGGTTAGAAATAAGAGGAATTTTATAATTCTGATTAAGTTGAAATTGACATAAAATAGTTACCCTTACATAGATTCCAGAGATAGTAAGGGATTTAAATCTCACAATGTGATGTATATATAATGTATTTCTATAACCATTGAACAGTACCACCATGTTTTATAGTTAAGGCTTTTTCTTAGAATTTCAACCTTGGAAAGGGTTTTAAAAATATACAGTTGAGTTTGCCTCACACCCAGGAGGATGGCTGCTATCAACAACACATTAAAAAAAAAAAGGAAATAGCAAATATTGGTGAAAAGGTAGAAAATGGAAACCCTCAGGCACTATTAGTGAGGATGTTGAATGGTTCAGCTGGTGTGGAAAACTGAATAGCGGTTAGAAAATTTTAAATAGATTTACCATATGATTCAACAACTCCGCCTCTGAGCTTATACACAGAATAATTGAAAGCAGGGACTCAAAAGATATGTGTGCACCTACATTCATAGCCGTATCATTCATAATAGCAGAAGGATGGTAGCAACCGAAGCGTCCCTAGAGGAGAGAATAGCTCAAGAAAATGTGGTGTCCACACACAGTGGAATGTTATTCCATCTGTAACAGGGTGGTGTCCAGGAAAGGAGAAATTCCAATTTCTCTGCCCTACCCAAGAAGGGTAGAGCTGAGCAGGGAGGAGGAGAAGCTGGATAAGAGACTGGAAGAAGAAAAGAAGGATGGAGGAGGTGCGTTGAGCAGAGTCACATGTGAAGAAGCTGCACTTACTTCTTGGTCTTGGACTGGTTGAAACAGATGTGGGTGCGAGACCTGTGGAGAGGTTAACAATGGCAGCTTTTATCATGATTTTGATTTTGCTCTTTTCCTTCCAGACTTGTCTTGACCCCTTTGTCCCTTTTTTATGGGTCCCCAGCAGACAGTGCTTAGACTTGTGCCAAGCAGTGGCCCTGCTTTGGGCCAACCCTATTTGGCTGGCCTTTATCTATAAGGAGATTGGTAACTATAGTGCCGGGAAGAGGCACAGAGCAAGTTCTTGATGATTCGGGTAGACAGGGTAAAGGAAGGAATCCTGGAGCCCCCAGTGGCTTTTTTAGTCTTTTATTGCGCCATTATAGCAGAGGCAACCAGGTACATGGCAGGCAGGGGGGCGGGGAGTCAAGAGACTGGCAGGCCTCCTAGCCCCCGGCATCTTCCCTCTCTGGGCTGCTGCTCTCATTCTCTTGTTCTTCTACTGGTGTCCTCATGATGCTGTCCCTACATGTCTGTGTTTAAGCCCAGGTGCATCCACTTACTCATGCCCACCTAGACAGGCGTGCAAACCTCAGATGTCCATCATCACGCCAATGGCAGGAGGGCAGAAAAGCCTGATTCTTTTCTCTGACCCTACAGTAACTTTGGGTGCTTGATTTGGAAATTTCATCCTTTGTCTTTTCTTTGTTGCCCAATAATTGTATTAATGTTAATGTATTAATTTCCATTAAAGATCTTACACAGTAGAGTATATTTTGTCTTGATGGGGCAGATGGCCGGCCCAATTTAGAACAGGCAGGAGTTCTGGGGTACCCCTCTGCCTGTCCTGTGACAGATTTGACTTCAGCCCCATTACATATCCACCATAATAGTGGAACAAAATGTCCTGGCTGTTAGTCTCAAGAGCATTAAAAATGCCAGAAAGGGAAGCAAATGCCGGGATCTTATAAGCCAGGTGACAAAGTCATGGCCCACTTAATAACTGTGAGGTTAAACTACCTTGGAGAACTTGAAATCATTGACTATCACAGAGCTGGGAAAATTGTGACCCTCACAGGCAGGTTAAACAAGTGGAGAGTGAGCGTACCAGATGTGATCTGCAGCTCAGGTTTCTAGGAGAATGGCAGAATAGCGTGCTCCTGCCCCTTCAGTTTGGTTTCATTGTACTGTCAACCTCAAATGACATTGTGGGCCATGGAAAAGCAAGATGAAAGCACGTAGGAGGAAAACCCTGGGCGTCTTTCTTTAGGGATGTAATACAGGCAAACAAAATGCCACAATGAGGGCAAAGATGCTGGCATGTGTCTCAACAATAGCTGAACCTTGAGAGCATTATGCTAAGTGAAATAAGCCAGTCACAAAAAACCCATAATTTTTTTCTCATATATGAAGTGTCTAGGGACTTCTGGAGACAAAAAGGAGAGTGGTGATGGCTATAAAGACAGGAGAATGGGAGTTTTCATTTGTGGAGTGTAGGACTTCAGTTTTGCAAAATGAGAAGTGGTCTGGGGGTGGATGTAGGTGAGGTACAAGAATATATGTGTCCTTAACACTGCTAAACTGTGCCCTGAAAAAGGTTAAGATGGTAAATTCTATGTTTTGTGTATTTTATCAAAATTAAAAATACACACACACGCACGTGCACACACACACACAGGATTTAAGTATTAATTGCGAGTCTAGGAGGCGCCATTCTATTTCAGTAGCAGAGTTCAGGTGGACCTGGCATGACAAGAGGTCCAGTGTGCGGACATCCAGCTGACTTGACGCCAGAGTTGTCCAGAGAATCCTTTTCGTCTGTAGAAGAGGGACCAGCCGCCTGCCTGTGGCCACTTCTGTGGAGACAAAGGCCATTTTCAGTCCAGGCTGCAGGGTAGTGTTGCAAAGCTCCCTGCTCTCCAGCTGTTAGGATTTTAATGAGGTAAATGGCCACGATTGGCCTTTCACTGTGGGGATTTGTTCCCCATGAATCATCACCATGTGATCAAGAAGCCAGCTCAGCATCTTTCTAAAAGGAAAAAAAAAAGAATAAAACAAAAGAAGTCCATTCCCTTTTAGCCCAAAATGCTATGAGTCAGTACTTTGGCATTAGGAATAGAAAGCAGTGAGTAATGGGTGGGCCTTCAGGGATCTGCTGGGAAAGGATAATTCTGGGAACCCTCTTTATGAACTGTCTGCTATGCAGCTGCCCGACCAGGTGGTGACTGCTCATAAGCCCCTAGCCCATTTGCAGATTCTCTTTTTCCTTTTCTTAATTCTAACCCACCATGCGAGGATCAGCTGGTATCCAGCCCCCGTCTTCCAAGGAACCTCAATGATAAATGCTTCCTTGGGTCTCCTGGGTCATGGGCTGTATTATGACCTTCACCAGTCATTGGACACCCCTCGGCCACTTTGTTTACAGCCCCTGTCCACTGCCTTTCACAGGTAGACCTGGCTCTCAGCTGAACTGTGCTCCAG
Organism: Galemys pyrenaicus; assembly: GCA_019455555.1. NCBI lineage: Eukaryota > Metazoa > Chordata > Mammalia > Eulipotyphla > Talpidae > Galemys > Galemys pyrenaicus. The sequence goes on along the minus strand of JAGFMF010011380.1, from coordinate 5,072,476 downwards.
GCCAGGGATGTGGCCACAGTTCCTAGCAGATACACCCCCAGAGAGATTAAGCTCTGGGAACAGTTTGGCAGGTTACTAAACTCTAGAGCACTTGAATTTCTGATTTTAGTAACAGGCAGGCATAACACCATTCAATGTGTTAAAAAAGCTTCTGTGATATATGTAAGGAAGGCTTTTAGCGCTGTGCCTTACACTCAATAAATGGTGGTTATTACTCTTATTATTAACATATGTCATAGGTTTTTATGATGTTTGAGAATGAACTTTTTAGAAGACAATCCAATTATTTTCTTTATACCGTTCTCATTCTATAATGATTTTGCATAAAGTGGGGGACATTCAAAGAAAGAAAGGGCTGAAGTCTGACGTAATTGCAGTCTAAAGTTGACTTTTCTGGAGCTCTAGTGACACCTTGTGGAGAAGTACATTATTACATGTTGGCTATTTTTGAGTTTACAAATTCTCATTGTTAAAATGGCAAGTTCTTCTGCTATGTATCATTTCTGAGTTTCCTCAAGTTGTAATCTTGATTTAAAGAGTAAGGTTAAATATTGGAAAAGTGATTTTTAAAAGAAGTGCACTTACTGACTCAAAAAAGGGAATGCTGAATATCATATAGCAGAAAATCAATTCTTCTTAGATGGGCAACTGCTTTCTTCATGTATTATTTATGTCATGTCAATAAAATGTGCATTTGAAATTGACACCAATTTATAATGACTCATTAGAAACAAGCCATCAAGATTTTATTCAGGGCCAGTGCCATTCTACCTCATATTGTCTACCCCAGTCTATAAATATGGCGTTTGAGCACTTATAGAAGTCCTGTTGGTGGTGTGATTGACTTGCACCGAGCAGGTCAGGCCTGGTTCCAGAGTGGTTTCTGGAGTCTTTCTTCCCACCTTGACTCTCCTCCTGGAGAAAGGAATGAACAGCTACACAGCTGCAGTGATACCTTGTCTGGAGTCAATCCTTGAGCTTAGAACTGTACTCACAGGTTCGTTATTACCATATTAGTTGCTGAAGGGTAGACCAGAGCTGGTGAGCTGGGATTTTCTAAACCCGGTCATCTGTTCTTCCCAGCCTCTTTCTCCTTGGATTGACAGCACCTATCTCTGGCTGTGTGCTGACCTCCTAAGTGGTTCCTCACTCTGTTATTCCAGACATGATCTGGAAATTAATAGTAAATGAATGCATTTCTCCTTGTTAATCAGCAAATGTTTAATAGCAGGGCAATTTAGAACAATGTGCTCAAGTTCTAAGAGCTTTGCAACTTTCATCCATCCAAGTGTAGTTCTCACTCATGAATCCTTTGCTTGCTCTAGTAATTTGGTTGGGGTGAGAAGTTGGGGACTTCCCTCCTGCCGGTCTAGTGAAGGAGAAATCAAGACTGTAGATTGTGCTGAGGAAATCTTGCCCAGCCTGCTCAGACACTTTGAAGGGGAACATAATTGACTGGCATTTATGAAGAACATAGATTTCTGATACACATGAAGAAGCAAATATTTGGAACAGCTAATAAAATTTGATTGCAGTATATATAGGTGTGTGTGTGTGAGAGAGAGTGAAATATAGCATCTTATTTTGGTCATTTTTGTAACATCTGGAGAAAGGGTTTCACATGAAGCTTTTTGAATAGTACTCACAATTCCTTAAATAATAGCATTCAGGTTCTACTAAGGTTTAAACTCCTTAAGTCCCACAAGTTTTGTGAATCGTTTTAGGACATTGTGCTGATTATGAATATTCTGATTGGTTTTTTGAGTTGACTAAGAGACTAGGGTGATATATATACATAAGGTAAGATTCCTCAACTATTGAAAAATGAAATTCTTCCTTTTGCAACCACACGGGTGGACCTAGAGGGTGTTGTGCTTAGTGAAACATGTCAGATAGAGAAAGACACTGATTTCACCCAAATGTGGTAGATAAAGACACAAAACAAAAGAATGAACAAAACAAACTCTTAGACTACAGGCTATTCGAAGTGGAGATAGGTAAACTGGGTAGAAGGTTTAATTGTATGTTGATGGATGGAAACTAGACTGTCCATAATGAGCATAATGTAGTCAACGTTATTTATTAGATAATTATGTCTGTGGATTCAGAACCTATATAAAGTTATAAATTAATGTTTCTTCAATTTTTAAAAAAGATAGAGTTGCTTAGTGCAGCTTCTCACAAAGCCATGTTTCAAACCTAAGAGAAGTTGAAGTGCTGGAAGAACTTTTTCACTGTCATTCAGAATCTTGCCTCAAGGTCACAGTGCCTGACTTGGCCCTTCAGACTAACTGCAGAGACCAGGCTCCTCAGTCCTCACGACCAAAGATGAGGTAAGGGCTTTTCTCAGCCCAGCTGTGATTGAAAATCACAGTTCTGAAAGATACCATCCCCCACCATGCACTAATCACAGTGCCAGCCTGGTGTGCCAGAAAAGCAGAGAAATGAGGGTATAGGCAGATGATATCAAGAGCTCACTCACACTCCAGGAAACCTGTCATGCGCTATCATTTTTACATTCTGGCCATGTTTTGAATCTGCGTCCTAGCTCCATCTTCACTATGGTAGTCATCATTGTGATCTTTCCAGTCTGTTTCAGTGGACAGACACCTCTCTGGTTGCAGGATATCTCCTACTTCTGGTCACCTCCGGACATTTGGCAATCTGCACCATGTACAGGCAGAATGCCGCTACTGGCTTTCAAGAACCTTTGTAATCTGACCACATCTCAATTATTTATTTATAAATTCATTAAAAATATCTACAAGTGCTATGTCTGTAGCTCTGATATAGGAGATAAATATTTTCTCTCTCTCTCTCTCTCTCTCTCTCTCTCTCTCATACCTCCCCCCTCCCAGTTACTACTGCTACACTCACATGAGCTGGCAGTAAGTAGGCAGTCAGTACCACATGCCAAGTAGTTTGGATGATTGGACGTCAACATGGGGAGATAATTTACTGAAAGACACTTGGGAAGCACATAAAGGACCCAAGGGAAAGAAAGAGGAGGGGAATGTGGTTCAGAGTCTGGGTAGAGGTATCCTGGTCCTGAAGCAAATGGAGAGCAAAGGATGTAGAATTACTGGATCAACAGGAAGCGATGAGCATTGAATTCCATGGTCCGCAACCTATGGACAAGAATTTTAATTCTGTGGTTGAAAGGGAGACGCTCCTGGGAATACAGTCGTGAAGGACTGGAAAGATTTAGCCTAGACACAGCAAGAAGGGCCAAGTCAGACTATTATTCATTGTTAGAAGAGAGGAGTAGTTTGTTTCTTGATCCCTGCCCTGGGCCAAATGAAAGCCAAGGACAGGGATGGGATTTCATGCAGTTAGTCTAAGAAGCACCAGCGCCAGACGCTGAGCCCTGGGCAAGGACCTTTATTATGGACTCCATCAAAGCACGCATCTTTCCTTTCATGCCTCATCTCCCTTCAAGGAACCTTCCTCTAGCTCTGATTCTGCTTCAGTGTCTTGTCATGCAGCCTGAAATCAGAGCGAGTGTACCGGGTTGCTCCTAATGGTGGAGCTCCCATCTGGGGTGCAGGGAACTCCCTTCATAATTTTTCCTCATCCCAGTTCTCCAGCTACATTGCAGTCAGTTGTCATTCTCTGCCTATAGCACTCTAGAATAATCGTCATGAAGAAGTGTGCAGACTGTGCTGATAGAGCAGAAGAAATTGCGAAGAAGGGAAACATTCTAACATAAGTCGGTTATTTGAACTACATGATACTGAGCAGCTGGGTTTGACCCACTTTTCCTTTCAATAGAACCGAGTGTATTTCAGGGTCCTTTGCTTTTCTTTACCAAGCGTGTTACCTTAGTAATGATGTAACTTGTGTGTCTGTTCCTCTGAAGGCCCTTTTCTTGCAGTGCCACTTCTGTGGCCTCAGGTTCAAGTGCTATGTATTCTCATCTCTTTTTCACTTCCCGATGGTAAACTGAGGCCTGTCAATAATAGAGGATAGGAGAAGTGAAAATTACTGGAAGACACTGCTCACCTGTTATCTTATATGATAATTTCTCTGATTTCACTATAATCTAACTTGAACCATTTTACTCTAGTCTTGGGGATATTTGGACTAGAGGTTTTGCTTTGTTTTGAATTCCTGAGTAATGTTTTTTTGTTTTTTTCTTTTTGGTTCACTGGTATTAGGTTTGGTGTGTAGGGGGGGAAGAGAATTCTTGGGTTTGGAGGGTCTGTATAGTCCTTCGGAAAACTGTTTCTAAAATACCCCCCAAAAAGCAATTATTTGTAGAGATGGCCTCTAGCTTGACCTGGGCAAGGTGAGGTCTTTCCTTTCTTCTTTTGCTCTTTGGTTTTTGCTTTCTTTTAGAAAATAATGCTGAGAATCTATCATTTTCTGAAGGAATAATTCCTGAATCAGAAACATGGTATGGAGGCACCCCAATTTGCACCCCACCTTGTGAGAGAGAAATTTCAGCTCTTCCTTTTTATAATTGAGTTCCAGAGAAATTCTAATAGCTCAACCACCATGCAGTCCGTCATAGAATGCTTTCATTTTACTTTCAATATGTCAAGCTGTTAAAGGGAATTTGACTTGCTACAAAATCATGTAGACAGCAGTCCTGGAAATAGGAGCAGCCTTGTGTGGTGTTCAGGAAGGAAGTCAAGGGACGTTCTCTGGTGAAAGTGGCTGATGAAGAAGCTCCCTGAGAGACAGCCCCTCATTGATCACCTGTGTTCCTTCTCTGCTGAGCTTTGTGGCCACTTCCTTCCTTGAGAGGAATCCCTTCCAGACTGACAGGAACACCTCCAAGAGAATGATGGAAAATATCCATCAAATTTCCTGCCTCGTGGCTAAAAAAGAGTTTTTGATTTTGAGATTTAAATGGAAGTATTTTACCCTCACTCCTATCCCCACCCTAACTATATTTAATAAAAACACAAGATCTTAACTATACCATGTGCTCAATTTTATTTGTAACTTTGGAATCACTTTTGAGGACAAGATTTAACAGTTTGCTGTTGTAGCACCCTCAGCAACAACCTCTTACACTGTCACCCAAATTTCATGTGGTTTGCTCTTTGTTCAGTTCTGTCACTTAGAGCTCTGGAGGTCATAAGCATTGTTTATGGACTCATCGTTATGTAAGATGACTGTCATCTCTCTGAAGACCACAGAAAGGTATAGCCCACATTGCCACTCAGCTCCAGGCCTTGACTGAGGCGTTGTGGTTAGAGAACTTCCAAGTGGCCCTGTTTGTTAGCGATCATTCTTGAGAGAACTACTCAGACTACTATCAGTCATATCTCAGTGATTTGAAATCAAATTGTTGATTTCAGATTCAAGATTGTGTACTTATGCACATTAAATGTTAACGTTTAGAGAGAGAAGATAAACAGGTGGGACTACATGAAGATAAAAAGCTTCTGTACAGCAAAGGAAACGTTAAACAGAACAAAAAGAAACCCCACTGAATGGGAAAAAAATCTTTGCGCTCCACACAACAGACAA
>JAGFMF010011380.1:5052343-5062855 GCA_019455555.1 Galemys pyrenaicus | reverse complement strand
CCCCTCCCTGGCCGGCAGCAGGGATCGAACTCGTGCTGCAGCGGCTGCCGTTTGCTTCATAGTGCGTTGCTTAACCCACTGCGCCACCAGGGAGGCCCTTCTTTTAAAAATTTTTTAACTAAAAAAAGTCTAAACCCCTTCTGTCCCCAGCTCCCTCCCCTTTCACCCCCCCCCCAAACATATTCTTCACATAGTCTCAGAGTTATTTTTTTTCTTTATTTGTATTCCAACAATGAATGAAACCATCTGGTAATTCTTTCACTTTCTGACTTAGTACACTTCGGCGTAATCAAGTCAATTGCCACCCATGTTGCAAAAACATGATCCCATCTTTTTTAATAGCTGAGTAGTATTCCTTGTGTTTATGTGCCATCATTTCTTTATCCACTTTATCCAGTTGTCCATCAGTGGACATTTAGATTGATTTCATAGCTTAGCTATTTGTGCATAATGCTCTTGTGAACATTAGAATGAACCTTAGTGTATTGGTTTTTTTTTAAATGTGTGTGTGTGTGTGTACATGCTCAGGAGTAATATTATTGAATCATAGGTATTTCCTTTTTTTTTTTTTTTGAGGACTTTCTATAACATTTTTCACATGGCCTGTACAAAGTTACATTCCCACTAACAGTGCATCAAATATTGCTTTTTCTCCCACCCTTGCCAATACTTCCTGCTTCTCTTTTTAGATATAGGCCATTGTTACTGTATGGGACATCTCAGTGTAGTTTTGATTTGCGTTTTCCTCATTATAAGTGATATTGATTATTTTTTTCATGTGTCTGTGGCCCACCTGTATTTCTTTTATAAGGAAGTGTCTATTTAGGTATTTTGCCCATTTCCCTCAGTGGATAGTTTATTATTTGTTTTGAGTTGTATGAAGTCTTTATATAAATTTGGAAATTAATCCCTTTTGCAGACATCTAATATGCAAATATCTTTTCTCAGTCAGTAAGGGTGTCATTTTGTATTTTGGTGGTATCTTTCACTGTGCAAAAACTTTAGTTTGATGTAGAGCTATTTATTTTTGTTTTTGTTTTCCTTGTCAGTAACTAATACATGTAAGGAGTGTCTCACCTATGTTTTCTGCTATGTATTTATGGTTTCAGGCCTTATATCCAAGTCTTGAATCCTTTGTATGAGTTAAGTGATTTCTTTCTTTTCTTGCATGTAGCTGTCCTAGTTTCCTAGCATCATTTGTTGAAGAGGTTTTTCCTTCTCCATTATGTGGTTATGCCTCCAGGTAGATTAACTGTCCATGTAGGTATGAATTCATATATAGGCTCTCAGTTCAGTTCCATTGGTCTGTGTTTCTGTTCCAATACATACTATTTTTATTACTGTCACTTTGTAGTGTAGTTTGAAATCAAGGCACGTGGTGCCTCTCTTTTTCTTCTTTACTCTCAGAATTGTTTTAGTTACTTGAACTCGTCTTGCGGTTCCAAATAAATTTTATAGTTGTTTGTTCTATTTCCTTAAAATGTCATTGGGATTTTGAAAAGCATTCTGTTAAGTCTTTATATAGTTTTAGGAAAGACTGCCATTTTAACAATGTTAATTTTTCCAGTCCACAAACATGAGATTCCTTTCCATTTCTTTGTGTCTTCTTTTATTCCTTTTAACAATGTTTTGTAACTTTCAATAATATGTCTGTCACCTACTTTGTTATTTTACCCCCAGTTATTTCATCCTATTTGGTGCAATTGTAAGTGGCATTGTTTTCTAATTTTCTTCCCTCTAATTTACTATTTGCATATAAATTGCAACAAATTTTTATGTATTGATTTTGTATCATGCCATTTTACTATAGATTCACTTATCCTTTTTGTAGTTTTTTGTTGTGTTTTTAGGATTTCTATGTATATTTTTATGTCATCTGAAACTTGTGATTTTACTTTTCCAATTTATGTTTCTTTCATGTCTTTTTTTTTTTTTGTACTAATTGTTCTGGCTAAGACTTTTGATACTATGTTGAACAGTAGTAGAGTACTGGTGAAAGTGAACGTCCTTGTCTATTCCTTGTCTTAGGGGAAATACTTTCAGTTTTACCCCACTGAGATGATACTAGCTTTGGTCATATATATATGACCTCTATTATGTTGGGATATGTTGATTTCATTCCCAGTTTATTTAGTTTTTGTCCTAATGGGTGTTGAATCTTGTCAAATTTGTTTTAGTAGCTATGGTGATGATAAAGTGATTTATTATTTCTTCTACTGACTTTTAGTTTCATTTGTTCTTTTTCTAGCCCCTTCAGATCTAAGGTTAGGTTATTTTGTTTGTTTGTTAATATTTGCCTGTATTGCAATGAACTTCAATTTCAGTATCACCTTTCTTCATATGATCTGGTAGCTCTTTCTTGTTGGTCTCCAGGTAATTTTTTATTCTTCCTTTAGTTTTTTTTTTTGTTGTTGACCTGAGAGTTACTCAGAAGCATTTTGTTTAGTCCCCCAATTTTTTTTCCAGTTTTCTTTTTGTGGTGGATTTTCTAGCATCATATCATTATGATCAGAAAAGATGTTTGATATTATTCAGTCCATACCTATTAATTGAGGTTTGTGTGTGTGTGTGTGTGTGTGACCTATCCTTGAGGTTGTTCCTTATGCACTTGAGAAGAATGTGTATGAATGTGTATTCTTTGAGGGGGAGGGTAGAGCCTTCTGTATATATCTATTAACTTTATCTAATCCATTACTTCATTTAAAGGCATTATTTTTCCTATTTACTTGTTGCCTGGATGATCTAATCATTGATGTATGTAATATGTTGAGATCTGCTGTAGATCTGCTGTGTTTATTGTGCTGCTATCACTGTCTTAATTTAGACCTGCTAATAGTTGTTTTGTATATTGAAATGCACCTGTGTTGGATGCATAAATATTAATGACATATCTTTTTGATGAATTGTCACCCTGATCATTATATAATGCCCATCCTTGTCACTAAACAAGGTTTTTTTGGCTGAAAAAGGTAATCAGTTATAAAATAGCAGTTCTTGCTTTAAAAGCAAAAGCTTTTGCTTTTTAACCTGAAATAACTTGCTCCAACATTTTAACTTTAAGTCTATGTTTATCTTTAAATCTGATGTGAGAATTGGTATACAGAATAGAGATAGGTCATCCTTATTTTTTCAACCTGCTACTCTGTCTTTTGATTCATGAGTTTAAATCACTCACACTTAGTGACTATTGATATGTAAGGATTAACTATTACCATCCAATCTTTTGTTTCACTATATTATCTTTTTGTGGTTTCTTTACCATGTGTTTCTATCTACCTTTTCATTTGTATTGTTTTCCTTGATGATTCTTTCAACTTGTTCATTTTTTTTTTCTAAGTATCTCTGACCTAGATTTTTGTTTTGTCATTACCATGGATGTTATATTAAACACTCCATATTGGAAGTAACATTTTTGTGTTGTTATTACTTTCATTGACTACACAGATTCTATTCTTTCTTTCCTCCCCTTTAATATTTTATTGCAATCTCTTGTTGTTCTTATACATACTTCTGATTCTGTATTACTGTATGTATATCACCTTGTTCAAGATATTGTGTTCTTTTGTTGCATTTTTCATATAGAAGAAGATTCAACAAGGTATGTCTTGTGGTGGTAAACTTGATTAACTTGTGCTTGGGGAAAGTTATTTTTCCATCTTTTTTAAAAAATATTTTTATCTATTTATGTACAAAAGAGCTGGGGCACAGGCCGGGGGGGGCGGGGTAACTGTGAGAGGACACACCAGAGACAGAGTGGAGAGCCAAACAGCAGATCAATGGAAACACACTGCTGAGGGTAGCAGCAGGTGAGGCAGGAGAGGTCTGTTGTGCCATGTGGGTCCCCTCCCTGGCCAGGGACTGAACTCGCACTGCAGTGTCTGCAGAAGCCCCACATTGTGGCTCTCAACCCCCTGTGCCACAAGGGAGGCCCTATTTTTCCATCATTTTTGAGTCATAATTTTGTAGCCTAGAGTAATCTTGGTTGGTAGTTTTTATCTTTTCGAACTGTAAATACATCATTTTACTCTCCTAGTTTGTAGAGTTTCTACTGAAAAGTCTGATGAAAAGCCTGATTGTGGTACATTTGTATGATACATGCTCCCCCCGCCACACACACCAGCCTTTAATATTTTTTCTTTGTCATTGACTTTTGATAAATAACTGATGTGCCTTGGTCATTTTGCATTTAGAAATTTGGGTTGTCTGTCACCATGGCATTAGGTTTTTTTCTTCTTCTTTGTTTAACTTGGTGGCAGGTAAGAGAGGGAGAGGAAGTGGGAATATGATGACTCAGTCTCATTCTTGATGGTGATAAATTAATGTAGATGGAGAATCCTGTACTCCCAATCCTCTCTTTGGGTCCAGAGCAAGCACTGATTGCTGCTTGGAGCCTGAGTTACAGGACTCGGCCTCCAAGCTGTTCCTCTCTGTGATGCACAGGGCTTTATCTCAATCTCCGTGAAGGGAAAGGGTTTTGTGCTGCTAACAGTTAGACTCTCCAGAACGAGGCCATAGGTCCCAGCATACATGTAACTCTGAACTCCATTTCACTGAGAATGTCCTCCACTTAAAGTCTGTATCCACCTTTTTTGGGTGACTGGAATGACTACCACTCTGGCAACAATCTACCTCTCCTCCCCTACCCCATTATGCTACCATAGTGAGCCTCCAATGCTGGCAATGAGTTGGTGAAATTTCCTGTGAGCAATAGTTAACTTTTGATTGTACTTACAGGAAAGATTTATGAAGAAACTCCCTGCATATTGCAGATTCTTAGTTTCTAGTCGTCTTTTCTTTTTAGTCTTTTTGTCACTCTTATTTCTGTATGATCCTTAAAAGGTCAAACATAGAGCAAAAGAAATCACTTTTTTAAAAAGAGAGAAAAAGGTATAAACTAAAGAAAGTGCCCTTCCCTATAACTCTCTCAACCCCAGGAATAGGTTGGGCCTTCAATTGGGCCTTGGAAATGGAGGAACTGTGGGTGGATTGACTCTCAGAGGCTTCCAGTCAGTTCTTCTGGAAAAAGAGAGAGAGCTTTATCGTTTCCTACCTAGTCCTTGACTGCTTCTAATGAATTTTCCCTTCATTTCAAGGTTTTACTGTACACGGCTTTTATTTGTTTGTGTTTAATAGAAGTTGGTAAGCTTAGATTCCTAAAACAAAAAATATTTTAAACATGGGAAGATCATCTACAACTGAATGAACAAAACTTGGCCACATTAAAAAAAAAAAGAATGTTGATCCCAGATGGAATTGGGATTATCTATACCTGGTATAAAAAAAAAGCTCCAGATGATGGTGATAATTCAGTTAAAATTGAGTAAGGGCAAAGAATCACTGGAAATGCTCTTTTGGGTTCACTGGTCCTATAGATGCAGATGGTGAACACTTTGTCAGCCTGAGTTATTGGTCTGTATAGAATAGCAAGTTGGCATCATATATGTATGCTTTGGCATACACAGAAAAGTTTCTCTAACACTTACTGAAAGACAATTGTCAAAAAAAAAATAGCATCATGGATGACACATTAATAAATTGCCTACCCTGTGTTTTAAAGACTTCTAAGTTTAGGAGCATTAATGCATTGTCCTAGCAACATAAGAATTGTATGTTCTAGTGCTTGATCTTAAAAAATTGCTAATTTCAAGAGCAAGTGAAGTTATCACTTCGCTGAAAATGGTCAGATTGAAAGTATTTTAAGATTTTGTGAGCCATATAATCTCTGTTGCAGCTACCCAGCTCTACCATTGTGGCAGGAAAACCATCATAGATAATACAAAAGCAAAGAGGTGTGACTGTCCCAATAAAACTTCATTTATAAAAAACTGAAAATTGAATTTTATGTTATCTTGAACTGACATAAAATGTTATTCTTCTTTTGACTTTTTTTCAATAATTTCAAAATGTAAAAGCCATTGTTGGCTTACATACTTGCAAAAACAGGAAATGGGACCAAGTATGGCCCATGAGTCTTAGTTTACCAACTCCATGGAAGTCATAGCTTACACGAATGTTTATTATTTTTGTCACGCTCAGATTTTCATGTGTTTTAAAAACTTGGATGCAAGCAAATTAAAAAGTATATTCTAGCAATTCTTTTATAAAAATTTGAATTTATGAGATGAAAACAAATATTTGTGGCAAGATGCCTCAGTGCAGTTTGGTTAGTTTACATTTAATAGCTTCAAGAAGGCAAAAATTTAGGTATCAAAGTGAGTCTGCCAAATAGAAAAGGAAGCTGGACGTCTAAAGTCTTGGCACTGTCTGTGAGTTCTTAAATCATGCATCCATACAATTTGCATGTTCATTTCCTCTTTTATAAAATATTTGCTCCTAGAGTTCTTAGAATTTCATTGTCAGTGATTTTTTTTCTCTCTCATAAGCCTATATTATAAATTCTCAGCCTGGCACTTTGTGCCATATTCATTTTGATTTTCCTTAATTCTCCAATTTTATACACCTCCTTATCTTCTAAATTTATTTCATTCCCAGAAGTTCTGCACAAAAATGAAGTCATGATAATTCTTGATTATTCTCAATTACCTTATAATTTAATACAGTAAGATTTTATTGCATTTTTAAAGCATCTTTTTAATTTAGAAAAAGCTTTTCCCCACATTTAACTTTATAATATAGTAGTAATAATTTAACTTCCATGGTCTGATTCTATAAGTATTTTCTATCTAAAAAAATGGCTTTTTGCCCAAGTTGTTATCAAGATACAGTAATAGTTTACCTATTTTATGGTATAGAAACACCTGGAACACTGAAGTTTTAAGATTATCATTGACTACTGTTTTAATAGAATGATATAGGCTTAAGAGTTAATCTCTGAACTTCTCTAAATCTTAATTAAATTCAATGGAAAATTAAGCCATTGACAACTGATATAACTTTAAAATTTAATCTCCAAGTTTAAACTTAACAATAATCTGTTGTGTTTTTTTGAACTTTGCTTTTTTCTCCTTTTAGACAGAGTGAAATGAATGAATTTGGGGGGAAATTTCATGTTATTCTATATTTTTGTGTGTATGAGAGCTACATACCTGCAGTAGTTTGAGAGGGCTGTTACACCACAAATAGCGGGACTTAAATGACTGGCATTTATGATCTTACAGTCTTAAAGCCTAAACATCTGATCTTAAGATGTCTTCAGGGTCGTTTCCTTCTGAAGCCTGTGAGGGAGAATCTGTTGCTTTTCTCTCTCCTACTTTCTATAGTTTGCTAGCAATCTTTGGCATTCCTTAGCTGATAGGAGCATCACTTGCATCACTGCATCACTTTGCTCACTGCATCTTCACTAGGTGTCTGCCTGTGTGCATATTTGCATGCATATTTCCCTTTCTTAAAAGACGTCAACAGTCATATCGGATTAGGGGCCACTCCATTCTAGAACAGTCTCATCTTAACTTAGCTAATTACATCTGCAATGACCCTGTTTCCAATAAGGATCACATTTTGAGGTGCTGAAGGTTAGAATTTCAACATAAGAGTTTGGAGGGTAGGGATACAATTCAAACCACAGCACACTGAAATGAGTTAAGATAACTATTTTGTTCGCTGCTAAGGTTCATACAAAGACATTTTCTGAGCTCAAAAACTTTTAAACAATTCACATGTTTGGACACTGAAGGGCAGTATAACACTGCAAAAAAATGCAGTGCAAACGATGTTTACATTACATTAAAATTTGAATTATCTGAATTATTGCTTAAGTATATTTTATAAGTATAGCTGTTGTGTGTGGTAATTTTAGCCTTAATTATATGTGACAAACCTAGTGTTAGGGTAGACTTAAATCTTGAAGCTGTCTAGCTGACAAACAAGGAGAGAACCACAATGTTGAGATTTACATTGAATGGTTATGCCTTTTTTATGGTTTTAAAGCTTTAAATGACTGCTCATCGAAGCAGTTCATGCTTAGATTACATTTCCTCTAACATCAAGGCAGTTATGATTGGCATGGACAAATGTTTTAGCATGGAGGGAATATTCAGTTGTCTACTTGTCAGTTACTTGAAAAAATGTGATTTTTCAGGGAAGTGAGGAAATAGCCTATATTAATACCATTATTGCACTGTTTTCACATGTGAAAGAAAAATAGATAGCACACAGAGGAAAAGTTAGTGTTATGTACCTTGGTTACTGTTGATTGCAGTTCTGATGCCTTACAGTTGTCTAAAATCTGACAAACCTAGAAGGAATAATTTATTTTACCTTTTACTGTATGATCACTTACTTTCTGAAAGTATTCTTGGAAGTTTAGGCTTCACCAACATCAACTTAAGGGCTATATACTACTATTTGCTTCTTACTGAACACTTATTATGTGCTTGACCCATGTCCATGCATTATCTAATCCATTTCTTTCTGTCATCCTAGGGGTAGATACAATAGTATTCTTATTATCTCTACCAAGAAAGGACATTTTCAAACTCTGAGTAATTGACCAGGTCACACAGCTAGTAATCAATGTTGCTGAGTCCTAAACTGATGCTCTCTGATTCCAGAGCTACTATTCAAAGCTAAAGTAATTCAAGGCCACTGCTTTTTGCTATTCTGAACTGGTGCTTTGTTAAATGAGAACTGGGGCATAAAAATGTGAAACGTGACCATGATTTCATCCCGGAGCATCTCCTTGTGCTGTGTAAATGTTCACTCTGATAGTGGTCTGTACCTTTTATTTGCCATTAGAGATATTTGGAGTAATCATGACATTGCAAGAGAAAACCATAATATAAGACAAGTTTGTGAAAGGAAAGTAATCATGCTCATTTACCCCTTTCAGAAAACCTAATTGCAATCAGCCGTTAGAAATTATTTGTGAAAAGCTTTGTTTTTTATCCTCTCACTGATGTTTCAGGCCCCAAGTCTTTTTCCCCAGATGGCTTAGTTTTACTTACCGTGTCTCCTTCCCACAACACTAATATTTCTAATAGTTTTTAATGGCCATAGTGACTTTTCACATTTGAGCAGAGGAGATGTGACTAAAAAACTAAATTACTCCATATAATAGAGTTTTCTTTTTTAAGACAGACCTATCATAAAAAAGAGACTTGGATGATAGCTGGGAGCTTTTGAAGCCTTGATAAGCCCTTGTAGTTCACAGGTGACTTAAGGGATGAGAGTGTGGAGTGGAATGTGCTCTGACCTTTACTGGAAAGGCTTAATTTTCTTCTATTCCTACTAATCTGGGAACATTAGCACTGTTATTTCCCATGATAGATTCTCTACACTATTTCTCTCTTCTACTCTTTCAGGAAGGGGGAAGAGAGAGTTATGATCAGAGGGAAGAAAGGAAGGCCTCAAAATACAATCTCAGTTGACAAATCCACCCATCTCCCAGAGGCGAGTGCACAGGTGTGCACATGCGCGCAGACACACACACACGAGTCTTATTGGTTTTTTCAGGAGCTACAGCCCTGTGCTACTTTTGGAAATTAAAAGAGTTGGAGTCTGTTGAGAAGTCTGGTGGCCTCTCTTGGGCCTTTGACACAGCCACAGGGACTAGCCATTAATACATGAACCATGACTAATGATCACTTAGTATAGGATTCTCCCCCAGAGGTCGGAAACTGCCTGCCCACGAGTTCAATCCAGGTCACAGGCATGTTTTTAGAGTACAGGTTTTTTTTTTTTTATAAAAAGAGAATTTGTCAACACTTAAAATGAGAAACTTTCAAATAAAAGTCTGACTTCACTTTCTCTTAGGAAATCAATCAGTCTAGCAACATTGGGCCTACTTTCTTAATGACAAAAATTGAGAAACCCATGTCCCATTTAGGTGAGCAGAGAGTTCCAGTCTAGTGCAGTTCCCACCAATTTCCCATCGTCTGCTTGTGTTAATTGCCACTTATCACCCCTTCTGCATTGTGTTTTTTTGTGCCTGGCCCACCTCACTGTTTGTTTCCTTCCATGCCTCTGTAGGCACTTGAAATCAGGAAGCTTTAGATCCATAGCGCATACCTAGTGGGACAGTCAATTCTATACTGAAATTTTAAAAATAAAGAATTATAGAAACTCTAGTATGCATAGTACATGATGAAGACAGAGGAATTGCTGTCCCACAATGTTTTGATCACCACATGTAAATATATATTAAAACAATTGATTAAGGAATATCTCCAAATATGTATTCATAGTTACACATCATTATCAGCACTTATTTATAAAGCTGTTTTGAAACCAGCCTTCATTTTGTACTTTGAATTTTTCATCTTGTCATCTGTCTTAGCCTTCTATCAGTTGTGCTTAGATTTAAATACAATTTTGTAAACACACTATTGTCGCTCAGATGATTTTTCACTAGCAATTTTAAAAGCTGACCTGCTTTTAAATATCACTTGGAAGATTAAGTATTTTTCTCCATTAAATATTTTTGATACTGGGCCTCCCTGGTGGTGCAGTGGGTTGAGCAACGCACTATGAAGCAAACGGCAGCCGCTGCAGCACGAGTTCGATCCCTGCTGCCGGCCAGGGAGGGGACCCACATGGCGCGGCAGACCTCTCCTG
>JAGFMF010011380.1:5032876-5046421 GCA_019455555.1 Galemys pyrenaicus | reverse complement strand
TCTCTTCTCTGCAGAAATCTTCTTATCCTCAGCTCCACCCACTTAGGGTGGAACCAGGATTTTGGGAACTTTCCCTTTTCCTGGGACCACCCTGTTACAGTAGGTGTGCTTTGAGTAAAGTGGAGAGAAAAAGGAGAGAGTGGGCTTTAGTCTTCTACTGAATCTTGAGTTATGTAGTTGGAGGGACTAGATAGGCAAATACTTAGATACGAGGGAACAGCAAACAGGAAAAAAGTATATACCAAAACCACACAAATGGAGAAGATAGCCTTTTTAGAGAAGAATAAGCCAAGCCCTGGAACATGGTTCAGGGTAAAACACAGTCCTTATATCCATGTATCTATTCATCTGTCTTTCCAAAAAATGTATATTAAGTATCATGTACCATATCATGGCTAAAACTAGTATGGGCTTGAAAATAGGTTGTACCTAGATTTTTGAGGAATCTGAAATGTCAATCTCAGAAGATGAACTTTTACCATATGATGGTAAGCCATTGATATTTTCTGGGTCATGGAGAGAGATTTTGAAAGTTTATTATGAAAGAGTCAGTTGACAAAACTGAACTGGAAGGATTAGGGAGACAGAAGGTGGCAGTGAGAAAATCCATAAGAAGGAAATGCCAAGGTCCACAGTAGGAGAATGAGAGTTTGGGACTGATGCAGCACTGGGGGGAGGGGGGGTGGGCAAAGGGGAGTATGGTAGGGGAAGAGCAGGGTTTGAGAAATATTGGAGAGATAAAAATCTATGACGGTCGGGCACCAAAGGCCCTGGCTATACCAATTCGCTTGGGGGACTGGAAGAATGAATGATGAAAGAATAAAGCTTGGAGAGGGAGCCTCTGCTTCCACACAGGTTGATATCTTTTTTCCTCCGACTTGTTTTTCTCTACCTTCGCATACTCCTTGAATCTAATCTTGATGGATGCTTCCAACACTGGATACCTACTTTGGAGAGATTTCATGAGTAAGCCAACTGTCATCATCCCATTGTAATAGGGAGCATGTTTTTTATTTCTAATTGGAACTTACCATTTTTTAACATCTTTTAAGGTGGTTACCACGCTGCACTTTGAGAACCTCAAGTTTAAAATCAGTAACACTGTATAGATACATAAAATCAGTAGTTCAAAACATTGTATTTCTCTACTTTTACTATTCCTTTGATATTGGAATGCACAGTAATGCCTAAAGGAAAATCGTCAGAGTATGTTGGTCTAGAGAAAAAAGGTTATAAATCTTCCTCTGGTATTCTTTTTTTGTTAGAAGGAATGAATACATTTCAGCTAACTCTGGATCAATGATAGTGAAGGTATGAATTGTTGAAGTGCACAGATTATCCTAAGTCCACTTTTATTGTGTCCTTGGCATTTAGGTCTCCTTTGCTATCACATCTTTTACACGACTTCTAGCAAGGAGCAATTTTACAAGCCTGAATTTGATCCAATGACCATACCCACTTTCTCTGGTGGGAGGTTATGAACAGGGAAATGGCTGACTGAGGCCAGAGCAGAAAGCACAGAAATTCCATTTCTGATGGTTGAACAAATTCTTTGATTTCAGTCACTGAAGTCTGGGAGGTAGATGAATGTACTTTGCTTGACTCAGAAACACCTTTTCCTGCCTTTTTGTGCTGGGTGATGACAGTTACTTTTCCTTAGCAATTTCTGTATTCCTTTTATCTTGGAATCCCAGAGTTAGAAAGACCATCAAAAGTTCATCATGTTTCATTTTCCACTTGCCAACAGAATTATACCTAAACTATCCAGGCTAGATTGTCTGTTCTGTTCTAGGTGTCTGGGGGTCTTGGATGAAAGGGTGACAACCTGCTTATGACCTGTTACAGTTCTGTCCACTTAGCTGTGGCATGAAACATGTATCCAGAGCTGAAGATGAGATGGTTAGCAGTCTGATGTTCTAAAATGCAGATGATAGGAATATGTAGAAAGGAAGAGCAATTTCCTTTGAAAACAACATTTTTTACCTATCAAAGAATCATCATCAAAATGTTTGGAACAGAGGCCCATAATAAACATTTTATAAATGTTTGAATGAGTAAAAAAAATAGCAAATATTTGTCAGCCACAGGAATGTGGCTGCCTGGGAGGAAAAGGGGGACAACTCTCCTTTGGGTGCCCTCACACTTTTCTTCACCTGTGCCTGTGGGCATCCTGTCAAACACTAGACCTTGTGAGGAGTGTTAGAAAATAGTTCCTTAATCATATAAAGTTTGGGAAACACTGGGTTTTTCTATCTCTTCTTCAGAGTTGTGGTGTAAATTAGGACAGTAAGGGTTTCAGAGGACCAGAACTAAAGAAACCTGCTTATACTGGATAACCTCAGCATCTCCCAAATCTATTTGGTCAAAGAATCCTCTTTTGCATAACACCTAGTAACCATTCCCACTTGAAGAAATACTCCCTCTTTGGATTCATGGTTTGCATTTTTGCCTAGTGGGGAGTCCATGTTTAATTTATTTCTTATTTATATGCTAAATGTGACCTGGCATAGATAGACACAGAAGGACTGCTGCAGATAAAATGAAATGGCCTATGTGGGGTTGGTTGGATCACACAAGAGCTAATCAAACAAACAAACAAATGAGACTAGGTGTAGTGTTGTGGAAGAAAGATGAACTGAGTCACAATCAGAATCAGACAAAAAGAGAAGAGGCAGAAGTAGACTCTGATTTCAGATGGCCTGTTTTTAACCCAAGTAACTGAGCACTTCCCACACCACTCTTAAAGATCTTCTGTTGATTTTCCTTGGTGATAACATTGTCCCTTAAATCACCTGTGTTTTCAAACTTTCACAGAGTAACACTGACCACCATGACAGTCTCTCATTCATTCTTTTTTTTTTTCCTTTTTCATTCTTAACTACTTGTTGTCAAGCAGTTATAAAAATTTTGTTCTTAACACTTCAGCCAAGTGATTATTTAAAAATGAGAGATGATTTGGAAAAACTGTCTGAAAACCACACATCATGGTTTGGTGGACACTGAAGGATGCTGTGTTCTCTAAATGTTTTACTGTAAATCTGACAGCACATCTGATATGTCAGACTAGTTCTACCAGGTACTGACAAGTGTAGAACCCAAGCAGGGTCCCGCAGATGAAACATGAAAAGGGGGAGCTACTCAGGAGTAAACATGGACCAAAAGAAGCTAACATTCCAGGAGGATTTGTCTGTGATCTTCAAATATCCAAGGGAAAATGCTACTGGAGAATATTTCCTACAGTTCTGAATGGGTGGCTTCTGTCAGTTGCTTTATGATTTGCTCCATGTTGTCAAAGGAAATTGAGACAAGATAGAAATCAGCAGAGTTTCTGGTACCTTCGGTTGGCATTATACATACTGTGAACAAAACATACCATATAACCAATAATGGAGAACAAATGCTTGAAATTATTCATTTTAACTACATTTACTTAAAAAATGACATTTAGCTCTCAAAGTTCTTACCAGAGTATAAGTTGAATAAATACCAAAAGGTGGTTTTAAAAACACTCCTTTTTACATTACATTTATATTGTGATGTAAATGTTTGCCTTTAGTAGTTACCCAAAGCAGAGATCATCATGTGCATGCTATGGCATCAATTATTGAAAAAACATATTTGTTGCTAAACCCTCCTGCTGACTTTTATTGCAATCAAAGAGAATTACATTCAAAGAATGAAGGGCCACTCTTTTTTCCATATGTTGCTGTGCCCACTATCATGAAATTGTTGGGCTATTACCTCCTAGCCTATGGACAGATCCAGCAAAAAATGTGACAGTTACCGGTTCTATTTTCCTTCTGCTGTCTTCCTGCACAACTGAAACGTAACATGCTTCTTACTAGTAACAGATGCTTGGAACCTTCTTTTGAAATTCCTCTAGAGAAGCTGCCCTGTTGATTCCATTAGACAGGAAGTGGCTTTATGCAGATGTCGACTTGCAGGGATGCTTTGTTGTAATTGCTGTTCTGCTGACCCCTTGCTGAGTGCCATGCTTTTCTCTTGTAGGTGATGTGCCTTCAGGACTTTTTTGGTGACGATGACATTTTTATTGCATGTGGACCGGAGAAGTTCCGTTACCAGGATGATTTCTTGCTAGATGAAAGTGGTAAGGAAAAAAAAGTTCAAAACCAGGGAAATTTGAGGCAGCTTTCCAAAACGAGCTGCACCAGGCCAAGATTATGTCAACTCCAAAGCTACCAAATCAGTTTCAGATCCTCAACCAGCATGTCTTTTCCATATCTCGAATTTCTTTGATATTTTTATATAGAAAACAGATGAAATGATAATTGGAAAGGTTAAATCATTTAGAAGGGTAAATTACCAATGGCTAATTTATAACCATTTCATAACTACACTGATGTGCTATCGAAAACCATGGGGTGGGATTTCTACATTTTTAGTTATATATTTTTGTCAGAATAATAATTGTGAGGTTTGTAGTCATAAAATTAATTGTTTCTAGACTCAGCTTCCACATGACTTCGTAGAGTTTCTAACTTAAAAAGTAGTTTGGTATCCCTTTGCCTTTAAATACTTAGAATTTGTATATCATTAGCATCTTTGCTAAGGTCATACAAAAAAGAGGAAGGTAACTTTCTTTCCATTTCTTCCATCAGTATGTGATTGCTTGCAATTGATAAGGAAGGGAAACTCCACATAAAGAAATAAATATGAAAGGTTTTGACTTCAAGAATGATTTCTTTGATACTCTAAATCATTTCAGAATCTTAATGACATCACAGCAAAGGTTACTGCACTAAACAAATAGATCTCTCTTTGATAATATTACTACTAAGTTAATTATTAGGGAATATTATACATGTATTGATAATTGGAATTCTCATAATTGAAAATACTTTTGGAAATGCTTTTTGTTTGTTTAGGTAAATGCAAAAAAATTTAATGAGCTTTTGACAGAGTTGGTGGGAAATACTTGAGGACTAATATAAAGGTTAAGTGCTGTGCTATAGGAGTCCCATTTTCACATTGTTGATGTATATTGACACAAGGCATCTTATTATATGCATGTAGACACATCAATTGTATGCATTTAAACACACCAAAATTATTTCATCATTTAAAAATGACATAGGGTATGTTCGGAGGAATGAAAAATAAGAAGTATTACCATTTTATTGTGTAAGTTTCAAATGCCCAATAAAAACATGTAGCTATATGGTGATAGATGAGAATGATAGAGAGATAGAGATTAAAATAGTGGTGTGTTATTGGAAGAGATTTAAGTTATGTTGCTTCAATGTTCCTTACTGGAAAAGTAGTTTGGTATTTCTATTCCTCTAAATACATTCCATCTCTGTCTCTGATAGGCTTGCCCTTTGGGAACAAAGATTTATGTAATATACCATGCATATAGTGTCCTCTGGGAGGGCCTCCACCCAACCTATGCCTTCTCCAGGATCAGACAACCCTGCCATCTTGCAGAACAAGGGAATGTCAGAGGTCAGGCAGAAGAGCCGACAGCACAGTTTTGAGAAAAATAAACTGCCTTGACTTTCAATTTAAAGAAAATAGCTGTTTCTGATAGAATGGTCAGAGGGAACAGATGCCTTCTGAAATGAAAGTTTCATTTGTTGCTTTGATACAGAAAACGGCTGTCAAACTGGAAATGGAATACAGCTCCATTTCAAGTCAGCAGACTTGGCCTGGGGTTCCCAAACCCACCATCTCCCTGCAGTCTCCAGGAATATTTAGGGTCCCTCCCCCATATATCCCAATTTGTTGGAGTCTCAGGTGGATTTTCCTTGCTGATATGTTACTCTCCACCTGAGATGCTACAACCTTTGCTTCACCTGTGACAAAAGGGGCTTTCTGGAAAGCAGAATAGAAAATCCCCTGTTGTTTCCTTTTAGAATCCGTTCTCATGAAAAGGAACATACCTCTGTATGTAAACACACACATACACAAACCACACACACATATACCAGTGCACATAGCTCACATCCATTAGGGTACCTTGCCACCATTTATGGTTGGGCCCTTTGAAGGACCACTTCAACTCTTTCAGTGGGAACCTCACATCTCTTCCCCTGATAAATATACCCTAACCGTTTCTTGGTGTGAAATACATTTGCTGAGTAACAGCGTCCTCCACCATTCTAAAAGAAGCACGTGGGTTGGGGGAGGGGGAAGGAAAAGAATCTAAACTGAGCTTTTACTTCCTTGGATGAACTTACCCTGAGCCAGAATTCACACGTTGACAACTGCAATTTCCCTTGTACAGCATGTTCTAGTGCTAATGTATTAAAATCTGAATCTTTTCTGAGTGCGCTGAGCATGATTTAGCTCAGCTTATCTGTACTTGCTAAATGGTATTTGCACATGGAAGCTTCATTTGGCCTGCACCAAGTAGCTTCCTGAAAGGAGTGTCACCAGGGATGCAGGCGTCTTCACAATTAATGCTGGTGTGGGGCTGTGCTTGATTTAATGGTACCAGGAAGTAGCCTTTTGCTGCAAGGCAGCACTTTTATTTTATCTTTTCAGAATTAACCCGCCTCCCGTGTGTTCAGGATTAGCAACAATATACTCCCCTAATTACTGCTGGGATAGCTCCTGAACCCCTGCCTCAGGTCTCTCCAGCGAGGAGCTTTGCCATTACAGACAGACGTATATGGGGCTCCATGGGCTCCAGATCAATATTAGAAACTGCGAGGGAGCCTCTTTCCTCCCTTAGCTTTCCACATTTAAAAAAAAAAAAAAAAGCTTTCTTTTTCAAGCTTAAAATGTAACCATTTTAGCAATATCGTCATCAATCAGTTGAAACTTAGCACGGTGGAAATGGTGGATACCGCACTATATATAGAGACAGACAGGACAACAGATCCTTCCCTGCCTCGCTTGCTGTCTAATTTAGAATGATGAAGCACAGTTAAGGGAAATGCCAAATTGTAGACAGGAAACTTAACCATGGTTTTGCTTATATATTTATGATAAACTGACAAATTTGTGATTTGTTGCTACTGAAATGTGACAAGTTTTATTCAAAAATGCCTGCATTACCCCTGGGAGGGACAGTTAGCTCCTTGGTGATGAGTCTGTCACAGATATGTCCTGCTCAGCTCCTGCCTCAAAGCCAGTGCCCCCCAGTGTGCATTGCTGTTTTGTTAGCCACTCACCTCCCTGCCTTCCTTCACCCCTACCCCGGAGTCTAAATACCTTGTATCCTTTCTTTCACAAGTACTCTTCATTCTGGTATAAATAGGCATCAGTTTAATCTTACATATTTTTGCTGACATACTGTGTGTGTTTCCTAAAGACTGTCATAACAAAGCACCGTAAACTGGGTGGCTTAAACAGAACAGTGAGAGAAGTTTATTCTTTCACAGTTCTGCAGACCAAAGGTCCAAAATCAAGGTCTGAGCAGGACTGTGCTCCCTCCTAAGGCTCTAGTGAGGTTCTGGTGAGGAATGTTTCCATTCCTCTTCCTGGCTTATTTTGTTTCTTTCTCACTCTTCTTCCCCCCTCTTTCCTTCCCTTCCTCTTTTTTCTTTTTCTGAATAAAAAGATTATGTCAAGCCACTGAGGATGGGGGTTGTTTGTTAGGCAGCTAAGAGCTAGTTTTCTTGATGATATACCAGTTGACTTTGCAAATCTAAGAGTCCCTTTTGGTCCTGTGGTCAGCCACCCTGGGCACCCCTTGGCTTGCTGCAGTCTTTCTCCAGCCTCTCCTGTCTTCACACTGCCTTCTCTGTAGAACAGATTTCCCTTATATAAAGGCACAGATTGTGGGACTAAGGTCCAACCTCCTCTAGGTTGACCTCATTTTAAGAGGATTACAGGATTACATCTGCAAAAACCTGATTTCCAAATAAGAGCACATTTACATACCAGATTTAGGTTCTAACATGGTTTTTGGAATCTCACAATTCATCCCACAGCAGATGTTGTTTGGAGTTCTCCAGATTTTATTACCTTGGGTAACAAGTAAACTTGGGCTAGGCACTGGCCAGGTGGTGGGTGGGGGTGAGAAAACATTGGTTGACCACACTGTATGTTTTTGGGGTGCCTCTTCAAATGTGTGTCTCCACAGCATACCACCACCAAAGTACTGATAACCCTCCACCAGTCACTGGACACCCTCTACCCTTTGCTGCCCACCCCCCATCTCAATTCTGTTGACAGAATCTAAGAGTTAGTTCCTGTTTTGGTAAACCTCATTTTTATTTGTTTGTTTTGACCTTTCTTTAGATTTGCATAGTTCAAGCTTTATGTTAGTAGAATACATAACAATAGAGTTGTAACAAGCTGCCCCTGAACCTTCACCTGAAGGAGGAGGAGAATGCTTTGGGATAGGCCTAAGAGTTTCAGCAAAGCCTCTCAAGATCCTTTTGACTAAGTTGAAAATATATGGTCTGAGTGATGTGGGTGGTGGTTGTGTTTTTAATTGATTAAACTTCCCTGTCTAAAAGCTATTGGTTTATAGGTTGCTATCAAATGTGTGTAAGATGAGATCTGAATTAGGAGTGGTCTGTGAGGTCCCTAAAGTTAGGGACTGTTTGCTGAGAATCACGCCACAAGAGTTGTATATATTTAGCGTGGTTGGAAATGCCTGTTTGGGAGTGTTGATGGTGTGTGGTCGAAATCATCTGCGAGGGAAGCTAATATGGGAAAGAGAGAGAAAGGAACCACAAAGATTTTAACAGGATAGATTGTATCTAAGAAGTAAAATTGAATTGGTATAAACAAAAAGTAGTGCTCCAGGGATTTTTTATTAAAAAAGAAAAAAAGAGTACAGCTCTCCCAGCTGTAACTAAGAGAACTGTAGTTTTAACAGTAGCACATGTGAAAATTACTTTTAGTTGACTACAGACATTGTGAGATGAAATGTGTTGTGACTCATTTGCTGTAAGTACTGTAGGCATTTCATGTATTATGAAACCTTTTAGCCCCTGTGACTGAAGATGGCAGCTGTTGACTGAAGCAAAAAATTAAAATTAAAAATGTTATTCAAAATTTGCAAAACTAGTGTAGAAGTATAGTATGGTAATTATAGTATAGAAGTGTGAAATAAACTTAAATAACTGAGCTTTCACGATGTTTTTTTTTTTGGTATGATTATAGCATTTCTGAAGTTATGAAAGTTTAAAATTGTACTAACTAGGATCGTGTGTGTGTGTACTCACACATGAGCACTCATGTGCAAGTGTCCTGTCTCTGGGGAATGCAGTACAGCTTCTCCTTGCAACAGACAGACAACTCATATGGAGTACAGTCTTCTTCCTGGGTATATGATTCTAGAAGGGGCATTTCATCAGCTTTTCTCATGCACCGGCATGCCATTGGGCACCCTGGATAAATGTATCTAGAAATATTCCATCCTGACACTTTCCAGGGACTCATGTGCCGAATGAGGTGAAACAAAGCTGCATCAGGCACCATTAGCTACAAGATACTGATTGTTTTCCCCAACTCTAGGTGATAAGAAATAGGGTGAGAACCTAGAATAATAGAAACAGCATTAGAAAACATAGATCTAGTCCAAGTTTCATGTCTTGCTTGTTGTGTGGGCCCTACATCTCCAAGTCTGCTTCCTATTCTGTAAAACACCTTTTTTCCTGGATCTAAAATAAGATAATAAATGTCAAAACATGTTCAGAACTATGTTCCTTATTACTTAGTGAATGATGTCCATGAATGACACCTCAGCTGAAATATACCTCCTAGTGGACTGCAGATGGACTCAGCTATACAGATTAATTTGCAGGGCTTAATTGGAGGCAGATGTCACTTTTTTAAGGTTTGCTTTTTGGTGCTCTTTAGAACCAAGAAGTGATTATCTATTGCATTCTTCCCACTTTCAACTTATATTCCTGTGGCTGTAATAGGGTATTAAAGGACCTTTGAAGAGATATCTGGAGGGTTAAACCAAACCACATTTAGAACCAGTTTGACTTCTCAAACTGAAAACACTCAGGAGTCCCAGGAATTACGTCCATGTTGACTTCTAATCATGTTGGCCCTGCTGCTGTGTGCTGGGGTTGGTAAGGCTGGGGAACCACAGGTCACCCGGAACACCCAGAAGATGCTCAAGTCTAGGTAAAGAACAGGGCTCCTCAAAGTGGTTTTGGAACTAGTATAATTTGTTAATTCCATTCATTTACTTAATGACTAGAGCTATCTTAATATGTGCCAGACAGTGTGTTCAGCACAAATAATATATAGAATAACATGGAAAACAGGTGCTTCCTACTTCTTTGTATTACTTATATCTAAAGATGTCAAAGAATCTTACATATTAAATTTTGACTCAGAATACTAAATGTTATTTATTGTCTTCATGTATTTTATCCCATTGGAACTATTGTAGTAAAATGACTAATGGGCCACAAATGACAATCCTTTATTGATTTAGATTTTAATAAGGTTTATGTGGCCACTTTTAAGTTGTATTTGTAGGTATATTTGTTTGAGAAGGGTGGCAGGTGATACTGGGACATTTTGTTTCAGTAGATGTTAATTCCAGGAATGAACAGTTCTTATTTCAAAGAAACATTATAGCCGCCTTGTTGAATAATTGCCAGGTTTCTGTGACATTTCTATGTTCTATAAAAAAATCTGCTCTGATAATTCTTGATTGCATGGATTTATAGAATGCAGCCTTGACATTTGAAGTAGAGGGGGTAGGGGCTATTTGTTTGTTTTGAGCACAAACAGAGAGCACATTCATTTTATTCTTTCAACAAACTCTTATTTTCTCTTAACAGTGAAAACCTCTAGGGGTTCTGGAGACTTTCTCCGCCATAGCTTCATTTTAGCTCATGCGTAAACCCAGTTTCTAAGAACCTAGAGATATTGTCCAAGGCAATCTACTGCCAATCTATGGAGACGTACAAAATATTGTATTTTGTTGACAAAATCTATCTCAAGTACAAACTAGTTTCTATACTACAAGTAGGTAACTTTGTAGTCTGTATATCAAAACAGTGTTTTACACTTGCAACCTTTTCTTTGCACTTTCTTTTCTGATCCCCATGGACCTCTTTTTATTATATTCAGCAATGGTGACACCTGAATTGTTGACATGGAAAAACCCTACAATATATAACGCTAAAAATGAATCCTGTACACAGAGTCTGGGCGGTCATCAGTTCTCCTTCCATCCCAATGCAGACAGCATTGCAACAGCTGTTCTTCCATCCACTGCTGGAACTGTTCTTTGATAGTAGGTTGTAGCTTTATAAGAAAGACAATTCCACTGTCCACTGGTGCTGATTTTCAATAAACTCTTTCTCATATTGAGCACAGCCTAATCTCTCTCTAGCTTGTACCCAGCAGTCCTAATTCTGCCCTCCAGAATAATATATACCCACCACACTCCTTCTTAGAAGGTGAACTTTCCATTTAGAACTGAAATGATTAAAATCACTCACTGAATTATTTTTTTTCCTTTCCTTCTAGAACAAAATGTCTTCATGTCATCATTCACCTCCCTTTCTCCACTCATCTTTCAAAGAAAATTCTCTCTTCCTTTCTAAAGGCAAGAATAGTGTTCTTGATTTTGTCTTCTTTTGTGACCTTGCCTATCAGCATCCCTTTCATTGTTCTTATGGTATTGTTGTTTTACCCTAATTTTACCTTTTCTTTCTCTTCAACCTGGTGTCCTACCTAAATTCCTTCTATCTCAAAAAAAGAAAACTTCAATTATCTCCATCACCTCATCGAACCATGACACCCTTCTCTCTGGGAAATAGCTTTTAAAAAAATTAGCGTCCTTGAAGCCTCCAGCTCCACCATTCTAACTCATTTTTATGCATTTGGATAAATGGGACATTGAACACACAAAGGCAATCTTAAGATGTTTCTGCTTGCCTACTAAGGTAATAAAAATTATCATGGACTCTTCCTGCTCCGGATCATTCTCTCAACTCAGATGCACGTAGTAGTTGTTTGGAATTGGGGATCTTTTTTCACAACTATGGGACACAATGTAATGAGGTCCGTCTCTGAAGGATAAGGGTACTAAGGAAGAGTGGTGGGTGGAGCCTGGTGTTGAGAAAGGGGCCTGGGAAGTCCTTATTTAACTGTCCTGCTGTAAGATGGCTTCAGGCATAGGGGCTAGCAATTGTTATGTAAAGCCAACGTCTCTTATGGGTGTTTTCATGGGTTTTTTAGGGGCTCTTAGAGCAATTCACCCCTCTGCTTTGATGTGGTCTGTTTGGTTTCTTCCAGCTTTGGATGTTTTCCCTTAGGTCCTTGTTTTCCAAAGCTCTCCCTGTTGGCCTTAGATGATCCTCTTGGGAAGAATTTAAATTAGCTCCATGCCAACTTACTCCCTCAGATCCATCAAAGCATTCATACTCATCCTTTGCCCCCAAGAACAGGCCACCCAAAGCAACCAAGTCTCCTTTACTCGCCTGCCAAAAGTTTCTGGGTGAAAATCAAATACTGGAACATGAATCTATTATTTCCCTCCATCCATGGACAGCACTGACCAAGCTCTTCAGATCTCCCAGCAAAGTTCCAATTGAGGTGAAGGGAAGCATCTCCCCTCTTTTGTGATGAGGGAAGTCACAGCATAACTCTTGCTAGACAAATCCTTCTCACAAATCCCCTTTCTTTCTGATAACTTAAGGCTTTTATAATTTTGAAGTGGGTAAGACATTTAAGTCTTGCAGCTTTTTGTATCTACTTTGAAATTTCTGGAAGGTGATCTTTCTTGAAATTCACCTGGCTATCTGATACACATGCCCCTGGGGTCTGAGTAAAACCTCTGTTTGGAATGTTATTACATGTATAGTAACCTTCCCCTTCTACCATATACAGAGCGAGCCCACTATACAAAAACAATCTTCAAATAACTGTATCCAATGTCCTCCTTTTCCACTTAGACTTTTTTTGTAGCATTTAACATTTTTGAGTGTCCTTTCCTTAAAATTCTCTCCCTTCGTTGAACTTCATGGGGGTTTGCTGTCTTGGTCTTCTGCCTACCTACTGAGCTGCTTTCAGGTTTATTCTTCTGCCATTATCCTTTAATAATTGTTCCCTACTAGCAGCCTGGCTAGCTCAGTCGGTAGAGCATGAGACTCTTAATAATTGTTCCCTACATTTCATTCCTCAGCCCTTTTTACTACTTAATTACTCTATATTCCTAGCCAAGTTCATCTACCTTAATGGTTTCAGCAATGGTTATGGTAGACAGTGATGGTGACAAATGGCAACCAGATGGTATGCAATAAGCAAAACCTTTGAAGTATGTATAATTTTCCTGATTTTACAATTAAGGAAATTAAGACTTTGATGGTAAATAATTTGTCCAAGGCCACACAGATAGTTAGTGTTGAAGGCAGAGTTCAAATCCAAGTTTGTTTATGTTTGACAACATTCTCTTTTTCTGTACCTATACCTCCTCTCACATCCACTTCTCAAACCCTGACTCCTCTCATGAGTTTCAGACCCACTTTCCAACATTCTTCTTCAAAGTTTCCTATTGTTACAGGGCAGGGAGGGGAGCACCCAGAACCCCCAAGCCTGCCCTCTCTGAATGGGTTCTGCCATCCGCCGCATTAAGACAAACATACAAAACCT
>JAGFMF010011380.1:5005659-5025856 GCA_019455555.1 Galemys pyrenaicus | reverse complement strand
GTGATGGTGCACTGGTGAGATGGTGATGGGGAATACATGGGGATTACAATTAATGGCAAGTATATGTAAATTTTAAAATATTTTAATTAAAAAAAAAATTTCTAGACTCTTTGTCAACAGTGGATGACTTGAGTACAGGTATGTCATTTCGAACATTACCCACTTCCTTACAACCCCCTTTTGTGCTGTCCTGGCTGGCCCACATTGCCCGCCCCCCTTTTTTAAGCTAAATAAGGTCTAGTTTTACATCTGTATTGGTTTTCATCTTTTTGTCTTTCTCTATGTCTCAAGCGTTTAAAGTTAATGTCAAGATTCCCTGAATTATATTTTCTTGAAGACAGGGGTGCTGATACTTTATATTCTCTTTTAGCTCCCAGTGCCTGCACAACTATCTTTGTTCTTCACCTCCCTTTCCCCACACTCGACCTTCTACACTACCCTTCCCTGCCTGCCACTCCAGATCTGCCCTAAGATGACCCTATGCTCGCTAGTGCCACTCCTGTACCCTACTCCCCACTCCATGTGGTCAACTCCTGGTCTTTCCAGTGCCATCACCTCTGAGGACTCTCCCAACACCCTCTCATAGCTGTCTCTTGAGTGTGTGGGACTTTATGCTTCAGTGTGTGATTTGATCACAGTGGATCATCACTGTTTCCCTTCCCAATCGATCTATCCAGGAGGCTGTGGGCAACACAGCCTGGGTCCTGCTAGTAGATTAGATTAGATGGCTGGATAGATCAGTTTTTCAGTAAACAAGTACATACTGGTTGAGGGTATCTAAAAGATATGGCAGGGGGAAAATAGAAAAATAACTGTAAATGAGAAGGAAATCAATGATTTGAAGAATACAGTTGACCCTTGAACAATACAGGTTTGAATTTCCCAGGTTCACTTATATGCAGATTTCAATAAATACAGCACAAGGTTGTAAATGTGTTTTCTCTTCCTTTTGATTTTTTTAAATAGGATGTTTGTTTTCTAGCCTATTTATTTTTAAAATGCAGTGTATAGTGCATATAACATAAATATTATTAAACCTATAAAATATGTTTAATCAGCTGTTTCTCAACCAACAGCAGAGTATTAGTTTTATTTTAGGGAGTCAAAAGTTGTACTCAAATTTTTGAATGCCTGCAAGAGATGAGTGCTTCTTACCCCTGAGATGTTTAAGGCTCAGCTGTCTTTATTCTTTAAGTATTTTCCAAGACTGTCCCATCAACATTTGTCTTTTTTGATTTAGCAATAATGACAAAGAGAAATGAGCTGAGCCAGTAGCCTGCAGATGAGGCCATGTGACCATGTGACGTGTGGACTAGGTGTCTGGTCCCTGGGGCACTCTGACCTCTTCTCCAAGGAAACGCCCTACACAAGGCTCCCTAGTCCTGGCGTGGCTGTCCCCTGTAAACTGAAGTGGTGTGCTTTCTGAAGGAGACCGGAGGTGAGGTCTGGGAGTCAGCATTCCAAAGCCAGGGCTGTGGGTGATGGTTTGTGCAGTTCTGGTGGCAAGTTCTGCAGGAGGGTTACTGACCTTGTGGGCTCTCTCTGCTTGAATATGTTTGACCTCAAAGGGGCTGAATCATTTAAACCAGCTTAAATGATTTCTGGCCTGGAAATAACCTACTTCCAGGAATGAAATGGTTATACATTCCTGAGACTTTAATGCCTTTTTGTTACCTAGCCTCAGTGTGGCAAACAGGTAGGCTGGAGGTGTATCTTCATGTTGTGAGCTCTGTCTCTGGTCAGAGCTGGTGGCAGGGTAGCGCAGCTATTAAGTGCATGGGCTCTGAGTTCCTTGCGTTCAATCCCAGCTCCAGCCCTCACTCACTTTGAGACTTCACTCTGTGCCTCAATTTCCTCCTGTGTTAAGTTTTGACTAACAGCAGCCTGTGCCTGAGGTTTGTTGTGAGAAATAAATAGGCCATATAAAGAATGGTGCCAAGTCATAATAATACACAGTAGATAGTTCATTATTATTATTAATGATATGTAAACTTGTCCTGTAGTTCTGCTTCTTAGGAGAGCATTATAATAGCAAACTGAGTGGGCAGAGGGAGAGCTGATAGCACACTCCAGTCAGCACCAACAGCCAGCTGCTCAGTCTGGAAGGAGTTGAACCCTAAACACAATGGAACCTTTGTGATTGTGAAACAACTGTAGGCCCCAGGGACTCTTCTTCACAGCATTGGCGCTGTTCTGGGACAGGTATCGAGATATAAGTCTCCCACACTGATGCCTTATAATGCAGCACTTGCAACATATAAAAGTAAATAGTATATGGGCCTCCCTGGTGGGTAAGGGGTTAAGCTCTGCACTCTGATGAAGCATCAGCAACCACTAAAACACAAGTTCAATCCCAGGGAGCTGACCCACATGGCACAACAGACCTCTCCTGTCTTGCCAGTGCTCCCCTCAGGAGTGTATTTCAGTCAAATCTGCCTGTTCTGCTCCCCACTCTGTCTCTGGTGAGTCCTCTCACCCCCCATACCTTTGGCTTGTACCACAGCTCTGGATGCATGCATAAATAGATCTTTAAAATAAATAAATTAATAAATAGCATGAAAACATTGCTTCTACTACTGCTGCTAATGATAAAATAACTGTTTTCTTTTGTTTGATGGTTGTGCTAGGTGGTACATAATTTTTGACCTATGGAATGTCTCATTTTCTCAAAGAATAGAAATGACAAAAGAGAGTGAGAGAGACCATACAACCTCCCCAAGATCATGGGGTTAGTGTAGCAAAACTGGACTATGTACCCAGGTCTGCCTGTCCCTACCTCCCAACATACTGTCTTTGCCTTGAGATCATCTCTTATTGGGACCAATTATAACTTTAAGTGATTTAAAAGTTGGACAAGATATTTATGTTGCTTGGCTTTTAATTAATTTAAAAGTTTGGCCTCTATTTTATTATTGTTAATAGTGATTGTTCTCTTCACCCCTGAGGATCAAAGAGAACACAGAGACCTTCTGAAAGTCTACCTCCCTGTCCTTTTCTAAAACACAATTCAAGACTGTGCTTCCTGCTCGCAGACTATGACTCACTGGTGAATCAGGGGCTGAGCCAGCCGTGTCCTTTATGTTGGTGCCACCAGCTTTATCATTTCTCTTTAGCCTCTCTGCCTCCCCCACCCCCTGCTCCCTCGTAAGCCTCCTGACACCCACAGAATTGATTGTCTCCTCCTTCACCACTTTTCTCAGGCCCAGGGCAGCCCACCAAGTCTGGCCATGTTTCTGGTGACTCAGATGCCCTTTAAACAGCTTGGGGAAAAGTGGAGAGATAGTGACGCCGGGGTGTATGGGACTTTTCCCAGACCTAGTTAGTCTTCTAACCAGGCTAGATGGTGACCTCAGCAGGTCACATAGCGCATCTCACACCAGTCTGTGGTTTCTAGGCTCCTTGTTGGTGACCCTCATCTGTTTACATGTCTTTTTTTTAATCTTAGTACAGAACTTTAGATTTTCCAAACTCTCTTGCCTTGGGCTCTTTTACTTGCTGAATGATCTATTAATTCCCTTAAGTTCCCAGTTTACAACAGTTGATCCAGTTTGTTAAGGTGTCAGTGTAGACACCAAGCCATTTTCAGGAAAGGGATGACAGGGCTTCCTGTTTCTAGAATTGTGATTTTCCACCCAGTTTTTGTGCATGGTACCGTGGGGCAACTCCAGGACTCTGCTTCTTCAGGTCTAAAGCAAATGGTGTACTGAAGCAGCTGGGGTAACAAGGACTTTGAGATCAAACTTCAGTTTTAGTGCCACTTGAAGCTGTGTGACTTTTGGGAAGTAGCTAATACCTCAAAATCTGTGTGTGTCTTCATAGGGTTTTGTGAGGATTACAAAAATACACCAGGCATTTGGCATAGTCCTTGACCTGGACTGATGCCTAATAAATGTCATTTCCCTTCCATCTCCATCCATTCTCTTCCAATGTTAAAATTCTAAACTTACTAAAGTAATTTTTAGCATGCAGTTTTTTGTTCTTTACAGCTTACAACAAAGTGCTTTTGTGTGAGCTACTTCATGCAGTTCTTACAACCCTGCATAGAAACAGATTTTAGTCATATTGCACAGCCAAAGAAATAGATTCAGAATCCAGATCTGCCTTTCAGTCAATGTTCCATTCTGAATCTAACAGCCAATCAATGACTACTGATCACTTGCTGTGCACTCACTCTAAACTTGGGGCTGTGCAGAGAGAGGGTTGAGAGGGTATGACCCCCTTTCCTAAAGAAGATCGTAGACTATGGGGATAGAGGAAGTGATAGGCACAAGATACCTCAAACAAGATACCCTTACCCCAAGAAATCTTCATTAGTCATCACCTGTGTGCAAGGCTGTGAAATTGCAGTACCCATTATAGGCATACTTCAGAGATGTTGTAGATTTGATTCCATGCCATGGCAATGAAGTTATTGGTGCAGTAAAGCAAGTCACATGATATCTTTGTTTCCCAATGCTTACAAAAGTTACTTTTACACTATTCTGTAATCTATTAAGTAGAATAGCATTAAGGTTAAAATAAATGTGCATGCTTTAATTAAACGCTGCACAGAGACAGGAAAAGCACACACTATTGGAAAATTGGTACTGGTAGACATGCGGGGTTGTCACAAATCTACAATTTATAAAAATCACAATATCAAGAAAAGTACAATAAAGTAAAACACAATAAAAAACAAGATATGGGGGCCTCCTTGGTGGTGCAGTGGGTTAAGCAACGCACTATGAAGCAGACTGCAGCCACTGCAGCACAATTTCGATCCCTGCCGCCAGCCGGGGAAGGGACCCACATGGCGTAGCAGACCTCTCCTGCTGTGCCCGCTGCTGCCCTCAGCAGTGTGTTTCAATCAGTCTGCCTATTCTGTTCCCTACTGTCTCTGGTGAATTCTCTTACCTCCGCCCTCCCCCCACCCCACCTCGGGCCTGTACCCCAGCTCTTGTATGCATAAATAAATAAACCTTTAGCAAAACACACTTAAAAAAAAACACAAGGTATGTCTATATTTTTTAAAATTGCAATTCATTTTTCCTGTCTCTTCCATAATGATTTAAAAGAAACAAAGTTGAAATTAAAGCTTGAGTCCTAATTTTATGTTTTTATTATGTGTACGCAAACATTATGAAAGTGTCCTTAAGTCATAATTTGCAAAAATGAAAATCCTAGGTGCATGTTTCAAGGTCAGAACAGGTTTCTCCATGCATTTTTTTTGGGGGGGTTAGATAGAGTTTATCTTCATCAACAAGGTCATATAGAACATTCAGGGCAATGAACACAATATTCTTGTATTCAATTTTACCTCTAGTGCAGCATATTAAGTTCAAAATACCAGTTTCTAGTCAAATGATACCATTGATTCCATTCTCATTGATAGCATTTCCTCCCTGTTCCTCCCAGTTACTGAGGCGGTAATTTTATCCCTCCTTTGTTGTCTAGTCTTTGCTAGCTCCTTCCTGCATCATCAGTTATAATCAAGAATCTTCTAAAAGGTCTCCAAGTCTTTCTTTCATTCCTTGAGCCACTGCAGAAGCCTCTTATGTAAGCTTCCTTCATTCAACACATATTTATTAAGCACATATTTATTATTTTGGCCAGACCTGCTGTAGGTGTTGCTACCATATTGCATAAATCAGAAATGGCCCTGGCCTCATGGAACATTAAATCTGGTGTGAGATACAGACATTAAATGAGTAATTGGAGGATGATTCACATTATGAAAAGTGAAGAACCGGAGCTATGAGACCAGTCATTGTGGACTAACATTTGGGTTTAGGAGAGATTTCTCTGAAGATACACTTTTTAAGGTAGGAGAACCTGAAGGATTGCTGTGCGGTTAGATGAGTCTGTGAGTGCATAGGCGCATAGTGCATAGGTGTGGGTGTGGTGTGTTCTTGGGGATGGGCAGAGGTGGGATGACAACAAAGAGAATGTATGCTTTCGTATTTGTGTGGAAACTGAACTGAAGGAAATCTAGAATGACTGGAGTGTAGGGAAGGAGAGAAAAGGTGTCATTGGGGCCGAGCTGTGGTGAATCTTTTAAAACCATTTTGGGGGGCCTCTCTGGTGGCGTAAGGGGTTGAGCACTGCACTGTGGGACTTCCGCAGCCACTGCAGCATGAGTTTGATCCCCAGCCAGAGAGGGGACCTATATGGTGCAGCAGATCTCTCCTGTCTCGCCCACTACTCCCCTCAACAGTGTATTTCAGTTGACCTGCCTGTTCTGCTCCCCACTCTGTCTCTGGTGAATCCCCTCATCCCTGTGCCTCTGACCTGTAACCCAGCTCTTATATGCATAAATAAATAAAATCTTTTTTATAAAAAAAATATTTAAGGGTTTGGTACATAATGTGAACTATAGGAACCAGCATATGCCATGATCTAGTTTACATTTTTAAAAGGTCATTTAAAAGAGTTAAGAATGAGTGGAGGGGCCAAAAGGGAACACAGGATGCTCAGGTAAATGGCAGTTGAAGTAATCACTGTAGAGATGTTGGTAGCCTATCTTGAATCATTGGGGAGAGAGAGCAATAAACAAAATTAGGAAATATTTAAAAGCCAGTCTGTCATCATGGTGACTTATGGAATGCAGGGAATGAGGGAGAGCAAGGGGTCAGGGACAACTGGCAGTTTCCTTGCTTGGGCACCTTATTGAACAGAGGCGCTGTTCACTGCAACAGGTTGTGAGGGAGAAGCAGGTGGGATAAAGTCATACTCAGCTTTGTGTTGGGGGGAGGTATTGGGTGGAGATGCTCCCAGAGCAGGTGTTCCTCCTCCTAACACTGCCCACACCACTTCCTCCCACACAGAGCTATGAATCAGTGCCCTTCAAAGTCTGTTTTGACCATATCACCCTCATTTTAGGAGACTTTCAATCAGTTGTCTTTAGAATGAAGATCATCCTGCTTGCCCTCTGTGGTCTCTGTCTCTCTTTAGCTGCCTTCTTATTCATTGGGCTCCTCCATCATATCCATGTTTTCCTCAGCGATGCTCATATTCCTGCCAATTCCTGACTCAAACCTATCTCCTCAAGAATACACTTACCAGTTGGCCCAAATTGTTTACTTTAAGCTTTTGTGCTTGCTAGCCAATTAACACTTGGAACACAGTACCCAAAACTCTTGATATTTTTTCCTTTTGTGCATTCTGCCTTTCAGGTTTACTTATGAAATCCAAATGAAATGTTGTCAATACATAACTGACTCAACTCACCCAGAGTGCTCCCTCACACAGTTATGCTCCAAGTGCATCAAGGTGTGGACATATGAAGAGCGAGTCTGTGGAGTTAAAAAAAGGGAGGGGGCAGGTGAAGTTGAAGAGTTTCATAGAATATAGATGTGGATAAGATTATAGTTATAGAAATAATATACCACTAATACATGCATGCACA
The DNA here is from genome assembly GCA_019455555.1 of Galemys pyrenaicus. Lineage (NCBI taxonomy): Eukaryota > Metazoa > Chordata > Mammalia > Eulipotyphla > Talpidae > Galemys > Galemys pyrenaicus. Next base: position 5,018,472 of record JAGFMF010011380.1, on the reverse strand, counting down.
CATACATATATAATGGGATAAGAATGAGGTTTAGCCTTTATTTGCTCTGTAATAGCAGAGGGGAAGCTTTATGGAGTTTGTAAGAGGGAGCTAACACATGGAATGCAGTAATTTATAAAAATCAATCTGGCTGTGCCATACAGAGAGATTTGAAGGAGAGAACAATTGTTAGTGTTTAATGAGCTCAACTTATCTGCCAGACCTTGTGCTAAGCACTTTATATGGATAGATTTATGTAATTCTCACAGTGACCTTATGCGAGAGAGTGTCCTATCACCATCCCCATTTTACAGAACAGGGATATGAGGTTAAAGAAGGTAACCAGTGAGACCTTCAGTTTATTGGTGGGACCCAATGCAAGCTGAACCTTCCCAACTAGAAACCATGCCCTCTTAAGGATGATGCTATAGTGTCTTCTGGAAGAAGAGTTTGGTAAAGAGAGAGTAGTCCTGGTGAGTGCTAGAAATACAGTGATTTTCAGCTGACTTAGAGATCCCCAAGGTTCTAAGATGGACTTCAGAACATACAATCAAGAGGTCAGGTTTTCCCGCTTCAACCAGAGCAGCCCTTCTGGTACCTGCCTGTACATTCAGGATCGAGGTAAGATATAATGAAAGAATCCCCTGCTTTAAAAAAAACAAGTGCTGAATTACAGAATTTCAGTTGTTTTAGTTGTTGAAGTACCATAGACCTAGAGCAAGGGGCTACCTTAGATGCTACAAACTTACAAAAGTTTTCCTGAAACCAAGGAAAAGATATTATTCCCAAAGAAATCAATCTGGGAGTTCCAGATTTAAAAATTAAAGCATTTTAAAACTTAAATCAGCAACAAAACTTATTTACTTCTTTTGAAAGTCTTGGGGAGTAATCCCCCCAAGTAGACGCCAACTACTTTAGTAGGACATCTTACATTGTTATTAGCCTTTCCCATACCCAGAATACATTGATGAATTCTTTTCTTTGAGCCTCAGAGCTACCTATAAGATAGTAAGGTCAGTTATTATTGTACCAATGACACAGACAACGTACTTTGCTCAGAGTTGCTGCTCCTTCTCCAGTGTCCAACACACAGTAATTGTTCAACAAATGTTTGTTGAATAAATTGAATGATTACATACATAGTAAGTGGTAGAGTTGAATTTAACCTTGACAAAGTCAGGACTGGTTTTTTTTGTCCCGCATGGCAAGAATCCAGTCCTTGGCAGGTTATCTCTGCAAATAGTTATAAATTCAATATTGAAAATCATTGAACTCTTAGTGTTTCATGCATCAATTTAATGATTGGAGTACTCTCCTCTGTCCCATAAACTTGAAAAATTTTCCCCACTTGATTCCTCATTCCTTCACATTTCAGATTTGAATCTATGTGATCTGTCCTAGAAAATGTGTCTGCCAGGTATTAACTATTGTGGCAGCCATCTATAACAATCATATGTCCCTTTAATTACAAACCTTGATCCAATTACAGAGCAAATGGTATCTTGATTTGGAAGGAAGTGTGTAATTATTCCAGATCTATTATCCAATGCATTTTTAGGCAGAAAATAAAAATGTTATTTATGAATTATAAGAGTATACAATGGAGTCATTCTTTTTGCTTGTCACTGACATTATCACATTTGGATATGCCTATTAAGAACTATCATAGCATTTGACTGTTAGAATGTTTAGAGAAGAGAATAAAGATTGATGGCAAGGTTTAGACCTGGTTTCTATTTGTTTTCTCTTCTGTCTGGCTACACGGAGATTGAACTGGCAGACTCTCTGCCCCGCCAAGGCTGCCTCACTTTCTGGAAAAATCCTGAGTTCTGAAATATGTCAGGTCAATCGTGTATTCTCTAGTCAGCAGGAGACCACCGCCCACCCGGCGGCACCCCACAGGATATGCTAATCTCTGCAGAAAATATTCTCAGGATAGCTAATTACTTTTTAAAATGCCACTGTTACCATGGTACTAGAAACATGTAGGTGGAGGGTCATGCAATTGGGATTCAAATTAAGTCTCTAGGTTATAAGCTTTCATTTTCTTTGTGTTTTCAGTTTGTGTTTCGTTTGAAACACAATAAGAAAATGGTCATAACAGCCTTGGTTTGTTTCATTTCTTGCTTTTCTTCCTCTGTAAAGCTGGCTCTGCTCCTTGCCTCCTAGAACTGGGACAGGAGCATTTGAAAGCTCCCACCTTGGGAGGACTGGGAGAGCCCTTGTGCCACCAGGGAGGCCCCCAATGATTATTTTTGAAAGATAAGAATGGATATGTATACAAACACACACATCCAAATATATTTTTATTTTTGTTTTTGTAGGTTGACCTGTTAGGGAGAAGTCATTTAGAGGGTGTAGAAGCAGAGAAGCATTAAGCATAACTGAAGAAGAGATGAAAGAAAGGTGGGACTAGAGGGCAAAAGCTAAAATATATTGAACATTGACTCTACATACCACTTGTTACAGGCGGGGCTGGGCAGGAGCCCACACTTGGCAGGAAGGACCCCAAGACTAAGAGATAAGCTTAGCTTGTCTAAGAAGAGACAAGGGGGGAGGAGAAGAAAGCTTCCAGGAGAAGCAGAGTGGTCCTAGAATTCCAAGTGGGGGGGGGGGGGGATCTACTCGTTCTGTCTCTACTGGGTAGCAAGGCCCTGGGAGGCAGTGACTGATTTTACCAGAGACCTTCAAATGCTCCTTAGCTCTTTCCGGTCAGAGCTAATCAGTTTCTATGTTCAAATGCAAAGGTTATTTATCGTGTGTCTGTCATGGATGTTTGTTTTTCTTTTCTCATGACATTTTTAGGATTTTGTTCTTCAGGCAGTTCTGGAAATTCAGTGTGGGCTTTCCTGTAGGTGTCAATTAATATATTAACTTGGACTTGAACATCTTTTTGGCAGACGCCGGGCACCTCGTTGCCCAGACCCCGAAGGTTGGATTTGTAGTAAGGAGTGTAGCAACTCCTTTAAGTCCAGTTCACTTGGTTTGCTTGCTTGTTTCCTTGTTTTATAACACTTCTTCCTTGCAAACTGTGTGTCACACTCAGGCCTGAGGGTTTGAATTAGCTTTGACTAAAAAGCTGGCCTCTTTTGTTTGCTTGTGGGCCAGGCAGATTGGTGACAAATCAAGCAGAAGTAAAACAATATCTAAAATATAACATTTTCATAAATATGCTACTTACCTTTGAACAGCTTTGAATTTTATTTTTAAATCAAACTTTCAGAATTTGGCTTTGAATAGTTAACCCCAGGAGTCAAAAGTAAGGAATTTCAATTAGGAATTTCTAACCTTTTAGAGTTGATAAAATTAATGATGTTATGGGTTAAAAGAGCGTCATCCATGTTTATACCATTTACTATACAAGTTATTTTCTTCAGCATGGTTCTTATTGTTGACCTAGGACTATAGAATTTCTATGGCTTTGATAAAAAAAAGACCTTTCCATTTCTTAATCTGCGGAATAGTGATATGTTCTGGGAATTAATGAATTAATTGCTGTAAATGCTTAATATGGTACTATTATACTTAGACGTTACTCAGTTTTATGTTTCTCACTCACTAAATGGAGCACTTAACTTTCTCAAGGGAAATTTTGGGTACAATTAATTGAGATTCCAAAGCATAATGCAACAATAAATGTTTCTTTTCCATATTTATTTGCTACTTAATGCTTCATAAAACAATTCCTAAAGTCATTGGCTCTCTCCAATTATCATACCATCTTTCAAGTAATCTTTTTCCTTTTTATATTTGATTGAAGCATGAGATTTTTATTATTTGCCAGGCACTTAAACTGGATGCAGAGGGAAATAAAATAGTGAAAAAACTATGATGCCTGCCCCCAAAGAATTCCTGGTTTGTTTGTTTGTTTTGTGAAATAATGTATAATCAATTTAGAATTTGGCAGCCCAAATAAACATATGGTTAACATTTTCATAACCATTAAGTAGCAAGTACTTTTGTTAATGTATCTTTTAATTCTCTAAAAATGTATTCCTCTTTCTTGTACTGACACCGTCAACTTGAATAAAAATAATCCAGCCTAGAATTTTTTTTAAAGATTTATTTATTTATGCATACAAGAGCTGGGGTCAGGCCAGAGTAGTGGGGGTGAGAGGATTCACCAGAGACAGAGTGGGGAACAGAACAGGCAGATTAACTGAAACACTGCTGAGGGGAGCAGCAAGTGAGACAGGAGAGATCTGTCGCACCATGTGGGTCACCTCCGTGGCTGGTAGCAGGGATTGAACTTGTGCTGCAGTGGCTGCGATATGCTTCATAGTGCTTAAACCCATTGTGCCACCAGGGAGCCCCCCCCCCCCCAGCCTAGAATTTAAGAAAAAATAATAATTTTCTTTGTCACTGTCTTGATCAGCCACAAAGCCACTTGGCTATCTACCAGTTTCAAGTCTGTAGATTTGGTAGATTTCATGCTACGGATTTCTAGCCCCAACATGTTCTTATATGGTATACGTCTCTTTAACTTTACTTTCCTAGAAGCATGAGGTTTTTTCAGCATTTCTGAAATTCTCATACAGCTAGCATCACAGGTTTTGCTAGGTAAAAACCCTAGCAACAATTTATAATAAGAATTCTATTCATGCTGTTTCTTTTCATATTAGAAGTTCTGAGCTGCCAGTTTTAAGATTAGAAACAAAGTGATTTGATGAGCAAATTAAGGCAACAATAACCAAGAGTATGTAACAAAGTCATCTTCATGAAAGTGGAGGGATCAGGTTCTCGCCCCCACTTTCCTGCAGCAGCCTTGGAGTAGCTACTAGGAACTAGAGGTAGAACTGAGTGGTCTGGGCCCCAGGGGAGTCTCACAGTAATCACAGGATTTTTGCACATTTGCCAACAAAATTTCTTTAAATTTGAAACAACTGATGATTTTCCAAGATGTTAAATTTGAAAAATTCTATCACTTCTCATATCCCTTTATTGGCAGATTATGAGTCAGTGTCTTTTGTTAATTTCTAAGAAATTAACAAGGAACAGAGATGGAGTTTTTTGTGTCTTTTTTTTTTTTTTTTCTGTGTAAACTATACCCCTTTTGGTCCCTACCACCTAAATCCCAACCTACCTAGCAAGTTCTCTGCATTCCCTGGAGGTCATCTCAAAGCCACCTTAGGGTCTTCACTGCTCCTTCTGTGCCAAGAGGGTGCCCCACGGTAGCCCAGGAGCATCAGCAGGTGTTCCTTTTCTTGGTATATCTGTGGGAGAGACCTGCACAGCAATTTTTGTTTTTTCAATAAATGGTATATTTAACTTTCTTAATTAAGGAATGTTAACCACTCCTATTTCCAGCATGAAAGGAAAAGGGATGGAAAGATCAGGTTACTCAGTCTCTTCACAGAATACTTTATTGCTGTGTTGGCTATTAGTACATTTTGGTTTATTATTACTGGATTTGAAAGCAAATAATTTTAACCTGAAAGTAGGTTAAAGACAGTTCAGGGAGTCATAGGCAGCCTGTCCTGTTTGTTTCCATGGTAAACCAGGCTTAGTGGTTTTAGGGAACCATGAACATGCCCGTAGTTAGAAGTTGTGCTGGAATCCCAGAGATGTTACAGAAAGACAAAGGAGAAGCAAGTAGATGCAGGTGACTGCCAAGGTGGAGGGGGCAGTGTGACAGTGGGTGAGGCAGCAGGCAGAGCTGTGTTGGTTGCTGGAAACTTCTCCCAGTGGAGCTGTGGAAGCAAGATTGTTTTTGGTGGCTCCTTCGCTTTTATTTTAAGGAGCAATAAAATCTGGGATTGTCTATGTCCTTTCACCCTTCTCAGAAGGTAGGAATTGACTAGTCCTCACCCAAAATGTCCCCTTGTCCTTTCCATCTGTCAATACTCACCTCCTTCCTTATTCTTGATTTTAAAATCCCTGCCAGATGCTTTCCTATAAAGCCTTTGGTGTCCTTTTCCTTTGGGAAAATAAATAACAACAGCAATTAATAGCCAGAGTTTATTGAGGAATTGCAGTGCGCCAGGCATTACTTCATCACATATATTACCTCATAAATCCCACTCCAAATGCTACAAAGTAAGTATTATCCTGTTTTACAGATGAGGAAACCTACAATAAAATATTTTAAAAATATATTTACAGAGTCTAAATAAATTGCTTAAAGTCATACAATAGAGAGCCAAGGTTCCTAGCACCAGGCACCAGGGCCTCTGTGTGTGTGTGTGTGTGTGTGGTTTCCACATAAATACAGTGTCTTCAGTTTTATATGGAAATATTCAGTTCTAACAATGTCTTTGGAGAGTGAGATTGAGAGTAGGAAGTTGTAGGTGTTTGCAAAGGAGCATTAATATTCATGAATAAATGGCCCAGAAACCCTCCATGAAGCCAGTCTTGGAATGAAGGCTCTGGAGAGTCAGACCTGTGGACCATCCTTCAGCCTCATTTCTTTTTTTTCTGTAGCACAAAATAACTGCTACCAGATGACACTGAAAATACGTGTTGTCCTGCTTCTGATAATGCAGGAGCCTCAATCTCTGCTTACCGAGATTTGCAAACTTCTAGAAAGGGATTTTCTTTGTCTTACCGCTTTGCAGAAATGTGTTTTTTATTCCAAAAGCTGTATGGTTTCTTGTTCAACAAAATCTGTGCACCTGAATCCTATCGCTCAGTACAAAGTTGCAGGGCAATAAAGGAAAAAGCCTTTTTTTTGCAAAATCAACAATAGGAGTTGATTACTTACCTCCTGCCACAAATTAAACCACCTTAAAAAAAGGGCAAATTGCAGCGCTGCTATTGTCTAACCTAGTTTAGAATTAGCATGTTCTTTTCTTTGTCCTAAACTCAACATTTTCTCCTACTTGATTTAAATAATAAAATGGCCTGTTCTGTTTGGATGATTAGAAATATCTCATCTTCTATTGAGAAATTGTATTATTGACTGAGATTTATTTCCTAATTTCTAAGCCTTATTCAAAATGTCTTCAATCTTTTATACTAATACCTATAAAACATTTTATTTCCTTCCACACTTTATCTTTTCTGTATTATCTATCTCTTACTAATCCAAACCTTATCAGGAAGGAAGAAACAAATCTTACCCCAACCATTATTCTTTCTTGAGCTGTATTATAATGTCAGCACAGTCCTATTTTAAGATCCTAAACTGAAAAGCTCATTTTAAAGGGTGTGAATCTGTCTAGACTAAAATCACAAAGCAGGCCTAGATTATAGCTAAAAAATATAATGTACTTAGAAATGTTATTTTAAAATAAATTTATATAATATTACCAACTATAAATTTTGGTAGCTCTTTCCTCTACATAGGTGATCTTTTAAATTTTGTTTTTTAGATGATTCTATTGAAAAAAATTGTTTCTTCATAGAAATGATATTATAGGTTATGGTAAAGGCTCTGTGCTAGATGACAAAAGAATATTTAACCACCAAGTTTAAGCCTCTGTGACTTTTCCTCTAAGCTGTTCTCCAAGCCACTGCCCAATCAATGTTTCCTATAACCTAGCCCAGGTTATGTCACATTCTTGCTAAGAAATCTTATGTTCCCAGAGATGACTGAATTGAGAGAGCACTTCAGTGTCCTTTAGGTTTGCCCTCTCTGGATGGTTAGGTCTTTGGGGTGGGCTCTTTGAGCAGAGCTCTTGGTGGCTTGGAAGGAAAAGATCAGTGAAACACAATTGTATCAGTTTGTTTCCGTTGTTAAGCAAAAACTCTCTGGGAAAGTTAAACCCTATATTGTGCCTTATTCAGTTCCTCAAATGATACTTTGCTTTGATTTAGAATGGGAAGCGGGAATTCTGTCTGGAATAGGTATCAGTTAGGAAATTCCACCTTTGATGGCTTAAAAGCAAAAGAATGAATGAGTTGACATAAATGAAAATCCAGAGGTGGCCTGGGGTTGATTTGAAGCAGAGGCTGCAGGCTTTGAAAAACTCTTGATTTTCATTTGGTGTGTGCCAGCTTTACCTCTCAGGAACTAGACAGTCCCCAAAAGTTCTGAGGACTAGGGGTTTCTATCTCCTGTGGAAGAAGGGAGAAGGAGCGGCATCTCCTCTTTCCTCAGCCACTGAACAAAAGTCCTTAGCTTTTCTTTAATGTGCTAAATTAGGTCATCTGTCTACCTTTGCACTGTGCCAGGAAAAAACTATCATAGGCTTCAACCAATCAAGACCTATCTCAGGAGGTGAAGGGGAGGGAGTGGGGGGTGGTTTTGATCCTACCCAAATACCACAGATATTGATGTGAAACCCCAGCCTGGGTTGGAAGGTAAGATTATATGGAGACTTTAAACAACCAGAGGGCAACCCAAGGTCGTTATATCTGTAAGTTGAAGAGAATAGACAAGGAGGAGGCAAAAGATTTATTTATCTTTCAAGAGCCTTACTGAGTACTACTATTGCTAGATGTTCTTCTAAGTGCCTGGGCTGAAAGGCAGTCAACACAGATCAGGCCTCTCCTGTTGCAGAACTTACACTCTTTTAGGAAGAAAACATTAAGCAAACAAAAAGTAAGCAAAAAGATAATCTCACATTGTGACAAGTGCTATGAAGGAAATGACAGAATGACTAGCAGGGGTGGGGAGAAGTTACTTTTGAAAAAGTGGCTAGATTTCGGAAAGAACAAGAGGAGGGCAAAAAACACACTTTGCTATCTATAGTTTTGCTGAGGACAGACGATGGTTCATCTGCACCCGTGAGGCTATCAATGCCTGAGAGGGGGTGTTCAGACCAGTCTAGAAAGTCAGAAGTTGAGCTTCCCCTGTTCAGGCTGTCTTCACTGTCCTTGCTAACCCAGGTCACCTTCCCACCTCTCCCAGTGTCTCCCCTTCCTGGTTCATCCCTTCTTTCTGAAATGCAGGAAAAAAGAAAGTAGAAGTAGAAGCGGACTTGACTCTAAGCCAACCCAGATAGCACTCCACAATCTCCCCATTTCCCTTTTTCTTATCAGAGCAGCAAGTACATGTTCAGCAGACATCCCTGTTGAACAGGATCTGTAGAAGAGTTTGTCAAGCTTAAAAAATTAATAGCCAGTTCTTTTAGCAGCGAAATGATTTATTTGAGGATAATAGAAGAATAACAAGCTGGAAAGTATGACAGACCGTGTCTGGAGAAGAGGAGCTATAAGACAGGAAGGGCCATTTTGAAGGAAAGTTCTTTGGAGGAAGGTAAGAATTCAGGACAGTGACTGCTTCTCGTTGGGCAGGCTGTTTCTGGGCATATGTAGAGTAAGAGTGTCCCTTTTGGGGGGTTGCAAAAGGCAGGGAGTGATAGCCTATCTGAATTCCTCCTTTAGGCTTTTCTAACCCTGATTTAAGTGCGATTTCCTTTATTAATTTGCACAAGTTCCCTATAAAAGCACTGCTTGTTGAAATCTCCTTGCTGCTGGAAGTGTGGTATATTGTGAGCTGCTTATAATGTTTCAATAGTATTTGCTTTAGAATAGCCACAGCTTTGTGATGTTATTTGTACTCTCAGTAACAGACTTGCAGCTTTAAACTTAAAAAAGATATATGTAAAATTGAGATCTTTTCCATGGTTTTGTCTCCAACAATAAATATATAAGACCTTATTTGATCTCTGCCTCACTGAAAGTGAAACTAACCATATGAAGAATTCTTAAGATCAAAATATTCTTTGATGTATGTAATTCACTAAAAAAAAAATGTGGAGAAAAACTGATATTGGTAGGTCCATCAATGAAGCTAAGGGATTCTTTCTTTTCTGGTAAATGGATCACTAGTGATTTTATGCTTTTGAATAAAAATTTTATAGTCTGTGGTTTTTAATTTGTTCCAAGAGCATATTTAGAATGGTTGATATTTTCTTAGGTCATATATCAAAGCTTGGCTTCAGAAGGGTAGACAGTCTCTATTGTAAAGTGTGTGTGTGTGTGCGTGTGTGTGTGTTGTCTGTGTATAACCTTCAACATTTTATAGACCAAAATTAGTTCTGAGAGCTTTAACTACAATAGCCTGTTACTTAGAAAATAAAGACTCTGGTTGATGCTAACCATGTGGTACCAAACAGGATCATTATAACTTGATTTTATAACCTGACCAAGACATTCATAAAGTGCGTGACAATAAAATAGGTAGAAACAAACTCAAGGTAAAAAATAGGGGGGAAATGTCTGTTTTTGAGATTAGAAAATTATTCAGCAAGTTGTCTATCAAGATTTCCATAACAGTTATACCTAATTATATCCAGATATTTTCCATGGTGTTCTACCTCATTTGTCATGTGTGCCTGATGTAATGAATTTTAAGGACCATCGGAAACTGATAGAAGGGCTTGCCTTAAACTGAAGGGCAGTAGATAGAGGCAAATTAGCAAACTCCCTTTAAGTAAACACCTTTTGTTGTGATTAAGTAGGCTTATTCATTTTGTTGTAAAGTTTTACAAAAATTTTTTTATAATTCTTTTTTTAAAAAGATTGATTTATTTATGCATGCAAGAGCTGGGATACAGGCCAGAGACCAGGGAAGTGAGAGGATTCACCAGAAACAGAGTGGGGAGCAGAACAGGCAGACTGACTGAGGGGAGCAGTAGGTGAGGCAGGAGAGGTTCACTAAGCCATGTGGGTCTCTTCCCTGGCCAGGGCAGGGATCGAATGTGTGCTGCAGTGGCTGCGGTTTGCTTCATAGTGTGTTGCTTAACCCACTGTACCACTAGGGAGGCCCCTATTTATAATTCTTTTTTTTAAAAAAATATTTATTTATTTATGCATACAAGCACTGGGGTACAGGCCAGAGGTGTGGGGGGGTGAGAGGATTCACCATAGAGAGCGGGAAGCAGAACAGGCAGATCAGCCGAAGTACACTGCTGAGAGGAGCAGTGGGCACAGCAGGAGAGGTCTGCCGCACCATGTGGGTCCCTTTCCTGGCCGGCAGCAGGGAACAAACTCGTGCTGCAGTGGCTGTGGTTTGCTTCATAGTGCATTGCTTAATGCACTGTGCCACCAGGGAGGCCCTATTTATAATTCTTATTGAGGAAGTTTCAAGGAGCCAAGGTATTTCCACTGTTCCCCCACCCCCACCCCTTTCCTTTTAAATGAAACTTGGCATATAGGAATCGAAATTGTTACTTAGTGAGTATTTGAAATTTACTTCTCTTACAAACGGATTCACCACAGTGTCTTTTTGAATCTGGACTTTGGAAACTCATTATTTCATCTCTCATAAATGTTTTACCTGTCTCTTTTGGACACAAACTTTTGAGATGCACAGTTTCCACTGTTAGTGGGGCTAGCTAGATGCTAGACATGCTGGAAGCCCCTGCCTTTTTCCTTCTGAACAGCCTCCTTCAGCTTTGATTGGGAAAGCCCTTCTTATACTGGAATCGAACGAGCCTAAAATCACATTCACAGTTACTTATAGCTCTGCTACTGCTCCCAGCAGCCTTAATAATGCCATAGTCACTTGGGTAAAGTCCTTAGTCATTCTTCATGTAGGCCCTCCCCACCCCCCAACTTACTCCTAGAGTTGCCAAGTGATAATCATTCTACCACAAATCCTCTCCTCTTCTGTAGGAGCAGTAGCATGGTGCACTATAGGATACAGAAAAGTTGATGCAGGGTAGCTTTCTGGACTCATGTGTTCAGAAGGATTCTGTATTCATACCATGTTCTTAGTAATAAATCAATTAGCAATGCCTACAGTGGTTAAGAAAGAGAGAGGATCAATAGGCATCACACAAATTTGTTGTATTTCGAGCATTGAATGAAGTCTTGGGTTTTGGAATTAAGGGGACATGGGTTTCATCCTTGACTCCAAAACTTGTTAATCATTTGACCATGGACAAGCCATTTTTTTCACTTAATCTAAGTTTACTAATGAGTTAATTAGGGATTATAGGTCAACCTAAAATGAATTGAATTAGACTGAACTGGTATTTATTAAATATTTCCTAGGCATAAAGCAAATTTAAATTAGTTATTGATTGTTAAAATGAACAAATAGTAGATATTAACTTTTAAAATATTACATAAAACATAAATGGTTCTATAATGTTTGAGATCTCCTGCCAGTGCCCTGGTTTAGCTTCTCATTATCTTTCTCTTGAACAGGTCTATTCCTCACTGTTGTCCACACAAATGCTTCTTCAAAAGAAGTTGTTTTGTGTAATAAATCAAGACATGTATCATGTTATTCCCTAATTCTCAAATCTTCTGTGACAATCATGCTCTCTTCCTGTCATAAATCTCCCTCATATGTTCTCCAGTCTCTTGTTACAACATTCTCTTTCAGAGTGAGCAATGGTGAATCTAAGGAGGAGGTTTTTGCAGCTCTGGTTGAGGGACAGGTCTCCATATCTAAGAAGAGAGGCTAGAGAAAAAGTAAAGATGGAGTGCCAAGAGAAGTCTCACTTTTCACTAGGAACCCTTGTGCCTTTCTAAAGGCAGTTCTACCCCACTATAACCCCCCCTACTGACGCCCACCTTCACCATCTTATCTGTTCTGTCTTTTCCTCTTTATGTCTCTGCTACTTTCTCTTTCAGTTCCTCTTCCTATTTAAATCATAATATGGAACTGAGGTATATGTTTATAATCTGCTATGTTTACTGACTTAATTTTATGTCCACTGTTCTTAATTTTACAAGTGTGAGAGAACATGTCCTTATTTCTTGTTTCTTTCTCGCTCTCTCAACACCTTTCTCAAAATGTTACCTGGTTGCAGCCGGCAGGAGGAGTGGTCTCTGGCTCCCCTGCAAGTTAGTGTGGCAGTCCTACCTCAGAGACCTTTTATGTAGCAGTGTGCTGCATGGATCGTGGAATGGACCAATCGGGTGTGAGCCTTGGGTTGATTGGCACCAGGACTCCGCCTAGTACAAGTTAGTGATAGCGAGTCCGCTACACTTCCT